>VXAV01003133.1:0-178726 GCA_013399715.1 Alectura lathami | reverse complement strand
CGCGGAGCGGAGCGCGGGGAGCGCAGCCGGACGGGCACCGCCGGATCCGCCCGACAGCAGCCCCGGGCAGCCCGCCGACATCCCCCCAGCAAGCCGGTGAGCACCCCCGAGCATCCCCCGAGCATCCCGGACAGCAGCCTCTGAGCATCCCGAGCAGCATCCACCGAGCATCCCGGGCAGCATCCACCGAGCACATCCCGGAGCAGCCCCCGAGTGCCTCGGTGAGCAAGCGGGAAGCGCCCAGAGAACCCCCCGGACATCCCGGCAGCATCTTGGGGAACGTCCCCCGAGTACCTCGGAGAGCAGCCTGGCGAGCACCCCCGAGAAGCCCACGGAAGACTCCCGCAGCCTCCCGGTGAGCATCCCCCGAATACCCCGGGCATTATCCCGGGGAACACTTCCCGAGCATCCCTCGAGCAACCCTCGAGCATCCCCTAAGCACCGCGGGCATCATCCCTCTGAGCACCTCCCGAGCATCCTGGGCAGAATTCCCTGGGCACGCCTGAGCATCCCCTGAGCATTCGAGGAGCATCCCGGGGACCATTCCCAAGCAGCCCTTGCAGCCACCCAGCACCTCGAGCCCCCCATGCCGTGCCCACTGCTCACCCCACCAACTTTCCAGTGGCAGTGGCAACCTCACAGCTGCTCCCCAGCATGGGCATCACCGGGCTGTGATGCTGGGGAACAACTTCACCCAAGTTACGGAGGGAGCAGGGGCAGCGGGTCTTTGGGGGGCTGGTGGACCCTGCTGCAGGGATCTTGGCCACCTCCCGAGTGGTTCTTTGTCTCCAGAGTGTCCTGCCGACACCTGCAAATCCTGGTGCCAATGTGCACTGAGCACGGATTGGGGTCTCCTTTTGAGACCCTCCCCCTCTATGCCGCTATTCCACCACCCTCTTCTCCCCATGGGCAAAACTCCCCATCTCCAGAACAGACACCACCAGGCTAGCAGAGAGGGGTTGTGGGGGGGTTGTAAAGAGGTGCTGTGAGGTGTCCATAGGGTCCAGAGCCCCCCCTTGCTCAGACAGGAGTTAACTTTGCACGCATACTGTGTGCTGCAACACCGTTGGGCACAACGCAATGCAACACAGCACACCGCGACCCACCCCAACCCAATGCAACACGACGCGGCACGACGCAGTGCAAGGCAACGCAGCCCAGCGTGCAACAACCCAACCCTGTGCAACGCCTTCTCCCCTAGACCTCCCCGGAACCCCTCATCCCTCTGCTGTGCACCCCTTCCTCACCCCCACCCGGAGGGGCTGGCAGCCCAGTGCCCCCCCTCACCCCAAGTGTGTCAAGCGCTTGGAGTGGGTGCTGTCCCCAGGTGGGTGGGATGGAGCTGAGCCAGGGGCTGGGTGCATGTGGGACCCTGCCCCATCACCCGGTGGGGGACGAAGGGGACATCCATGGGGTAGGACTGTCACCGAGCTCCCAGCACTGGGGGCCACCAGCGGGGTGCAAGGCAAGGACAGTGACGTGGGTGGTGATGACGGCAAGAAGTGACCCTCATCTTGCTCCTCCCAAAACTCCCCTAAACCACATCCTCTGCCTTTTCCAGGAGCATCCTGACTCGCTAGCCACCTCCAGCATGAACTGGGGGGCACCTGAGCCTGCCCTCTACCTGCCCTGAGCCCCGCGTGCCAGCGGGCAGCCCCCGCCATGGAGAAAACCTACTCACTGACAGCCCACTATGATGAGTTCCAGGAGGTGAAGTACGTGAGCCGGTACCAGAGCGGCACGCTGCCCAACGGCTTCGCCCTCCAGCTGGGTGCCGGGGCCAAGAAGCGCGGCGGGGGGCTGCCGCGCTGGAGCCGCCGGGAGATCTGCCTGCTCTCGGGGCTGGTGTTCGCCGCCGGGCTCTGCGTCATCCTGACGTGCATGTTGGTGCTCAAATACCTGGCGGCCGAAGGGGACAGCTACTGCCTGGAGGGCTGCCAGGAGAAGAAGGCCTTCCTGCGGGCGTCCCGCTTCCTCAGCGCCAACATGGATGCCACCATCGACCCCTGCCAGGATTTCTACTCCTTCGCCTGCGGCGGGTGGCTCCGGCGGCACGGCATCCCCGAGGACAAGCTGGTGTACGGCACCATCGGGGCCATCGCGGAGCAGAACGAGGCCAAGCTGCGGGCGCTGCTGAGCCGCCCCGTGCGCCGGCGAGCCCGCGCCTCGGCCGAGAGGAAGGTGAAGGAATTTTTCCGCTCGTGCCTGGACCGGGCTCAGATCGACCGGCTGGGACCACGGCCCATGCTGGAGGTGATCGGGGAGTGCGGCGGCTGGGATGCCTCGCCGGGCGGCAGGGACCTCAATGAGCTGCTCTACAAGACGCAGGGCGTCTACAGCGCTGCCGTGCTCTTCTCGCTCACCGTCAGCCTGGACGACAGGAACACCTCCCGCTACATCATCCGGGTGAGGGCACCCTGCGAACACTTGTCCTTGTCCCGGTGGCACCTGCGCAATAGGCTCCTTGGTGTCAGTCTGCCCAGGGTGAGGGTGGCACCTCTGGGATGAGGGGGATGTGCAGGGCAGCTGAGCCCATCACCCTGGCATCCTGGCTGCCATCTACACAGGGTGGGGCAGTGCTGGCTGTGCACCATGGCTTTGCCAGCCTCCACCAACCTGGCCACCCCGCATCCCTCACCCTGTGGTGCCACCAGGGCGTGGGTGGGGTCTGTCCATGTGGCCAAGCCTCCAGCACACTCGGTGGGCACAGCAGGGGCACAACAGTGGCATGGTGGGGACATTGTGGTGAGCACTGAGTGGGCGCAGCGATGGCACGGTGGTGGGCACAGCAATGGAACAGTGGTGGGCGTGGAGGGGACATGAGGGGACAGCAGGGACATGGTGAGGGTGGTGATGGCGTGGTGGGGATGGAGGTGGCATGGTGGGGTCAAGATGTTGGGCGCAGTGCTGGCACCTTCGGTGGGCATGAAGACTGCTTTGTCCCCATGAGCTGGTGGGGCTGGGGACAAGGTGGGGGGGTTGTAAGTGACTGTCTGTGAGACAGGGGACAGGGAAGGAGAACGGCTGCACTGAAGGAGTGGGTGCGTGTACACTAGAGGGAGCGTGTGTCACAGGGAAAGGCTCTGGGTCCGCGGCGGGGTGTGATGGGGAAGGTGCAGGTGTGCCACGGGTGCGATGGGTTGTGCGTGGGGTGCCGGGGCGAGGTTTTGTGTCAGAGGGGGTGAGGTGGGTCCGACAGGTTGTGTGTGCCTGTGAAAGGGTGTGACAGGGGCCGTGTGACAGCATGAGTGCAGTGGCTGAGTTGTGTGACAGGTTTTGTGCCTGTGTGTGAGGGCTGTGCGTGTGGCAGGGGTGCACAATGCATCTGGTGAAAAACAAATGTGTGCACGACGGGTGTGCAAGAGGAGGGTGTGATATGTGCAGATCTGTGGGTGAAGGGGGGTGCTGTTGGGGTGTGACACGGGGGACAAAATGTGCTTGCATGTGTGTGTGAATTGTGGGGGTGTCTGTGCAGCACTGCTCATCCCCGTGCTCCCCATGGGGCATCCTGCACACAGGAGTGGGGCAGGTGTGGGGCCACCATTTGGGGGAGGCAGGGGGTACCTGTCCCCGGTGCAGCCCCTCCACCATGCGGCTCTGCTCACCTGCTGCCCCCCATCTCCCCCCAGATTGACCAAGATGGGCTGACGCTGCCCGAGCGGACCCTGTACCTGGGGCAGGATGAGGAGAGTGAGAAGGTGAGGACTGGGGGGCTGGGGGGCAGGGGACAGTGCAGGTGGCACTTACGTTCCTTCTCTTGGCACAGATCCTGGCCGCCTACCGGGTCTTCATGGAGAGGCTGCTCACACTCCTGGGGGCTGAGCATGTGGAGCAGAAGGCACAGGAGATCCTCCAGCTGGAGCAGCACCTCGCCAATGTGAGTGGGGTGCCCAGCCTGGGCTTTGGGGTGCCCCTGCCCAGCCCTGGGGGACCCCATCTCCATCCCCTTGGGAACCTCCACCCACAACCATTGGGGACCTTCATATCTGGTCTGTGGAGATCCCAGCCCCTTGAGGACCCCATGGCAGGTCCCCAAGGACCCCAGCTTCATCTTGGGAAGTCCCAGTCCCACGTCATGGGATCTGGGAAGTCCCATTCCCCATCCCTGGGAACCCACTCTAGGCCCTTCAGGACCCCATGCCCGTATCTTGGAGAACCCCAATCCCAGCCTTGGAGGACCTGAGCCAGCAGCCCCTCCTGCCCAAGAACTGTGTCCACCCCTGTGCCAGCCCGCCTGGATGGGCAGCGGGGAGGTGACAGCCGCGCTCACCCCCTGCAGATCACAGTATCCGAGTACGATGACGTGCGGAGAGACATCAGCACCATGTACCACAAAGTGACCCTGGGCGAGCTGCAGCGCATCACCCCCACGGTGCGTTCCTCCCCACCACCACACTGCCACCCACATCTCCCACCTGCCCTGCGCCCCATGCTTGCCCCTGTCCCCCTGCTCCACGTCTCTCCTTGCTGCCAGCCCCATGTCCCCAGCGCTGAGTAAGAAGCGCAAAACCCTAGTGCAATGCCCCATTGTCCCTAGAAATTTTCCCAACTGCTCCCCCAAATAGATGCAGTCTGGATGGTGGTGAGTCTATCCTGCAATTTCCTGGGTGTTGGGGGCAGCACCAGGACCAGGCTTGGTCCCGCAGGAAGGGGTGGTGGAGGCTGAATGCCTGGTGGCGCGGATGGGGGTCCCCATCCTGACATGTCCCTGTTGCCAGCTCAAGTGGAAGCGCTTGCTGGACCGCATCTTCCATGACAACTTCTCAGAGGACGAGGAGATTGTGCTGCTGGCCACTGACTACATGCACAAGGTGTCCGAACTCATCCGTGTGACGCCCAACAGGTGAGGGGGGCTGGCACCCCTGCGCGCAGCCTGGTAGGGGGTGGCAATGGGGGTGGCGCATGGGGAGCTGCGGACGGACCCTCAAAACCCTGGTGGAGGGCAGCACCATGGGTGCCCACCGAGACCTCCCCATGCTGGAGACCATCCGACCCATCACACAGCCTGACCACTGCAGGGATGTACGTGGTGCCACCCTATCCCTGGGCCCCACGGGACACGGCCACCCCAAGCTGGGATGTCCCCATCCTGGCACATGCCACAAGGTGCCCAGGAGGGACCCGATCCTGCCCCGTGTCACCAGGATCCTTCACAACTACATGCTGTGGCGCATCGTGGTGGTGCTGAGCGAGCACCTCTCCACCCCGTTCCGCGACGCCATCCACGAGCTCTCCAAGGAGATGGAGGGCAATGAGAAGCAGCTGGAGCCGGGCAAGGTCTGCCTGAGCCAGGCCAACAAGCACTTCGGCATGGCCCTGGGTGCCCTCTTTGTCGAGGAGTATTTCTCCTCTGCCAGCAAGGCCAAGGTAGGTGCCCAGATGTCCTCTGGCCAAGGTGCCACCCTGAGGGCTGGTGGGTTGCCAAGATGCCATGCCACCATCCGTGGTGACCCACCGTAGGTGCAGCAGCTGGTGGAGGACATCAAATACATCCTGGACCAGCGCCTGGATGAGCTGGATTGGATGGACGAGGAGACGCGGAGAGCGGCCAGGGCCAAGGTATTGGCCCCCAGGGTGTACGCTGCCCCTGTCCCCATGAGGGGACACGGGATGGGGGCCCTGACCCTGCTGCCTGCTCTGCTCACAGCTCCAGTACATGATGGTGATGATCGGGTACCCCGACTTCCTGCTGAAGCCAGAGGCCATCGACAAGGAGTATGAGGCAAGGGGTGGCCTGGGGCCATGTGGGGGCATGTGGAGGCGGGAGATGGGCCCTACACCTCATTAGGATCCAGGCAGACCGGGATGGGGACATACCACTGCAAGACAAGTCACCTCCTGGCTGATCACCAGCCCACTGCTCACATGGCCACGGCCACGTGGGCACCATGCTGTCCCCTTCCCCCACACTGCACCCCATCCTCAGCAAGGGCTGGGGGTGCCCTCCCGGGGACCCCAGGGAGGTGGTGGGGATGCAGCAGCCCCTGTGGGCACACAGCATTTGTGCCACAACCAGCCCACACCCACACCTCTGTATCTTCTGTCCCCAAGGCTCATAAGGGGTGGGAGGACACCTCAGTCCCGCTCCCCACACTCAGGGGCTGGAGTCTGGGGCTGGGGTCCCCCTTGACGTGGCTGTGCCCCTGCCCCCAGTTCGAGGTAGACGAGAAGACCTACTTCAAGAACATCCTCAACAGCATCGCCTTCAGCATCAGGCTCTCGGTGAAGAAGATCCGGCAGGAGGTGGACAAGTCCGCGTGGGTATCGCTCTGCCTGGGGGGTGTGGGCATGGGGGGCATGGGGGTGTGCTGGCTTTGCGAGGGGTGGCATTTCTCTGTCCCCCTGTGTCCCCACAGCCTGGCACCTCCATCTCTCACTGCAGGTGGCTGCTGCCCCCCCAGGCACTCAACGCCTACTACCTGCCCAACAAGAACCAGATGGGTGAGGCATTGCCCAGGACTGGGTGGGGGCACGGTGCAGGGACCCCTGGCACCAGGGGATGCTGCAGGGTGGGGCAGGGTTGTCCCCTCCCTGCAATGCTGTCCTCTGTCCCCAGTGTTCCCCGCCGGTATCCTGCAGCCAACCCTCTATGATCCTGAGTTCCCGCAGTGAGTGTGGGGCTGGGGGCTGGGAAGGGGGCCAGGGCAGGGCTTGGGGTGGGGGCAGCCCCTAGGGTGAGCACCGGTCCCTGCTACCTCCGATCCCCCCGGCAGGTCGCTGAACTATGGTGGGATTGGCACCATCATCGGGCACGAGCTGACCCACGGCTACGACGACTGGGGTGAGAGAACCCCACCCTGCTGGGGTGGGAAGGGGGGGTCCTGGGGACACCCAGGTCCCTTGGAATGACCGATGGTGGTGCTTGCAGGGGGACAGTACGACCGGCATGGGAACCTGGTGCACTGGTGGACAGAGACGTCCTACAGCAAGTTCCTGAAGAAGGCGCAGTGCATCGTCAACCTCTACGACAACTTCACTGTCTACAACCAGCGGGTGAGACCCCCCCCACAACCACCAGGCACTGCCCTGAGACCCACAACTCAACACACCTCAGCTGGGAACACCCTCAGAGCCCTGCGGGGGAAACTGAGGCACGGCCTTTGTGCCGCTGTGGGGACAGGTGACATCTCTGCTCACCCTGTGTCGCTCCTCTCCCGGCAGGTGAACGGCAAACACACACTGGGGGAGAACATCGCTGACATGGGGGGGCTCAAGCTCGCCTACTACGTGAGTGTCCCCCACCCTGGGGTGTCACAGCCCCGGCAGGGCCATTGGGCAGCTCTGGGTGCCAACCCCAGCAAGGGTGGCCCTGCCTGCTGGGGGACAGGGGACAGGTTTTGGAGGTCCCCAGACCTGAGGGCACCCCTTGTTCTCCAGGCTTACCAGAAGTGGGTGCGGGAGCACGGCCCAGAGCACCCCCTGCACCACCTGAAATACACCCATGACCAGCTCTTCTTCATCGCCTTCGCCCAGGTGAGCTGGCACCCACAGCCATGAGCAGTTCCTGGGCTCTGTGGATGACCCCAGTGCAGGACTCAGCCCTGCAGGACGACCCCACATAGCCCCTGTGCTCTCGGGGACCCTACAATAACAACCATGTGCCCTGTTTCCTCCAAAGACCTTCTTAATAACAGCAGTGTGACCCTGGGTGACCCCAAAATCAGGCAGCCCACAGCCCCAGGAGACCCTACAATAACAAGCGTGCCCCTACAATAACATCTGTACTCCTGCACTCTCCCAGCCCATCCATACCTCCTATGTAGGCTCCTGGGAGACCCTACAATAACAAACACAACTGGGGCACCATTGCCCTCATCTCCCAGCAGCCAGAAGGGTCACCCTGGTGGGTGCCAGGGCCTTGGGGGTGCCGAAGGGTGCCAGGACCCGGGGTCCCCTGCCCATCTCATCTGCAGGACTTTCCTCCCTCCAGAACTGGTGCATCAAGCGGCGATCCCAGTCCATCTACCTGCAGGTGCTGACAGACAAGCACGCCCCAGAGCACTACAGGTACTGGTCTAGAAATGGGGGCACAGGGGGTGCTAGCCCTCCCTGTGGCTGGGGATGTGGTGCCAGGCAGGGTGGAGGTGCTGGGGTGAGGGGCAGGGTCCTCAGGGCAGCTCTGAGGTGCTCCCCCTGCCTGGCAGGGTCCTGGGCAGCGTCTCACAGTTCGAGGAGTTCGGCCGCGTTTTCCACTGCCCCAAGAACTCGCCCATGAACCCGGTGCACAAGTGCTCGGTGTGGTGAGGCCGCTGTCCCTGCAGGCTGGCACCCCTGGTACCCATCCCTGCATGAGTGCCATCCTCTGCCTGATCCCCCTCCTGCTCTCCAGGCAAAGGGAGTGCCCGAGGTGATGCAGGGGTTGCACCCCCAAAATGGGCAACCCCTGGGAGGGGTCAAGGCAGAGGGGACACATAGGGGGTTATGAGCTCCACCCTTGTGGGTCCCTCTTGTCCGGCACCACATCCAGCTGTTCAGCGCAGAGAGGGGAGAGGCTCCATGTGGCCACCCCATGCCAAAAGCCCCCGGCCCGGCGCCCATCTTTGTGCCAGCCCCATCCCATCCCCATCAGCGCTGCCACCGGGGTGGGCTGGGGTCAGGGCGGTGCCAGCCTGCCCAGATGTGCAGGGAGCCACTGCACTGGGACACAGACATGTGCTACCTTTTTCGCTGCTGTTTCTGGTCAATAAAGCACTGGATATGCCAGATGTGTCTGGGAATGGTGTGGGGACAGGTGGCAGCGGGCAGCAACCATGCACCATAGTGGGGAGACGCACGGGGCAGGAGCACCCTCCCCACCCACGCAGCACTCGCACCTACACACCAGGTACCACATCTCCTGCCAGCATCACACCAAGATTTATTAAACACCGAGCACACTGTGCAAGCAGCTGGGGCCACCCCATGCTCAGGACCTGGTGCACCATGGCCACCACACCCGGAGCAGGGATGCTCCGAAGTGTCGCCATCCACAGGTAGGCACCGTGGCGATGGGATGGAAGCATGTGGGTCCTGTGGGCACCCCAAAGCCACGGGGTCAGTAGAAGAGGGGCAGGAGCAGGGCGGGCAGGAGCAGGGCCAGAGGGGTGACGTGAGCTGGGGGGGCAGCATTGCGCTGGCGGCAGTTGGTGTAGGGCTCCAGGCAGGCGGCGTAGGCCATGGCGTGGGCCACGTAGTTCTGCTCCTGCACCCCGTGGAAAAGGTGGGCCATGGGGCCCTTGGCCAGGATGGCCACATCCTCGCCCCCATGGGTCTCTGATTCGAGGGGCACAGCCGACTGCTGCCCGTAGTCGATATCCTCTGGGGCAGGGAGAAGGGGGTGAGGAGGGAGGTGGCCTTCAGCCCCATCCCACCCCCCGACAGCCCCGTGCCCTCACCAGCAATAGTACTGTTCACGTCAGTCCGGTTAGGGCCCGGGTAGCCCGGCCCATTCCCATAGAGGATGGATGTGTAGCTCTTCAGGTCGCTAGCTTTAAGGGGAGCCAGGCCTGAAGCAGAAAATGGCGAGAGGGTCACCAGGAAGCCCTCACGTCACTGCCCCAGAGCGGGCGGCGCCCGGCGTGGAGCCCTCCCTTGCTCTCAGTGCCCGTGCCGAGCCCCACCGAAGATGGAGCTGCCGCGCAGCGTGTAGCCGCCGAAGGAGAAGACGTGCGAGTGGTCGGCGGTGACCACGGTCAGGGTGTCCGCCTCGTCCGTCAGCTTGCCCGCCTGCTCGATGGCCCTGTCGAACTCCACCGCCTCCGTCAGCGCCCTGTAGGCTATGCCCTCGTGGTGCCCGTGGTCGATCCTGCCACCTGCAGACGGGTGCTTGCGGTGGGCCAGGAACTGCCACAGGTCCCGACCCATGGTGCCCCAAAATGAGGGCCCCGCTGCCCCTATCTTTCCCACCCCAGGGACCCCATCCCTGACTTACCTTCCACAAAGAGGTAGAAGCCATTGGGGTTCCTGCTCAGGATGGTGATCGCTGCCTCCGTCATCTCAGTGAGCGAGGGGTCCAGGGTGCTGTTGTGCATAATTTCGTACTTCATGTCCTTGGGCTCAAAGAGACCTGGAGGGGGACCATGGAGGGGACAGCCTCAGCCACCGAATGTGTCCCAGTGGGTGCCCCATCTTGGTGCATGGGATATTTGTTACCCATCAAATAATTCACGTTGGGGTCCTCAGCAGCAGCCAGCATCTCTGTCTTGTTCCAGACGTAGCGGGCACCCTGTGGGTAAATCCCCGAGGGATCAGCGATGCCGAGCCCCATGCCTGAGGGGTAGTGGGCAGGGGATTGTCCCCCTCCTCATCACCCACCGGCCGCTTATTCAGCCACAAGTTGATGAGGTTCTGCCCATCATTTCGAACCCCGTTCTCAGAGCTATAGCTGGGATACTCGGGGTCCTGTGTCCCAGCAGGGGTCATGTATATCCGACCGCCCCCCATGATCACCTGGAGGGGACAAGATGCACATTTTGTGGGGATGTCGGGGGAGGAGTTAGCCCCCTGCATCCCCCCAGTGGATGGACACTCACGTCGATGTCCACATTGTGGACCAGCTGCCAGGCGATGTCCTTGCAGCCCTGGTTGATGGCATCCAAAGGCATGCTGGAGTCCGCATACCAGTTGCGGTCCACCACGTGCGCGTATGTCCCCGAGGGCGACGCGTGCTGCACCCGCGAGGTCGTCACGATGCCCACCGCCTTCCCTGCCCCACCAGACCCCACCATGGAGCCCCACGCCATTGGGAAGCTCATGGCAGGCAGCTCCCGACGCGATGCCCCTTGTCCCCATCTCCCCGTGGCCCTCAGTACCTGCTCTGTGGGCTCGCTCCAGCACCGAGATCACCTCATTGCCGCTCGTGGTGTTGCACTGGCCGTAGCGGGCAGCCGCGCTCACCCCAATGGTCTTGTAGTTGCCTTTCACCCCGCACAGGTAGGCTGTGGCTGTGGACGCGCTGTCGGGGACCTGTCTGTCCACGCTGTACGTCTGCAGAGGACATGCTCAGGGCTGGCACCCACTGCCATGCTTCTGCACCCCTGGGTGCTTCTGCACCAGCAGCCCCACGGGCCTCGGTGTGGCCCCATGCCCAGCACCAGGGGGATTTACCTTGGAGAGAGCCACGTAGGGGAAAGCATCCATGGCAAGGGGGGTCTCGGGTCCCAGTTTCCCATTCAACTGTGCCTTTAGGATCCGGGTGGCAGTGATGCTAGGGATCCCGAATCCTGGGCGAGGAGAGAGGGTTCCGGTCGCACTCCAGACCAGACACTCTCCCTGCTCTCTGCTCTGCGGCCGTGCCAGCGGGACTCACCATCTCCAAGGAAGATGATGAGGTTTTTGGCTTGGCTTGTCCTGGGCTGGATCCTGAAGCTGTCCTCGATGGCCGCGGCTGCCTTCTCGTTCCAGAAGGATGGGTCCTCCTCCTCGGCTGAGGAGGGGCATCACCCGTCAGCTCACCGGCACCCGCATCCCTGGGGCACCCGGTCCTGGGCATCCCCATGCTGGGGACTCCGCTGGGCTCCCGCTCGTGGGAAAATCCCACCATGGGGGGACACAGGAACCCAGAGGTCAGGGTGCTGTTTGGGGAGGGGGGAGGCTACGCAGGCCTGCACCCAATCATGAAAGGGGTGGGCAGCAAAAATGGGATGCAACAGAAGGAACCAGCTGCCAAGTGGGATGGGGACAAATGCATGGGGGCGAAGGGACTATAGGCATCTTACACAACACCCTCCCAGCCCAAATGAAAGCAGGACCCTAATCCTATCGGGGAATACTAGCCCCCAGAAAAGCAGGGACAAGTCCTGTTCCGGCACAGGGCAGCCCCTGCTCCATTCCCTAAGCCCTGCCCTATGGCCAGCCCCAGGGCAGCCAGGCTGGCACCACACTTCCACAGGCATCCACTGCAGCCAGCCAGGTGCCTGTCCCCATCCCTGTCCCTACCTGGGATGACAGCAGCACCGAGCCCTGCCCAGAGGCTGAGGCAGAGGCCGAGTTGTGCCAGGAGCCGCATGGTGGGATCAGGGCACGTACCGCTGGCACTGGCAGAGCCTGCTGCTTTTGCAGACTTCAGGGGGAGACTTTGGACCAGGATCAGCCCTTGAGGGGTGTGGCATTTCTCAGATAGCGTGGTATCCTCCCAGACGTCGGCACAAAGGCCGTGGGGCTGGGCTGCTGGCACATCATTGCCACACCGCCTTATTGCTTCTTTGTGGAGGGGCCATGGAGTGCAGACAGGGGGACTTGGGGTTCTCCCGGCAGATCTGCCCAGCACTTCCAGGAGCAATTAAGGCAGTGATGACGGGGACTAATAGGTCCCGCTCAGCCCTTGTGTCAGGCAGTGCCCAGCCCTTGTGCCAGGCTGTGTCCCAGCAGCTCGAAGCTGTGCAAACACCCAACTCATCCAATGCCAGGGGCTCCCAACAGCCCGGGGAGGAAGCTGGGGTGACCTGGCCACCCCTCACCCTTGTTTCACCTCACCCTTCACCCTATTGCTGGTCCTGGGGGCAGTTAGAAGCCACAGTCTGGGGAAACTGAGGCATGGGGTAGCTCCTTAGGAGGTGGCTGCAGCTGCAAACTCACATAGCAAACAAAGCCAAACATTCTTGTGTTTTATTGCACCCCATGATCCTGACCACAGTGGGGCTTGGTGGGAGTCTCTCAACCCCCCACCACGCAGGCAGCCATGCAGAGGACCAGGAGGGTGAGCAGGGGCTGTGGGCAGTGCTGGGTGCTATGCGAGGCCCTGCGGGGTGCTCTGCAGTGGGGTCCAGCAGCGTAGGGCTCGAGGCAGGCGGCGTAAGACAGCGCATGGGCAACGTAGTGCTGCTCCTGCACCCCGTGGAAGAGGTGGGCCATGGGGCCCTGGGCCAGCATCACCACGTCCTCACCACTGTGGGTCTCCAAGTCGAGGGGCACTGCTGCCTGCTGCCTGTAGTCCTTGTCCTCTGTGGGGGGAGTAGGAGAAATGGAGCTGGGGGCAGTGGGCTCCCCTGGCCTTCACAAGGACTGGGGGCAGTTCCCATCACCCTGGTGTCGGCGTGATTCCTGCCCAAGTGACACCCGAGCCAAGCAGTGGGACCAGGACCTCGTGTAGCCCCAGAAGCCGTGCCCATGGGATGTTGCCCCCACCCCATCCCTTGTCCCCCAGCAGGATCCTACCCGCAGCAGGGAGGCTGGCGGCCGGACGGCCCCCGTCACGGATGCTGTAACCCGGCCCATTGCCATAGAGGATGCTCGTGTAGGCTCGCTTGTCCTTCGCTCTCTTGGGGGCCAGCCCTGGCATGGGGAGCAGGGAAGGGAACTGTCACTCCCTTGTGCCAGCTGGATGCCTTCCCCCAGCTCCCACGGCCAGCTTGGCAAAGCAGGGGACAAGATCAGGGCTGCTCATCATCCCCCGCCAGTTCCCACCGAAGATGGAGGAGCCACGCAGCGTGTTCCCCCCGAAGCTGAAGACGTGCGAGTGATCGGCCGTCACCACGGTCAGGGTGTCGGCGGGCGCTGTGAGCTCGCCCGCCCGTGCCACCGCCCGGTCCAGCATGACGGCCTCCATCAGCGCCTGCTTGGCCCGGCCGCTGTGGTGCCCGTGATCGATCCTGCCACCTGCACGGGGAACAGGACTGTCACCGCCTCACCCCCCACCCTCATCCCCCGGGACGCTCACCTGCTGCCAGGACCTGTGCCCCACCCCAGCCCAGAGCCCTGGACTCATCTTCCACGAAGAGGAAGAAGCCTTTGGGGTTCCGGCGCAGGATGCGAATGGCCTTCTCCGTCATCTCCACGATGGAGGGGTCCGTGGTGGCATTGCGGTTCAGCTCGTACTTCATGTCCTTGGGCTCAAAGAGGCCTGGGGAGTGGGGTTGGGGGCTGCTTCATGCCACCCAGAGCAGGGTGGCACTGCCGACGGCAAAGGCAGCGACGCTCTTACCCATGAGGTGGCTCACGGAGTTGTCATCAACCGCATCCAGGCCCTTCTTGTCCCAGACATAGCGGGCACCCTGCCAGTGAGAACAGAGCCGGTGGCGATGGCCCAGCCCTGTGCCCAGAGCTGCATCCCCTCTGCGGTACCTCCTTGGTGCTGAGCCACTCGGCCACCAAGTTGCGTCCGTCCCTCCTGGTGCCGTTATGAGCCGGGTCCTCCGGGTACTCGGGGTCCGGGCTCTGCCTGGGGGTCATGTAGGCCCGCCCGCCGCCCAGGATCACCTGCCAGGGAGCGGGGAGCTGCCACCAGCACGGGGGCACAGCACCCAAGGGTGCAGCCACCCCCCAGTATCCCCGGGTGCCCTAGCTCACGTTGATGTCCGTGTTGTGCACCAGCTGGTAAGCGATGTCCTTGCAGCCATCCCGCAAGGCCTCCTTGGGCATGTTGGCGTCGGCGTACCAGCTGCGGCTCACCGAGTGGGCATAGGCTGCGCCGGGGGACGCGTGCTGCACCCGCGTGGTTGTCACGATGCCCACGGATTTGCCTGCAGCGTGGGATGGGGCTTATGGGGAGCTCGTCTGTGCCGTGCTGGGCTTTCCAACAGGGGCGTCCCGCTACCCCGTACCCGCCAGCCGGGCCCGGTGCAGGATGGAGTCCACCTCGTTGCCGAAGGCAGTGCGGCATTTGCCGTAGACGGCCGCCCCGCTCAGCCCCAGCGTCTTGGCGTTGGCCTTCACCCCGCAGAGGTAAGCCGTGCCCGTGCCGGCGCTGTCGGGCACCTGCCGGTCGATGGTGTAGGTCTGGGGGTGAGCAGCAGTGAGTGGGGTTTGGGGCAGTGCGGCTGCCCCCAACCAGCACTGCCCCACTCACCTTGGCCAGGGCCACATGGGGAAAGGTCTCCATGGCCAAGACGCTCTCCTCGCCCGAGCCGCCGGCCAGCTGCCCCTTGTAGATCCGAGCTGCCGACACCGTGGGCAGCCCCATGCCTGCAGGTGCAGGTGACAAAGGGCTGGGACTGGGGACAGTCCTGACCTCCCTATGCAATGCCCAGGGCCAGCTGGGGCCGTGCTACCAGGGCAGGAGGGGACCTGCCAGTCCTGTGCTCTCGCCAGCAGCTTGAGGACAGCTTTGTCCTCAAGCCAAGGAGCCTGGCTGGGAAACACCGCACCCGGTGTCCTGGTGTCACCGTCTCCATGGTTCTGAGCCATGATCTATGGGAGAGGCTGCAGTGGCCCTGGGACAGCCAGGAGGAAGGGAAAGGAGGTGGCAGATGGGAAACGGCTGCGCTCTCAGGGCACTCACCATCACCCACGAAGAGGATGATGTTTTTGGCTCGCTGCACTGTGGGCTGCAAAGCCAGGGCTGCCTCCAGCCTCCTCCTGGCCCCTTCATTCCAGTAGCCCGGGGTTTTCTCAGCGTCTGGAGACAAGAGCAGAGCCAGGGGTGTGCGGGGCTGCAGGGTCCCCTGAGACCCCCAGACCAACCCCAGTCCTCCCACCCCACCCTGTCTCTCACGGCCCCCACCAAGCTCTCACCTGAGGCCGCTGCGGTGAGCGGGACGAGGAGGCAGAGGAGGAGGCAGGTCCCAGCGGAGAGCGGCCGTCCCATGCTGCCCACCCCAGGTCCCTCCCCAATGGCCACCTGTGTCCAGGGCAGGGGGACAGCCCTTTATGGCCCTGCCCTGTCCCGCCGGAGGGCTGAGCCCCTGCTGTGAGTGAGACTATGGGCTGATAACATTCAGGGACTTCTCCCAGCCCTGCCCTCCCACCGTCCCCAGACCTCCCTGGGGCCATCCCTTCCCCCTCTGGTGGAGGGAGCACCTCCAACCTGTCCCTGGGGAGCGGGGTGACCCTGGGGCATGCAGGACCCCCGAGGCTGTGTGGGTATCTGGGGATCCCCAGCTCCATGCCGGCTGCTGCCTGCGGGGACCCTGGAGACAGACGGGGAGGGCGCAGGGCAAAGGGCTGTTTTTGCAGACTGGGCTGGGCTGGGCTGGGCTGAACTGATCTTGTTTTCCCAGCGAGAAAACACGAGGAGGGGATGCTGGGCTGAGGGGTAGGGGAGGACACCTTGCTGCTGGTGTCAGTGTCCTCAGGTCCCCTCTCCCAGGGGACACGGCCACACAGTGCCCGCTGCGGGGCAGGGCTACAGCTCTGCAGGGCCGGTGAGAGCTGGAAGCCCACAAAGGAGCTGCTGTGACCCCCTTCTGCATCTGCACTTAGGGAGAGGTGACATCCCGTTCTGTGCACAGCCACAACACAGGGATGCCATGGCCCATGGATGCACCTGGAAGGATTCCACCAGCCCAACCCGAGGACTGCAGGGCACTGTGACAGCTCGCCAGCTCTCGGGGTGCATGTTGTACAGCTCTGACCCAGCCCAGGGCCCAGTCCCTTGTGCTGAGCCACACAGCGTGGGCTCGGGCAGGTCCCCACTGCTGCGCAAGGCAAAGGGCACAGCGTGCGCTCTTTGGTGTCCCAGGATGGGTGCCAGAGCAGGTCGTGCTGCAGGCAGGCAAAGCACAGCCTGGGGCAGGCACAGAGCCTGGGAGAGCCCTCTGTAGCCAAAGGGTCCTGTGTGGCATTAGGCTGGAGGCCAGCGTGTGACGGCTGGTGGCGGCTCAGACCCAGGGATTAGCACGTGCATCTCCCTGATCCCCACCTCCGGCTGAGCAAACACCGAGGCTGGGATTTCTCAAGGCCCTGAGAGGCATGGGGCAGCCCAGGAGATGAGTTGGGGCAGGATTCCTGGCCAGGGAACGAGGCAAAATAAAACCTGCGCGCAGACTCCACCGTGGCTGCTGACCTGGCTTTATTTCATGACACACAGCCCAGGCAGGAGCCCTGCTGAGCGGCCCCTCAGCCTCCATCAGCCTGCCTGGGGACAAGCACCCAGTCTACAGCAGCCCCTCTGCTCTTGGGGACACCGTTCCCCACGTAGCCCTCACCACAGGCACCCCCAGTGGCAGGGGATGGGCACCCTCTGTCTTATAAAGGAAAAAAAAAAAAACAACAAAAAAAAGAGCATTAAGCTAAAAATATCTGCGAGTAGAAATTCTCCACCTAGGGCAAGCTCAGGCCCTGAACCCCAATCCCAGGCTGATAGGCTGGGTTAAAACCCAAACCAGAAATAAAGCTGTCAGTTTTAAAAATCAAATCCCCAAACTCCTAGCGGGTCCCATCTGTCCCCGTGGGTGCCGGTGTGACGTTGGTGACGAAGTGTGGCAGCAGCGAGGCCGGGCAAGCTCACTTCCCCGAGCCAGGTCTCTTGAGCAGGGCGCTGTATTTGAGGGGAACGCCGTCCGACTTCAGCACGACCTCCACCAGCGTGAAAATGGTGATCGCCTTCAGCAAGGACAGAGAGAGGAGAGGGTTTCTCAGCGGGCTGGCATCAGACCAGGGTTTGGGTTGAGTCGCGCCGGCTGTGCTGCGGCACCCACGCGGAGCTGGGAGCAGGGCTGGACGCGGCGTCTGCAAGGGCAACGCGACCCTGCCGCAGAGCCGGCAGAGAACCCAAAGCGACTGAAACGAGCCTCCTAAAACACACCCGCGCTTATCTCAGCCCGGTCAGGCCCCGGCTATGTTCTCTGCGTGGTCAGAGAAGTGCGGGTGGCTGCGCCCTTGCTTTCAGGTTCCCATCGCCCCTAATGCCTGCCCGTGCCGTGCTTCTCCAGCCGCAGAACGCACAGCATCGCTTTGTGAAGCAACCTGGCCAAGCGCCAAAGGCGAGCTGCGGCGAGAAGGGTTTTCCAAACGGAAACATGCTTTTTCTCAGCATCCCATAATGAGGGAATGACCGCCCGTGCCCACACAGCGAGAGGAGATCTGGGGAGGGAGCATACTGCACAAGAGAGATGCAAGGGAATAAAGGCTCCAGAAAATCAATTCCTCCTGCTCAGGAAAACGCGCTGCCTGCTGCCGCCTCCCCAGCCCCCTGAATCAATCTCCTCGTGCAATTGTGCAGATTAGAAAGGTAAATCATCGATCAGCTCTGCTCACGGCACAGGGGTAAGGCAGCGGGCAGGGGACATGCGTGATGCTGCGGGGCCATGCCCTAGCGTGTGCCCTTGGCCCCTTCTCGCTGTCAGCCGGGCGGGAGCACGTCCCGAAGGTCCATCGGGGTCACAGCTCCGGGTTTTATGGAGGAGGAGGCATGGAGCCAGCCGGGGTAACCTAGTCCAGCCCTCCTTGCTCATCCAGCGCCCGCTGTTCCAGATTCATCGCTCTGAGCAGAAAAATCTCATTGGGACCTAAACACTTCAAAACGGTCAGCGAGGACCAAGAACAGGGGAATCCTTGCGCTGCCCTGTCGCTGCGGGGCTGGCTCTCTCCACCACAACCTTCCCGTGCCTGGCTGGCGGGAGCCAAGCCGGGAAGCAGAGGGCAGGCAGGAACAGGGGTGCTCGGTGCCATGGGGCCAGGGTGACGTTTCCTGCCATGCAGTGTGATGCATGTGCAGCATGCTGCAGATTTATTGACTTGGGGATGTGCTGACTTGGAGGAGAGCTCAGAGCTGCTCCCAGAAGAGGGCTCTGGTGTTTTCTTAGGAGGCGCGGAGGAGTTTCCTCTGTTGCCAAGTGTTTGCTCAACCAAATGGGCCCTGCTCATGCTGGGGCTTCATTTTGAAATGTGGGTCCCTGCTAGCATGTAAGTGACACCCACTTCTGTAGAAAAGGAGGAACCCAGGCCACATCAGGATGCATCCAGGTGCCTCTGTGAGCCAAGCAAGGAAACGACAGCACAGCTCAAGAGGAGAAAGCCTGAAGCAGTCCCTGGGGAGCTCTGCTGGCTCTGACCCTCCCGTACTGGCCCCATCTCCCCTGGGCAGGAAGGGATCTTCCAGGCGGTGCATCAGGTCAGCTGTCAGGAGTCCCCTCCATCCAGCACAGGGCCCTCAGTGCAGAGCAGGGTTGGATTTGGCCCTCCCATCCCCGCCCAGGCACCAGGCAGAGATCACAGCAATCAACACAGCTGTGATTTTACAGCTACACCAGACAAAAGTTGGCAGAGAGGCACCACTTAATCAAGCCAGACAAATGCGATTGCTCCCTTTGATTGAGTTACCAAGTTAATAGATGACAGGGACACAAGAGAGAGATTTCTAGATGCTGTTAAACCATTTGACACTGCATCTCAGGAAGTCTGATTTGAAAAAAAATTCTCCTAATTGGGTCTCAGCCCTGTCACATGGATCGAAACCTGATGGCAGGGCTGTGTCACTAAGGGGGGCAAAAATACCAGAACGGGGGGAAGGGTCTAGACAGGAGCTGCCTTAGCCCTGATCTTCCTTAACATCTTAATTGATGATCTGGAAGAAGGAAGTAAACAGCACGTTAATTAAATTCAGGAGGAAACTGGATTGGGAGGCAGTGCACAGAGCGGGCAGGGCAGATTGTGAAGGCGGTGGTGGGGCCAGACTCAGGGGCAGCGATGGGATGGAGTGGGGCTGGATGCAAGCTCTGCTGGGAGGGGAGCTGGAGGCTGAGGTTGGGCTTGCCAGGGAGGGAACACAGAGGGGCAGCAGGACTTGACCACCTGCAAGGTGGTTGTGTCTCCCAGACCCACTCCTGTGTAGACCATGGGATCCAGGAGCTGCACCCATCCTCCACGCCTGCCTCATGGTCTTATGAGCCTGTCCCGCGCTGCACAGTCTTACCTGGGACACAGACTCCTGCTCCGGCCTCTCCGGCTCCCACATGAGTGTCAGCTCTGGCTTCCTCCCCACCTTCTGGAAGTGGAAGCCCAGCAAGGGCAGTGCCTGCAGGCAGGGAGCAAGTTTGGAGCAGCCTGTGGCCCATGGCACCCCCAGCCCCGCTCCCCACCGCGACTGCGGCTGTGGACGGGGATGACACTGCTTTCACCCAGCACACTGCATTAAGCCCTCTGCAGCTCTGTAGCAGCAGCCCTTGCGTTCTGAGCTGAGCACGTAAATCTGGGGCTGCTGCGATACACAAACAGCCCATAGATCACGCTCTATGTCCTGTTTAAAGATGTCATTGCCAGCTATATAACCAGGTTATTAAGAGAAGCTGCTGTCACTAACTGCAGGTGCTGGCCTACAGCGGTGCTGTCACAGCCCCAGATATACCGCGTGATTAAATGAAATGAAAACCAGCCTCTCTCCCTCACTTTGCTTCAGCTCCATGTTGATCTCCATCCCCACAAATCTGCCCTTCTTCCCTTTTAACAAGACTAATCACCCACAGCATGCAGCGGGGAGAGCTGGTCCTCAGAGACTGGGCTGCTCCAGCCCCTGAGCCCCTCGTGCCTGCCGGGGGCTGAGGGGACATGCCCAGCAGAGCAGACATGGGCATCTGGCCCGGCCGGGAGCTGCGTCAGGTATGTGGCTGATCCGATCCCCCTGCCCTGGGCTGGACCCCACTGTGACCCAGGCTGTTTTCAGTCTCCGGTGAGGCAGCGATGGCACTGTCAGTGGGTTACAGGGAGGCACTTACATTGCAGTAGATTCGCTTCTGGACTCCAAACTTCAGCACCAGGACGTCAAAAGCCTCGTTCAGGACACCCATCACCATGGCCTCGGACTCCAGAGGACCGCACTCCTGCCAGAAGACAGTGCTGTCACTACACCAGCGTCCCCAAGGGGAGCCCCATCCCGCTCTGCTGGTGACCACAGGTCCTGGAGCTCAGGGATGGTCACTCTGCGACCCCTCAGCGTGTCGCCTCTCTGTGTGCTCTCCCCCAGCCCCTGGGGGAGCCAGGCAGACACACAGCCCTCTGCCCCGTGGGGCTCTAGGCTGAAGAGACACCTCAGGAGAAGACACCCCCGGCTCCTACCCTGACAAAGACGGCGAAGAAGAGCTCAGTGCTGAGCTCCTGCACCCTCTTGGAAGCCATCTTCCGGTCGTTGCAGTGCTCTGCTTGTCTCTGGATGGCCTCTTTCTCCATCTTGATGGGAGAGCTGACACCTGGGAAGGAGATGAGTGACACCGACAGGCCCACGCCCTCTCCTGCTCCAGAGATGTCCCACAGCATCCTGAAGCCCAACTCCCCCCACCTCCCTGCTCACTGAGGACACCCATGTGCCAGGCAGCTGCCCAGTGGGACGCAGACATCAAGCACCCTGCACCCACGGCAGGAACCCGGGAGCCCTGCATGGGACAGGCGGCACCCACCGAGCGAGGCGGAGAGCAGGCGGTGCACGATGACGTCCGCGTAGCGGCGGATGGGCGAGGTGAAGTGCGTGTAGAAGGGCACGTTCAGGGCGTAGTGGCGGAAGAGGGCCTCGTCCTTCAGGACACCGGTGCAGAAGTACAGAGCCATCTGGAAGGGGAGGAAAAGCAAGGGAAGGATGTGAGCGAGGATGGTGGCAGGACTCTGAGTGAGGCTGGAGGGATCTCAGCCTGCGAGACAGAGCCTGAGCAGTCAATAGTTCCTCGCTGCTCAGTTTGGGATGTGTAGAGATAAGGCAGGGACTGCAGGAACTGAGAAGCAAAGAGCGAAGCCATGGCAAGGACCTGCTGGCTGCCAGTGGACCTGCATGCCTTGCGCTTCTCTTGCAGCACCAGGCACTGTGTGGGGGTTCGCCCTGAATGGCCCCAAGGACTGCAGCAACTTTCAAGCTGTCCATGGATTTACAAAGCCTCCTGCTTTGGCTCGGGCCTTGGGACTCATTCCCCATCCCCATTTCTGCACAGAGGAGCGTGGAAAAGAAGAGCCTAGCGTTCCCCATGCCCATGACGGATCCTCTCCCAACACAGGGACTCACTGGGCAGCTCCCATGCCAGCCTCTTGGGTTCTGAGTCTGGCTGCAAGCTCTGCACACCCACCACCCCTGAACCGCTGGCAGGGACAGGCAGCTCTGCTGCCCACCGAGGAGGAGGAGACAGCCCTGCTGCGATCCCCGCTGCTCCATCCCACAATGACAGCTGGAAGCCAAGTGGCCGGGCTGACCAGCTAAAGCAGCACGCGGCCTCTTCCGCAGGAACCTCTCCCGCTGCTATCGCCTCTGTGGTTCTGGGTCTGGCCACAGGCTCTGCCGCCCCTGTTATCACACATGCTACAGATTTTATTTTTACATCTGTGAAACAGCAGCCCTCTGGGCTGGGAAAACAACATGGCCCAAGCCCAGGCGGGGAGGGGAGGTTGCGCAGGTCAGGGGGGTTGTGGTGGGGTCACAGCACAGTGGCAATTGAATGAACTCGTTTAAAAATAAGAGCAAGTGATTTAAAACAAACAGGAGTAGCCAGCTCTGATTACAGAGCTGTCCTGGGATCCACGGTTTGGGCAGCTGCATCCTCTGCTCTCCAGCCCAGAAGCACAGCCAGCTCCTGCTGAGCAGCAACGCACTGATCCGGGCAAGTAAATAGAGCAGGTTAAAAAAAGCAGCATCGGTCCCGGCCTTATTATGAGACCCAAGAGCTGGGATAGGAGCTGAGACGGCTGCCAGTTTCCACAACCCAGAACTAAATTGTTTCTGATGGACTCCAGGAAGTATGGTCTCCACTCAATTAGCTCGGCTCCCCCCGAACAAGGCTCTGCGCGGTTGGGCAGGGAGACACGCTCAGCTCAGAGCAGCTGCAGGAGAAACGAGTGCCCTTGTGCTGGCAGACAGCACAACTTGACATGGGAGTTACATGACAGGCACTGATGCAGAAGGGAGGAAGGTCCTTGCAATGCCAGGGACAAGGCAGGTAGAGAGGTTTGCCCACGTCTGAAGGCAGAATGCACTGTTGGACAGCACAGGTTGAAATTCCTGCCATGAGAAAGTCACCGGGAAGTGCTCATCCCTTCCCTGTGCCCAGCGCTGCAAGGCACCCCCTGCCCTGCTTCAAGTTGGAAAAGACGCTGCTTGCTGTCATCTGGGGCACTTCTTCCTGATGGATGCGTCAAACCCAGCTGCTGCTGGTTCAGGACAGTTGTTGACACCCAGATGGCAACTCACGCCCCTCACTGAGGTTGGAAACAGGTTGGTATCACAGCAAAAACGCTCCTTTGGGCTGCAGTAAGGTTACACGCAGTCACCTCTCTGATACCTGTCCTCACTACCATGGTAGCATCCAGTATTACCAGCCTGACACAAAGCAGATGTCTCCTCGTTAACAGATTTGACTCGCGAGTGGTCTCAAAGCCCCGGGGTCTGATTGCTGCAATCCCAGGAGAACCGCGAGGAGCCTGGAAATAAATCAGCCCCAGCCAACCAGGGCTGGCTCTGCTCTTACGGACAGATTGAATCCGCGAGTGACTGAGCCCCTGAAAAATGGTATGTCGCTGCTCCTTCATCTGTTACGAGGCTCTCAGCATGGCAACCCAGGTGCTCCTGCAGACACACACATTACCGGTTGCTTCCCACCTCCTCCACCTCCACGAGGCTGATGCTTTGACTGCCAGCACGCAGCAAAAACAGATGATGCAGGGTGCCGTGAGCATGGGATCAACCTGCGGGCTGCTCGTTACGGCTGACTGCGCTGCAGCCTTGTCCCTGAACCACCTGCTTCATCACTGGGAGCCGCACGCAGGGACAGGGGTCACTCCTCAGCGCCCTGGGCCTCTCCAACACCATCTGTCAGAGCGACGGCCCAGCTCCTGACACCAGCGTGGGCCCCTGCCTCTTCTCGCTCCGCAGCTGCCAGCGCTCAGATCTGTGCTCTCCCCGATTACAGGCTGTGGAGATGGGCTGGTGGGGCTGATTTTCCCCAATACCAGGGCCAGAGAGCAAAAAGTCCCACTTGGTAGCTGCCTGCCCCTCCTGAGGGGCACTGGCACAGCTTTGCACTGCCCGTCCTCTGCACTTAGCAGTGGGATCAACAGTGGGAATCTAAGTGGGCTTTGGGGAGCTGTGAGCAGTTGCTGGTCCAGCCCACAACAAGTGAGGCCAGGGAACAGGACTGCAGAAGACAAAACCAGTGTCTGTGACCCCAGCAGCTCCGCAGCCCTTGCTGATGGACCATATGGATACACCAAGGTGTGCATGACCTGGATCAGACTGGAACGTGGCCCTGAACAAAGGAGGGGGTCATCTGGCTTTGGGCAAGTCTGGAGCTCCACTTACAAACCGAACAACGGTTCAGCTATCTGCCGACCGCACACGCTCACCCCAAGATCATGAAGGATTTCTGCATCTTCTGGCTCACGGCTCACTTTCAGTAACGAGCACCCTGCCACGCACGCTGGTACCATCTTGCTGGGGAATGCTGGCCGGCAGGAATGCTGCTCAGCATCCAGAGACTGTCCTGCGGGGCCGAGGGGCTCAGCTGTAAGCTGGGTGTTGTCTACGATGTGAGCGTGCTGGACAGCGGGGCTGCTAGGTGAGAGCGGGCCGTACCGCATGCCTGAACATCTGCACCTTCTGAGGATGGTATGAGTCTAGGTCCTGCCAAAATCCTGCACCTTGCGGGGTATCTCCTCTAAACACTCCCTTTCTTCTTTCTTCTTCCCCAGACTGCCTGCTTTTTACTCCCCAGACTTCATCCCCTAATAAACCTGCATACCTCTTCACATAGTACTGTTACATGTATTTACAGGGCTAAATCTTAACAGAAGGATAGAAGAATACGTCTCCACAGGGACGTATTTCAGAGCACACCCACCACCCCTCCAGCCACAGAGGCAAAGTCTCAGCAAGCTCGTCTCCTCCTTGATGCCAGCCCAGAACCAAATTGCTTTCTGCCTTGCTCATCCCTCCCAGCCAGCAGCTGGGTTTGCTCCGTGCACTGCTGCTGGCAAAGCCTGAGCTCGCACCAAAGCAGGACCAGAGAGGGACCCCAGGGAACGCATGCCACCAGTGCATCCACCTGCTAGCACCTTCCACCAGAACAGAAAGCACCAGGACAAACCAAAGCAGGACATGGAATCCAGGACAACACAGCCAGCTCCAGAGGACACCCCCTGCACCTTACACCTTCCTGAGCTGAACACATACACAAGGAGGTGATCTGCTAAACAGCTTTGGTCCCCAGTTCCACTTGCAAGCACTAAGTCACAAGCACTAAGTGCAGCAGGACTTCAGGAAACTGCTAATGAGTAAATGGAGCAAATGAGCTAATTAGAAGAGTGACAGTCAAGCGAGCGACGTTGGGAAGATGATTCATTCCTGCAGCAATCAGCAAACCACAGCAGAGAGACCATTCCGGCAACATGTCCCTTTCCCCTGCAGGGTAGGACTTCCCTCAGAAGAGGTTGTGCTATGCCCAGAATCAAATATAGAAAGGCTGATGCTTCATAAAAAAGATTTTTGATGGCGATAAGCACCCAAGTAAGTGTCCTGAGCTGCAGATGCATCAAACATGACAATGATTGGGAGCAGTACAACAAGCCTCCATGGCACAGACCTTTACAGGAGGTTTCCTGGCCTGCAGGGAGACAAAAGGGTTTCCAGAGCTTCTCTGCTTCTGAGAAAAGCCTGCGTACCAAACTGTGATCTGTGGCCAGTCCCTGCATCATCCTGACTCCTGATTTCCTCTTGGACAAGAAGCCAGTTTGGATATCCTGGCATGAGAAACTGGCACAAGCATGAGCCATGCAGCTTGCCACCAGCTCTTCATGGAGCAGGCTGGGTCCCTGTGAGTCTGCTAGCATCCTGCACATAACTTCCAGCGTGATACATCCCAGCCCCACAGGGCCACTGCAGGGTGCAAGGAAAGGCTCAGCCTGACCCTGCCACCCAGCGAAGCTCTGCTGCGCAGGGGATACCCCCACTGACAGCTGCTTGGGGCTGGAAGCACTGGGGGAAGCTGCTGGGAGCTCCATGGCTCCGTGCTCCCCGTCTGTAATGACCAGGTGTGGTAATGCAGCGCGGGCCAGGGTGAAGATGGAGCCTCAGAAGAGAGCGACAGATGTGCTGGTCTTACCTGCATGGGCCTGGAGAACATGTTGGTCAGCACTTCCTTCCTGGCTTCGGAGTATTTGTCGGCCCCAAACATTTCATTCAAGCTTTTCTGGAGCAGAAGGGAGACAGTTTTCAGTGCTGGCAAGCAGTTGTTGTAGGGAGACCCAGGCTGATTGCACCGGGGTGAACAGCAGCTCACCAGAGCCGAGTTTCTCTTTTCCCTGCAAATCCCCCGAAGGGCACATGAAGCTGGGTTTTGGCCTGGCCCCAGCAGGCAGTGTGGCCCCGATAGCACTGCATACAGCACTTGTGAGTGCTGGTCCACCTCACAGAGCCAAAGGCAGCGAGCACACGGGGTACAGGGACCGATGGCTGATGAGCAGCGCGCAAAAGTGCTCAGAACCCCTCTCCTGACCTGTACCTGGCTCCCATCCAGACACTGAGAGCTTCAGCACACGCACTAATGGGACCCAGGAGAGATGCGGGTATGGGAGGTCACTGCCTGGGGCGAGCAGCAAGGAAGGGCTGGGAGAGTTCAAAGTGTGGCAGAGGAGCTGAGTGCGCAGCCCGGTGCCTGCTGACACAGGCTCAGCGCGGCCAGCGAGCGGGGAAAGCAGTCCCCGCCGACGGAGCGGCGCGAGGGAGGCCAGCGGGAATGGGATTAACAGAGGATTATCCACAGCCCAGTTGCAGCGAGTATAGAAAATCCTGGAAGCTGCGCTGTGCTGTTCAGCTGGAGTTCAGCCTCGGGCCACGCTCAGCAGAGGATGGGTCCCATACTTCCCGTGCTGGCTGCCTCTGACCTTTCCCAGCACTATGCTCCAGTCCTCCCCAGCCTCCGCTCCCCACCCTTCCCTCTGTGAGACCTTCAGATGCCCAGACAGAAACTCCTCCTTCCAGAGCTACTTTTCCTGCGGTAGAGAGCAAGTGACCTGCCCAGGATCTCCCACGAAGGCAAAGAAAGGAAACTGGGTGTCCCAGAGAACGCCTCTGCACTGAGACATCCTTCCTATCGCCCTGCTTTGCGCAGAGAGAAGCAACTCGGGTCACTTGCAACATCTTCCTTGCCCTGCCCCAGGCTCTGTGAACAACACTGCCTGACCAGGGCACGCTGGGCCACCCCTGCTCAGAGCTGGTGGGGTCAAGAGCAAGGGAGGAGTTTGGTTTTGGCATGGAGTAGCTGCTGGCTCTGCCTGGGCCTTAGTGGAGCCTGCGATAACTGCATTGGTGCTGTTTGCCCTGAAAGCCCTGCCCGGCCTTGGGACTCCCATCCTCCTTCCTCCTCCTTGCTCAGCAGCAGTGCTGGGGCCTCTCCAGTACCCATCTCACTGGTGCCTCGAGGAGGAGCAAGGTGTCACAGGGCAGGGGATAAAGCACACGCTGCTGCAGACTCACCATCACACCGCTGCCCACCCCCCCGCCCCCACGTCCCTGCTCCCCAGAGCACTCACGTGCAGGGTCCCCGCGCTGCTGAAGTCGATGTCCAGGCCAACTTGGTGGCAGAACTCCATCAGATCTTTCAGCAGCTTGGTCTGAGGCGGCGGGTGGCGGCGGAGCAGGGCCTGCTCAGGGAAGGAGCGGTAGATCTGATGGGCCACGGCCATGTTCGCCAGCAGCATGAACTCTTCCACCAGCCTGCAGTACGAGAAACACAACCCCAGGCCCTGGTTAGAGAGGGGATTCCCCTGGGAAGCCAAGTGATTTGTTAGCTACTGGCCAGTCCAGAGTGAAGGGAGCTAACAGGACTCAGGGGAACTGGGGAGCAGCTTGCAATTGCTATCATAAACAAAGATTGGATGTGAGGCTGCAGCAAATCCCCCCCTCAGTTTTCACTTTCCAACAGAGGTGTCCCCAGGAACTCAGAGCAGGCTGCCCTACTGGTGCAGGCAGGCAGAAGTCAATGATAAATTGACAGCTTCAATTAGGATAAAATAATCTCCCTTTCGGTCATTTTATCTCCCGAAACTCTCGACAAGCAAAACAAACGCTGCGCAAGAGATAGCATGGAAAACAAACACACGCTGCTGTCTTCCCGGGCCAGAGAAAACAGCGTCTCGCTGCTTCCACCCCAAGACCGACGCGTGTGGTCAGGCCCCAGCACGCAGCCCTGCCTGCGCCGAGGGCAGACGCCTCTGGCACCCAGGTGCTGCGAGGGCTCTGGGTGCTCCCCAATGGGACCTGCAGAGATTGTGTGGTCCCCAGCTGGGCTGAGCCCCCCCTGCACTCACTGGATGGGAATCTCCAGGGTTGTGCACTGCAAAGAGAAGCAATCCCAGTGCTGTGGATTGGGTTTTGTTACCAGCTGCAGGGCTGTGCCACGGGAGACTCATTTAACTGGGCGCAGATAAGCAACGCGATGTGCTTTCTGCTGCTTGCTGAATGTATTCCCAGGTCTCCTAATTGGTCCTAATTGCCAAAGGAGATAATAGATTTACAGCAGTAACGTCATACTCCATGCAATGCCCAAGTGAGCTATTACTGATTACGGCGGCTCGGCCCCGCCGCCCCTGCACGCAGGGCAGCAGTTTTGCAGGGCTGGCTGCAGGGCCTGGGCTGGGGCTGGCATCTCACAGCTCCACGCCACAGGCAGCACTGGGTGGGACGCGCAGGGTGCGGATCCCGGGGCGCGTGCTCCGGCTGCCACGCGCTCCTAGCCAGGGAGGACTTGCCAAGGACTCGAAAGAGAGAGGAAATAATTAAAGACAAGCCCAGAGGAGGAATTAGCACATGCTGGTTGTAATCAGCAGCGGAGATGTTCATCTTTAATGGGAAGGAGCTCCCTTAACAAGAGCTTTGTGGGTTCTCCCAGAGCTGGGGGAGCGTATTGCTGCGAAGAGGCCAACACTAAATCCCGTCGGGAGGGCAGGAGGGACATCCCATGGCACAGGCAGCACAGGGAGCCGCGCAGCCTAAGCAGAAAGGGGCCACTGATCCCATCCCCTGCTGAGTGGCAGATGCCACCAGCAGGTCAAGGGACGGGGCACTGCGGTGGGCAACGTGCCCGCAGCCCGGTGCGGGAGGGTTGGGCGCTGCGGGCATCGCCGTGCCGTCCATACGCACTTGTGAGGGGTGGCTTCTAAGAGGGCTGAGCAAAACCTTGCTGCTCCTGTAGAGCTAAGCCAGCAGATGGCAACATCGGTCCCTCTATGGTCACCAGCGCCTGGGGGCTGCGGGACAGCATGGCCCAAGGGTGTGGGCACCCCGGCTGCCCCGTGCAGGGCTGGCTGGCCAACAGGCTGTAGCACCCCCACCTTCCAGGTGCACTTCAGCTCTCACCCAGCCACTGCTCTTGCAGACAGTACGTGGGCACCGTGCCAGATGCAAAAGGCAGTGCCTCTCCTGCCCACAGGCTTTGGTGCAAAGAAGAACGGGGACATTTCCAGCACTAGCCCCTGCTATGCAGATGTGAGCCCATGGAGTCCCTGCGCCTCCCTCGGAATGTGGCCTCTAACAGTGAGTCACAGAACAGTGTTCAGAGACAGTGATAAACACCTGTGCACAGTATCTCCTCTCTGTCCCGGGCACAATGTGCTCTTTGCACGTCCTACAGACAAATGCCGTGAGCGCTCAGGCAGCCCCTGCAGCTCTTCTCGCTCACAGGCATGAAGCCTTTACCTCTTACCTCCAGCTGCACGTTGGGCTGGATGTAGTTTTCACCTGATTAATAAGTTCTGCATTTTGTTTTTCCATTTTGGGGCCTGAGGTTTTTATATTTTCCGAAGATATTCTTGTTCTGATATTGCAGTTCTGAATTGAAGCCTGAGAGCCTGCCAAGGTTGCTTTTACATCCAAAGGAAAACCAACAGCACATCCCTTCCATTTTGCTCCATAAAATCCCTTCCCCTTTCTGTTCTGCACCTTCACACCTGGAGCATCAGCCCCCACACAGCATCAAAGACAGCCTACATCAGGACGAGGCACACAGCACGTGGTTGGGTTGACAGCATAGACAGGAAAATCCCAGCTCTGGATCACAGGGGTCACAGAGCTACCACCTCCCTCCAGCAGCCCACTCACCGCTGCTGCAAGGGTAGAAAGGATGGAGCTGCTCAGTGCCGGGTGAGACATCAGAGACCCAGCCAGCACATGCTGCTGGAACCCCACTGAGTGCTTAAACCTGGGGCACACTTCTTCACTGGGTTGTTTTAAAAAGCAGTTGCCCAACACTGCACTTTCAGCTACCACCCTCACCAGGGCTTCGACCCTGCTGCAGCTCAGACAAAAGAGCTGGACCTTGGGGGGATCCCACTGGAGGCTGGCTGGTGGCAGAAGGGACAAGGCCAGTACTGCCACCTGGTTACTCATCAAGAGCTCAGTGACAAGTGGGTTTTCTTTCTTTTTTTTTTTTTTTTTTTCTTATAAGAGCGAGCTCGGAGCTTGGCTCGGTGCAGCTGGCAGACAGGAGCGCAAAGAAAAATATTTCATCGCTAACAAAATGGAGACAGAAAGACTAGTCCATCTGAATGTGCACTGAATGAATCCCATGTGAAATGCAGCCCAACGCCATCGCTACAGTTTCCTCTGGATTAGCTGAGCTATCCTTGGCTCCCGCCTCCATAAAATCCCACAAACAATCTGATCTGAACTTTTGCCCTCTTGGTGCTCATGCAAGGTTCCCTCGGCTGCCCCGCGGCGCAGGCGGGCAGGTGGCTGTCCCCACCGGGGTGCCTGCAGATCCCAGCTGTCCCGCGCTGCGGCAGGGAGCGTTCCCAAACCTGTTCAATGCATCATTTAGCGCGTGCATGTGTGAGAGGGAGGGCAGGGAGGGGCGGGACGGCTCGCGAGCTCGGTAACGTACGTAAGCATCTTCTGCCGGCTCTTTCAATACCCAGATTTTGCTTATGAATTATGGGCTTGGTGCGGGAGCTAGTGGGTGAAACTCTACACTCTGCCTTATGCAAGAGGTCAGATGGAGTGTACGGTTTTCAAAAGAAGTCACCTCCAAGTTTCAAATGTGATCAAGGCATGCCAGCTCCTTCAGCCCACCGAGACTTCAGGCTTCTTCCCAGGAGAAGCTCTCTAACACAGGACTTGGTGCTTTCGGAGTGCCTTGAAGGATGGTCATGGCTCCTGCAGGCAAATAACCACCTACGAGGCCCTCCAGCTGGGAAGGGCTATGACACTCGACAGCAGCCCCAAAGCCAAGCCGCTGGGCTGCAACTCTTCTTGCTCAGCTCCTGCCAGAGCCAAACACCCGTGGGGCACGGGGAGAGGAGCTGCCTGTCGTCGTAGCAGGGCTGTTGCAGCGGGGCTGTTACTTGCTCTGTAAAAGGTGAGCTAGATCCTTTCCAACCTCTTGACATCAACCTTGAAAAACCACTCGCGTCCTCAGCGAGTTGTTCTGTTGACGGCAAATAAAATATTGGTTTCATCAATGTTTTGCCAAATCTCCGCAGAGCAAAATGGGGCAAGTGAAATGCCCTTTGGGCTGCTTGTTTCCACGGTGATGCGGCCAGGCTATCCAGCAGCCATCCGAGTGCCCACTCTCCCTGATTAACCTGACAAACGACATTAGCAAGGCAAGGTTCGCTGCGAGGGAGAGACAAGCAGTACTTTGCAAGGCAGTAAGTGCAGGAGGAAGGCAGGCAGCTTGATTAAAGCAAAGCAACGTGAAAACATCCGCCCCTTCCACACGTGCTGCAGACCCCACGGGCTTCAAGCAAACGGCACCGAGGCACGGCGGAGTGCATGAGCACGCTTCCCCTGCGCTTTCTTCTCCACCTCCTGCAGGATGGAACTGCTGCCTTATCCCACTCAAGCCAAATGTGACCAAATCATTTCGGGAAAGGAAGTTTGGTAGCGTTTGCTGATCCTGCTGACCCATCTCCACCCTGCACGTTCGCTCCCCTTGCACAGAAAACAACCCTGCTGTTACAAGTCCTTCCCCAGCTCCAGGTGACAGTGCCCATGGGTTTTCTGTGCTTCAACTCTGTGCTTCAACCAGCAGTCAGGGCCTTTGGTTTCGGGAAGGGGATTATCGCTGCAGCGCAATCTCATAACAAACAGATCTACAGCCAGCTCCTGGGAGTGTGACTCTAAATCCTGCTGTGCTCGCCGAGAGAATGTCACCTTCTGCAAAAGGCTGCAAATGGAGCTGGGCAGGGCAACACGCCCAACAGCAGCAGTTGTTGAAGGAAAAGGGCAAAGCAGCAGCACCACAGTCCAGACAGCACATCCTCCCCAACGCATGAAGTCCAAAGGATGAGGTACAAATTTTTCTTCTTTTCTTTAAATCTTGTACGCTTATTTTTGATTACAGCTCTTCCATGAAGCAAAGGAACTCGAAAGGTTTTGATAAAAGCTCTTCTAAAAGCAAGATTAGCTAAGCCCACATCTCCTGAGCACACAGCCAACGACAGGACCATGCTCCTTGGCCAGTGGCTGGACTGCAGCTTGCGATGACCCTCTTCCATGCAAACTCCTGCAAGGACAGGCTACAGTCCTCCTGGTGACACTGCCCAGTGAACGGGAGCATCTTCTGCCCTGCACTGCTTGAAGAGTTCTGAAAATTAAATCCCCTGTTGTCCAAAAATTGGTCTGCTGCATCATGTATGAGGCTTGCAGCGTTGGTGTGGAGCTCCCTTTGCCAAAGACAATTGCCAAAAGACCACAAGCCCTACATTTTTGAAAGAAATACTAGTAAAAGGCAAGAACGGTGTTTCCTGGCCTGATGAAAGTCATTTGTGCTCCTCTCACAGCTAGCAGTAGCCTTGAACAAAGCAGAGCTGAATAATGGAATTACTCCACTCCCAGAGATTGCTCAATTAGCTCTTGGTTAAAACTGTTAACATTGAAACTCGATGAGAATCGCAGCTCCAAGGCAGTTTCAGATGCATTTCTTAGCAAGCTAGAATGGTTTTTCCCCTCTAATGAACTCCCTTCCTGGGGTATAATGAATGCTCTTTTTATTAGCTATAGTGCCTTCCCGGTAATAGATGCCTAGGACACAAATGCATGGGAGGGTTTTCAGAATACAAATGTCACTTAGTGGCCACTCTCACACCTTTAGGCTGGGAATGCCACGGTGTGGTACAGTGCAAAACTGTTTGAGCTCCCAATCCTAAAGCTGGGCTACTGAAGGCATTCAGCATGATTAGGAATTAATTGCTTAAAGCCTGACGTACTGGGTTTGCACACGGGGATTTAGACCGCTAGAAAGACCTCATCCATTTGCCTGCATTCCTGTGAAATCACTGGCATGGCTTTGCAGCGCTACGTAAAGAGCTCACCTCATGCGGCAGCACCGCGTCAGGACGCACGTCGCAGCGCTGGGGACCCACTGATGCCCGGCCACGAGGACAGCAAATGTTCTCCTGGCCTGGAGCTCCTCAGCCTCACCAGTCGGTTGGGTGACGGGGGTAACGGCCATGCCCCCCCACCCCGCTGCCCCACATCCTGCCCTGGGCTGAGTGGTGAAGGAAACGGCGTCGAACTGAAGAGAGACTTGCAGAGGACACAGCCTCTGCGGGCTGCGCCTCGTCATTAAATGTTGATGTGACTGCAGCCTGCTCCTTTCCATGCAAATTGGTGACAACCTTCAGACTCCTGGCATGAAGCTGATGTGCCCCTCTGTGCAAAACAGCATCTCCAGCTGCTGGGGGCCAGGATGAAAGCTCAGCCCAGCACCCCCGTGCTCAGCCACACGGGATACGGAGGCTTCAGCAGACTCCTCTGGTCCCAGCTGCAGCATTTTCCAAAATTCTGTCAGGACAAACAGATCTGGAGACTTCACTCTTAAGCTGGGCAACGCTCCAGCTCAGAAGCACCCTAATGCATTCCCAAAAGTGAGGTTTTCCAGCCCATGGGAATTGGTGGTGGGCAAAAGAACCCAGAGCCAAGCCAGGTCTGGGGCAGTGCCCAGGAGAGGGAAAATACCCCACAGCCACAGCTCCCAGAGCAGGAGTGAGGACTGGCAGTCCACACTCCTCAGACATACAGCCTGAAAGCAGAGCTCATGACACGAACACTCTGACAGACACACAGTATTAATGTCATCCATAGTCCGGCTAAGAGGGGAATGGAAAAAATTCCTGAAGAAAAGCAGACAGCCCCTCTCCTGACGTGAGAGCCTCCGTCCCCGCACATCAGGCCAGCACAGCCTATTATCAGGCTGCATTTCCCCCGTGAAATGAGGAAGCAGGAATGAAAGGCACTTCTCCTCGCAGTTAGAAGTTTACACAAATGATTTATGGGTCAGAAAAATTAGCGAGTCCGTCGCTGAGTGCTCCATATAGCAGCACGTGTTACACGGCTGCTGACCAGAAATGCCAAGACCCATTAGGTGGAAGCAAAGGGCAGCACGATGGAAAGTTAAAGATGCTTTTTGCCCATTTAATTAATTAGACAGATCTTTTTTTCATCCCCTGCAGCCTTCATTAATGTAACATTGAAGTGAAGGAATATTAACAATTCAGACAACACATTAATATTAACACAACACCTGCAAAATGCAAATGTAAATCCATTAGGTAAACAGATGATCTTAAGCCATCGAGGCAGAAATAACATTCTGACATTTCCTAGCAGGAGTACACTGTCCATCACTTATTCTCCGTTATAAAGCCATGGCCCTTGTACGTGGGGCGCTCCTCATCTGTTACTGGTCCCTGAAAGGATGAGAAAAACTTACATTTCCATTAAGACATTTGCCACTTCCATGGAAAGTGTCTTACTAACACCGTGTCATGAACCACAAAGATCAAGAGGGATTTTTAAAAGGATTTTATCTCTGTGCTGGCAAGGGATGGAGATAAAACCTGAAGCTGATAGCTTGTAAATATTAACCTACAGTTGGGATTGCTCCAGAACCTGAGCTCTCTATTATTGTGGTGTAATCTGAGACAAATTTTCAGTAAGGGAGAAACAGACAGTTAAACACCTGGAGGATGGATAGTGCCACAGGGAGCCACCTGCAGCCAGCCCTCCTGGCCCCCACCAGCTCATGCTCCACCAGCCACTCCAGCTAAAAGGCACAGACCCTACCTGTATTTCTCCCTTGAGACTTTGGCTATGCTTTTTCCCAGCTTACCTGACACTAAAGAGATGATTACTTCCAAAGCACGAGACAAACTTATGGACAAGGGGGAAAGAAAACAGATGGGTTGAGCATCCCCGACTGGAAGCACACCCTGAGATTGCCAGTGAGTGGGGGGAGCATCCATCTGCCAACCTGGACGTGACCCAGGGACCAACAAGCAGGAGCCCGCAGAAGTTCACAAAGAGATGACCAAGAAAAGTGAGCCAAAAAGGTTTAAAAGACCCAAATCATGCAGAGTAACCTAAATAATCTGGCAGCCAAAGGCAGTGGTGGCACATCAACCCAACACGTGCCCCTCGATGCTGATGAAGCGAAAGCCAGGCAGTGGGTTGCTAAGTGAGCCCTTCTCCTGCTGCAGGTCTGCTCCAAGCTCCTGCTCAGTGCCGGGTAACTTCAAAGCTGGATCAGGCTGGCCTCTTCCAGCTGAGTTCTAGCAATCTCCAAGGATAACTATCCCACAGCCCCTCTGGGTCTCTGATCCAGTTCCTAACCACGCTTGTAAGTGTTGTTGGGGCTTATAGGAAAAGAAGCACGGAGCAGGGCTCCCAGTGCTGCCCATCACCGCTCCCTTCCAACCTCAGAGCTGCAGTTGTAGCACTGAGTGTGGGCAGGTTCAGGGGAACAGTTGTATCAATACGGAGCGAGGCAGCCAGCTGGCCCCGGCTCTATTTTTCTTGGTCTGAAGCGATGGCGAAGCACAACACACGAACGCTCTGGTTACCGGGGCTTTCAAAGACACAGAAACCCTAGGGGGAGGGGAGCAAGGTACGTGGGACGCGGACACCAGATCGGGGTTAAAACAACCCATAGCAGCTGGCAAAGGGATGAAAGGGAAACGGGCAACGCAGGATTTGGGGGTGCTGTTTTCTAAACAGGGACTACTGAAATACTTTGGATAACTTCTGCTTTCCGGCAGCCTCTTGGCAGATTACAATGTCCCAGAAGGTTTTACATCCAGCTCCTACAATCTTTAAACTAAATATTAGGTGAGAAAAACATGCTTCTAAAGAAAAGTCAGGCATAGCCCTGAGTGAAAAACAATGAGCGGGAGAACTAACGTATCGGGTTTGTTGAATAGACAACCAACAACAGTTTCCTTTCCCAAAAATAAAGCCAAGGGAATGAAATGCAAAGAGATGAGCAGGATGGAAAAGTTGCAGGAAATTAAAGCCATCTCCCCCTGCCCCACACTTCCCCAGGCACAGCTCTCCCCTGCCTGGCCTCAGCGGGCAGGCTCAGAGCAGTGCCGTAAATCCCTGCCAGAGCCTTACCCCCTTTGCAGCGGGACAGGCTCAGGGAACAACGGGTCTTCTCCATCTGCAACTTCTCTCTGTTGACTTTTGTGTGCATCGATACAAAAGCTGTCTGATTCACTGGCAGAGGGCTGTGAGGAGTCTGGCTTGGTGTAAGACAGCCTGAGGCTCATGGCAGCAATGCAGTATCACCACCCCGTCCACTACAAGAAAATGTTCGGGCATGGATTTATGGCCACGCTCCAGCGAGCCCACACATCAGGTGTGCAGGCTGCAGTTAGCCTCATTTATGCAGTGGGATCGAGAAAAAGTGGCTGAACATCCTACTGGTGCTCAGCACACAACAGGACTCCAAGCAGCATGGGAACAGGCATTGAACGGCAGCTTGCTGCCAGAGACGCGCCAAGAGCAGGGTGCGTGGTTGCGGTGTCTGCTCATCTCCAGCTGGAGCTGCACACAGACAGAGGGACAGATGAGGTAGATAGGTTAGGGATGGGCCCTGTTGCTCTAAGCAAGGAAGAATTGTCTCCTTAAAGCCCTGAGGCGGATGTGGTGACTCTCCCAGAGCTGGATTAGTAAGAAAGGACTCTCTTCACACTCTCTTGAGATCATACAGAGGAGAGAACACGCTCTGTTCACACTGAGATCTGCAAAGCCTCACGCTGCTGGGTGAAGGCAGATGTCCCAGCCCCTGGCTGTCACAGCCAGCGAGCTGACCTGGCTGCTCTTGCTGCTTCCTCCACCGAGCAAAGGAACCACAGCAAAATCCACGACAACACCTTGGAAATGCTCCTTTCAGTCAGCGTTTTACTGACTCAAAGGAAGTTTGGTTCAAGTGAAGGACACAGGTGTGATGAAGAGCAGCCTTTGCAATGCTGCCTTCCAGGCTCTGACCTGGACTCAACCAGAACTCAGCAGCACAGACCAACCTTCTGAAAAAATCCATCACCAGCAAGCAGACACGCAGATCTGTCAGCACATTTGTGCTGCTGAAACCAACAGATCTCAGCACTGGATCATGATAAGATTTGCAACACAGTCATCTTGCAGAGCCTTGGCAATGCCTTTAATCCTTGGAAAAGGAGCACTTCAGGCATCAGTTCTTGCCTTCACATATGAGCATTGCAAAGCCAAAATAACAAGCTCTTTTGGAGCACGGGGCATATCCTAAGATGCCCCAGAGCTTTCTTGTCCTACAGACAGTGAATAGTAATCTCCACATGACAAAACAGAAATAAAACCATATACCCCCATGTTGAGCCTCCAGCCCAGGCCTGACAGATACCTGGCCCTGGGTGCTGCATCTCTCAGACAGCTTAACCCTCGAATGAACAGAGGACCGCTGCACATTTAGAAGAAGGAAACACAATATTAAATCTGCTTTTTGTTTCTTCATCACCATCCTGCACTGGATGGCAATGCCCTCCCCTTTCCCAGTGCCTGGATCTGTCAGTCCACACTGGGAATCACCACAGAAAGTCACCTGCAAAGACCCTGCTGCCGGAAGCACAATGGTGGCTCCAGCCCTGGCACAGCAGGTCCTCAGTGCCACAGACTGGGCGAGGGACTCAGGTTGTTAAGGTGGCTAGATCCCAACCAGCCGCATTCCCTCCTGGCAGCCCAGCTTAGCCTTCATACTCAGCAGTACAATGGCAATGACTCAGGATCTAGACTTCTCTTTGGCCACCAGATCTACCCACCGGGGCAACCATTCGCAAATCTGAGTAGTGCCAGCCTGGAACAGCCCATGTGGCTGGGCTACACTGCACCCTCCAACATCAGACTGAGCAGAGAGGTCCCTTCTCCTTTTCAAGCCCTGAAAATGCTGAGGGATGGGAGAAGAACAAGGGTTCACAATGACTGCTGCCCCCCCAGTAGGTCCCCGATACCCTGGTCACACAGGTGTGAAGACATCAAGATCTGGGGAAGCCAAATGCAGGGCCATGTCCTTCCTGGAGTCTGACCCCAAAAAGCTGCCCAGCTTTCCATCCAGAGCTGTTCAACAACGTCAGAGTAAGAGTTTTGAGAGTTTCTTCCAGCTGATCACCCTGTGAAATCTGCAGGAGGCCAGTGAAGCTCCATCAGATACCCTTCAGCGACCACTTTCAGCAGGGGACAGAACCACCGAGAACCGCTGCCTGCAGCAGCAGCACGGCTGTGCCAAGAGGTGTTACTCCAGTTAAAACACACAACCCAAGCAGACAGGAAATGGCAGGGATTGCATGACCCCGGTAACCCACCACAGGGGTTCAACAGCTTCTGCTATGCCCACATTCCATGTGCTCACGTCCTGCTGCCCAGCAGCTCCTGAGCATGGCACCAACCCCACTTCAGCCTGAGCTTGCTCCACAACACACCCAGCCACATCTCTTACTGCAGGGAGCCGTTCAGAAGTGATGCACGGATGGGCTGAACGTCAAGGCACGGGAATGCCCCCTATGGTACGTGCAGCCTAGGCACACCATGCCCTCTGTGAAAGCTGCTCGCCCATTGTTATTTAACATCCTGCAAGTCTCAGCCAGAGAGGCAGTCTCCCATCCGCGCCCCGAACTGGCCTGGGAATGGCTGGGAAGAAGAAAAGGAGCTTGAAATGAACTGTGGAAAGATTTAAGTGCTCTCACTGCTGCTTTCCAATACAATTTTCCACTTGGGGCAGGGGAAGGGAAGGAGGAGAGCCTGACAGCAGTTTAGAGCCAGTCACAATTGTGACAGGTTCTTCTTTTCCATTTCCAACCAGCTCACAGACAGAAGGAGGACTTTAACCTCCATTAATTATCACAGCCTTATTCCAGTCCAGGATTTCAGAAAAGCAGTGGCAAACTCTTAGGACCAGTTCTGAGCAGGTTTTGCCTCAAATTGTGCTGTTCAGCTCAGCGCAGCAAAACTCCATCATTCATAAAAGAGCCAGTGCAAGTCTTCCTACAGCACCCCAAGTCTGCAGCCGACAGCCATCTCGCACAGGCAGCATCAGTGATGCCAGAGAAGAGGACTACGCAAATGACTTCTTGCACTGCAGGCTGAGAACAGGTTCACACCCGTTTAACAGGCACATCCAGGCTGCACACACACTAATGAGGGAGCTTAACAGGTGAACCCATCACTTCTGCTTCCTCCCTCTGGCTATCAGAGACTGCTGCTGTAACACTACCACCACACAAAGTTTATTGCTTTTATCAGCTCTGATCGTTGGATCTGTGGCTTAGAAGTGTGAACGTGTTGGTTGGGGAGATAAGAACAGCTTGCATACACTCAGCCCTCATGCAGTTGGGCCAAAATTGTGAAATATTGCTGTGCGGTTTCTCCCACTGTTTGGCTTCAGTACAAACCATCAAAGATCGCTATAAAAAACCAGCTGCAGCCACGATGTGCCTCCATGGGGACTGAGCGTGCCATAGCTCAGAGTTTCAGCTCACCCCAGCAGGGCTGAGCCATGCCCAGCTGATCTCCCCTGCACACCCCCAAGCCCTGCTCCTACCCACGCAGTGCAGCCACCAGCCCTTCGTGCTTGGTGGCAGTGAGATGCGTCACTCTCCCTTTCCTCGCTGACACAAGACCTTTGCAGAGCTGCCCTCTCTTGGCTCGCAGGTATTTTTAGGATTACCCTTTGCCAGTGGATAACAAAACCAGGGAGATGCTGCTGCGAGGATGCAGCCAGGGCTCCTCCTGGCCGCCCCGGTGCAGATGCAGGTGAGCAGCTGAGTCCTGGTTCAGGGGCTTTACAGCACTGAGCCCAGCAGAAGCCCTGCCACAAGCAGGGCAGTTGCTCCTTCATTTCATAGCCTGGCACAGCTGACAGCCTCAGCCACAGCAAATGCACCGGTACAGGGCAGGTAAGGAAAAAGGCAGCATGCCTGTGTGTGCACAGACACGCGGCAAGAAGGAAGCAGGACTGGCTGCGAATCCAAACGTGCAGCGATTCGGACAGATTGTGCCGGGATGCTGAGATCCGCGCAGCGGCAGCTCCGCGTCCAGCTCTGAGTCACGCAGGAACCAGTCTGGGGAGCAATTACTGGCGTACAAATGCTCTTGAGCTGCAACAAAAGGACAGAGAGGAGTTTCCCATCGAAAATCCCTGAAGTCTTTATCTAAGCAGGGCACTTCCTCCTGGTAAGACAAGTGAAGCTTCAGCAGAGCATCTGTTGGGGGGCATGGGATGCTGCAGGGGAGACGTCCAATGACATTAATCACAGCAGATCTGCCCCGCCAGCATCGCCCTGCTCCCTGTGCCAGCACTTGTGACCGGCAGGAGCTACGCTCCGCTACCAACAAGCTGTTCTTCTAATTCAGCCCTCCCGACTCCTCTGTTAAAGAAGATTTTCCTGAAATTGTCTGGAACTTTGAGTAGCCAAATGTACTTTTAAATCCGGCTTCAGGTCTCTGGCTGCCACGCAGCTTCCTGCATGTGTGACATTCATTTGTACAGAGATTCAGGTCTTGTCCCCAGCTCCCGTCCCCAATGAACTGGGGGCAAGAGGAAATCCCCCAGCCACAAACTGCTCTGAAAACCAGGTGTGCTGCATTAACAAACTGGCCCATGCACTATTCTAGGACTGAAAGTTAAAAAGTAATGGCAAGTGCACTCCTAGATTTTCATTTTGTATGTGCTGACAGTCTCTCTTTAATCCTGCTTTCCACATTTAAGGTGTTAATGGGAAGCTTGATGCATTTCAGAGGGAACACACACAGACAGAAGATTGATGCCTGAGTCTAAAACGCAGCTCCTGGATCCCACATCAAGTGCTGGATTTGTTTATATCCATATGACACAATCTCCATAAAAGCAATCAACCACCACCGAAAGGAGATGTTTCAATATCTGCACAGCTTTCATGCAGAACAAGCATTAGGTTTGCTTTTACGATGCAGAATAGTATAATGGATTCCTTCCACAAGTTCCCAAATGCTGTTATTAAGTATTGCTTCTCTAATAAAATATGCTGCAACACACAGCAATACACGCTGTGGCATTTGCACAAGTCCTTTCTCTATATAGGACTTGCTGGCTTTTAAACAGATCTGTCTCCTCCATACACTACAGAAGCACAAGATGAGTAATTATGTTCTCCGCTTAATAATGTTTTTGCACTGGCCAATTTAACAGCTAATCTCCACAAACCTCTGAGATAGTCCCCCAGCAGCTACATTTGCATGTTGTAATCAAGTCTTGCTATTAAATCATACTTTGCAACAATAGCTGAGCTGTCAAGTACAAGCAGCAGCTCCCGTGCTGGCACTGGGCAGATGAAAGCCCCGGATAAGCACACACAAAGCAACACCCCCCCGCCAGCTATGAGAGCATCCCTTCGCACTTTGGGGAGCTCGGGGATGGCCGCACCTACCACACACCTTGGGACAAGCATCCTTTGTTTTCTGCTTTCCAGAGCAGCCAGGCTGCTCACAGGTTGCGTCCCCCAAGCCTGCGTGCTGCTCTCTGCGGTGGTGCAAAGCCTGCTGGTGTGGCTGCTGCCTTCCCCTGCAGGCTGCCTTCCACGGCATCCTTGAAAAACTCCAGGTACCTCAGAGACATCCCCTCGAGGGCAGAGCAGCTGGAGGAGCTTGGCTGTGACTCACACCATGGAACTCTTCAGGGCTGACAGCCCTGCTTGAAAACATCCTGCCCAGCTTTCCAGCTGAACCTCTTTGCTGTTCCCGCAGGTCGCGGCACAACCTGAAGGCGCGGATGCCAGCGCTCCTAAGCATTGCGCTGGGGCTGTGCAGCCTGGGGATGGCTGCTGTGACACGTGGCACAAAGGGGATGTTTGATCTTCCTGCTGGCGAGCACTAAGGACTGCTCTCCTGTTCCTCCTGTCCTATTCACCCCTCCATATACTCACCCCCAGCAAGACCCACAGAGGCCGGCTGAGCTCAGCACCGTACTCCTGCTCCTGTACGTCTGCTGAACCAACACATCCCTTCTCTGCTTTCCCACAACCTCAGTCTTCCCTCGAATGGGACAGGGGATGCACAGACCTGAGTGACCCGAGAGCATCACTCAGGAGGCAGTTCCTACAGCAGACATCTCTGCATTGGTCCAGGCTGCTGCTGCTGCCAAAAAGCTCCTACTCTGAACGTGCTGCAAGCGCACAGTAAACAGCAGAGACCTTGTTGAATTCTGCCTTTTGCAGCAGCTGTACCACAGGGCACAATTTTCAGCACAGCGATGCAGATCAGCTGCAGCCTGGCCGTATCAATGATGCCTTTCTGTCCTAATGATTCTTCCTACGCACTAGCACAGCATTTATTTCCATCCCGCCCCGTACTTCCCATTTATCCAGAAATCTGACAATGTCTCCTTCCTCTTAAAGCGGAGACAGAGGGAAAGGAGAATTTCTCGCTGGAGTCGGCTCGCCCTGCACAGACAGATCAATCCTGACTCCATCTGTCTCGCTAATTGCTGGGGGCTGGAGCTGACCCCGGGCTGGCTGAGCTGGGCGTGAAGGAGCAGCCTGCTGCACAGCCTCTCGGGCTCTACCCCGCACACAGTTCACACCACAGCTCTGCGAGTGACACGGCCCTGCCTGCCCAGCTGCAGCCTGGCCTTTTGTGCTCAGCCCCAGGCTAGCAAGACCGCAAATGAGCACTGAGTGTAAATAAAGCATGAAAAACTCTGCAATAAGATGACTTTTTCCTTATTCTACATGCTCATCTTGACCATCCACTCCTGCTTGCTGTCGGGAGGACATGGGGCTACACAGGCGGTATCTTGTAAGGAACCACAGAACTGAGCAGCCCCGACCTGACACCCCGCCTGCTGTGAGCAGCGACCTCCAGGGGGGTCAACACACACCAGGGAATTTCCAGGGAGGGCAGAGGTGGAAAAACTGGCAGGACACCTTGGCCAATAATGGTACTGCTCATTTACGTGCACTTCTGCCCATCAGTCCCATTTTAGATGAGGCAGGTGAAGGACACAAAATTCAAGATGTTCAAAGCTGATCTGAGGAGTTTAGAGCCATTTCCCATTAAAATTAATGGAAACATTAATGCAAAGTACACTCCAATCCTCAAGCAAGTTCCTTCCAAGCAAGATCTTTCCATTAACTTGAAAAGAAGTCATGCCCAAATCCTCCTACGTTGCTGTGAACGTCTCCAACAGAACAGGCAAAGCCAGGTTACAAACCCATTAGGCTCCAGATTGAGTAATTCATGACAAATTGAAAGGGGGTGAAAGTGCTAAGCTGTAACAAGAACCCCATTTAGGGTGACCTTGACACTGAGGAAGTGAGTACACAAAACATGTGGGTGATACGAAGTTCCTTTTTTCAATGCAGAAGCAGGAAGATGTGGAAGGAACAGAGTCCATTGCCAGATTGATTTAGCTGCTCTGAACTTTGGAAAAAAAAAAAAGTTGAAAAAGTAGCAGGGCCCAAAGCACAGCATGGCAGTAACTGGAAAAGGAAAACCGCTCACTCCTGCTGCTCAGGAAGGGGTAAGGAGAGATGCAAGGACATCACTTCAGGCAACAGGGTGTGCTGAATGCCAGCTTGGCAGAGTGCATGGAGAGGGACTGGGACTCAAAGCAAATGCCCAGTTCTCCCAGGCCCAGCAGCTGGCAAATGCCAGCTTTGCAAAGCAGCGAGCGGTGTCACCGCGAAGCCAATCCTTTACGTTAACACAGGTCAGCGTGCCAGGATTTTATGGCTGGGAGGGTTATTGCAGGAGCTGACCACCTTCGCCTGGAGGGCTTCAGGTAGCTACTGCCCTGTGAAATCCACTGACCTGAAGGGTCTCAAACACCTTCCAGAAGTGAACTCTTGTCCTTGAGAAAGTGAGAATTCCCTGGTGTTCTTGTGGGATGTTTTGCCCAGTGGTTAATCTCTCTTGTCTTTCAAATGTGTGCTTTATTCCTAGACTGAATGCTCCAGCCAGGAGCTCTTTAAGAGAGAGCAATCCCAGCTGGCTGACAACCCACCCGGTCACTCCAGCTTACACTGCGGGTCCCCCAGGGACCGGTGGTGCTTAGTGCTGAGCAGACCGTAGAGGCCCTGCCCACAGTAAACCAAAACCCCTGCTCTCTCGAGGCAGGAAGCAGACAGCAGGCTGGTGAGCAGCACGGGAAGGTCTCTCTCTCTGAGCAGAGCATCTTTCAGCGCTGCCAGCACAACGCGTGCTCTGGGTACTCAGCGTCCCCTTCGCTGGCTTTGCTCTTACTCCACTGCCTGATGCTGCATGCAACTTCTCGCTGCTTGTTTGTAGCTAAAGCATAACCTCACAAAGCAACAGAAAGCACATGCCCTCGCTTGCTGGTCCCAGGGCTCCCTGCCTGTAACGTCACAGAGAGAAGCAGACAGCAAAACCTAGACCCATCAGAGAAGTCACTGTACCATGACTGCACATCCAAGGACACTGAGACTAAGCCAAAACAAGGGCTCCTTTCCCATATTTGTCATGTAAAACTATGCCTAGAAGTCCTGCTGGTAGAGGAATGGCTAGGGGGTCTGATGGTTCTCTAGCCAGATCTCAGCTCAGGGTCTCCCTGGACACAAAGTAAACCCAGCAACCTGGGATCAAGGTAGAAGTGAGGGAGGCTTCTTCAAAGAGTCACAGAGTGGCATGGGTCAGAAGGGACCTGAAAGGTCATCTAGTTCCAAACTCCTACCATGGGCTGGGCTGCCACTCACTAGATCAGGCTGCCCATGGCCCCATTGACCCTGGCCTTGAACACGTGGAAGGAGGATTGTTTGCTCTTCCCCATGTCAAATCTGTCCTTTCCCTTGCTAATCAAGAGACCAGTGTGATTCAGCGCTACTGAAAATATCCAGAGCCACGGGTTAGCAGTTCTAGCTCAGATATAGCTCACTGCCTTGGGCATTGAACAGACATATGTAGGCCAGGGAAATGATGCTGAAATGCCACTGAGGGCTTCCGAACATATTGTTAAGTGAATGGATACGTAAAAAGATCTCTAGGGATGACACATGGAGACAGCATCTCTGACTCAGTGACTATTGCAGCTGATTTTCTCACCTACTTGACTGCCACTGAACATCCAGGCATCTAACACTGACAAAGAGGTTTTACAGGTCCTCACCAAGTGAACACAAGGAAAAAAGTAAGACAGCAAACTCCTGATTCAATCCAGGCAGAGCAGGGAGCTCAGGCACCCACCAGGGTTTAGTATCCTGGTCCATCCCTTCCCTGGAGGGTGGGAGAACACACCGACTGTCCTGGTACCCCGTGGGGTTTTAGGGAGAGACCTACTGGTGCACGTGGGATTTGCGCAGACCATCAAGGAAAGTCTCAAATGTTCCTCTGAAAGCTGTCAAATCATCTTCAAATCCCACCTGCTCACAATAGGGAAGGGCAGGTTTCCTTGGTCACCTTTTCCATTTGCAGCCCCCACATGGCAGTGGCACTCCAAGGTGCCGGCAGTTACTATTTCTACAGCACTGAAGGACTGGCAACCTGTTATTAAAGTAGCTGGGTGGCAGGAGGAGGAGGCAGGTCTGTGTCAAGAAAACCAGCTAAGCAGTACCCTGGGCAGAGCCCTTTGTAAGAACCCTCCTTCCTCACCTAGGAAAGAACAACTCCCTGCTGGTCAAGGTCTCAGGTGGTGAAGGCTATTTTACAGCACATGTCCCAGTAGACTTTGTGGCACACAGAAAATTGAAGACATAAGGCAGGAAGGATTACATATCTTTTGGAGTTTTAAAGGTCAACAAGCAGACTTAGGCTCCGGGACAATTTAGTCTACACTGAACCTACGCCAAAGCCAGGAGGACTGGTTTATCTCCACATTCAAGCATTGCTTGGCCAACTCCAGTGCTTACTCTTTGGCAGGTGAAGGATATACACCACCTGCCGACCTGCATAAAGTTTAGCACCAAAAAGTCAAACAATCCCAAGATATGGGATCAAAAGAAAACTCCAAACTCCATCCTCCTTAGTCATCTCTGTGGTACAGAAACCTTCTTTGCCGCGCTAACTCATGTCCTGGCTTGCACTTTGCTTCCACTCCCATTCTCATCCACAGACATCTTCCACCAGATCTTGGTAGGGCTGCAAGCCCCTGGGTAGGCTGACCTACTCTCAAACCCAGGGGCTGGTTACAACAAAAGTGGCACTCTTCCTTCTCAGCAAAGAAAACAGAGCCTTACTCACCCCAGCAGCCTCCAATGCCTTCTTGAGGCCTCCAAACAGAGATAACCCCTATCACAACAGGAAAGAGTCACCGGGCAGCTCAGCTACCTGCAATCCAACAAGTCCTGGGAAATGCTTGCAAAAAAGCTAGAGATGTGCAGCGTCAGCCACAGAACTGCAGTGCAGCAGGACATGCCTTGTCCCTGCCAAGCCCGCTGTCCTACAGGGCACCCTGAAGAGAAAATCCCACCCTGGAGAACCTGACATTAGCTGGCAGATCCACTTCTGGAAATGGAATTAATTTGATTTTGATCTGAAATCTAAACAAGGCATTTCATAAGCTTCAGGTGAATAACAGACACTGGCCAGCATCCACCCAAGCCTGAGATGCCAAGGGACTGCCCGTACTTGGATTGCCCCCACAAAATCCCTGCCTGCAACAGCAGACAAACAAGAGGAGATGGCACCTTCAGAGACTTCCCTGAGCCATGCACGTCAGAGCAGGGCAGAGTACATATTTGCTGATCACTAACTAGAAAATCAGATGCCATTAGGAGAGACAGTCACTTTCTTTACCCCAATACAAGCTGCTTTGCAGAGATGCATGCCATGAAACAGCCATGTAATAAGGGAGGTCAGGCACTCAGTGACCCTGTGAACTATGCAGCAGTCCTTTGCACAGACAACCCACTCTGCAAGCCTCAACTCCTCAAGTACTAACAAACAAAAAAATCCATAACATTATGCGGAGAACCTGCCAGCTCATTTCAAAGCCACCAGGTCCATGCTGAAGTCCAACATGAGCTGTACACCTGGGAGCTTTGTCTGAAAACAAATCAGTTATGCTGTGTCAGCTGGTTGAGATATTCTGTTCCTTAGGCTCCCAGTGAACAGCTCTCCCAGCAAAAAGGAATAAACCCAAAGAAATTCTGCTTTGCTGTATCCAAAAAACAAAGACCAAAACCTCCACCCAAGCTCTGTTTACACCAAGCCTGCTGCAGCCCTGAGTGGTAGCAATAAATGGAGTGAGCTAATGTGCTAGTGACAAATAACCCGTTCAAACAATTCAAGCATAATTATAGGCTGGCTCTCCTGATGTAACATTTGGGTACATCACTGCAGATATTATATTCACCTTACGAAAAGCTTGCACAAAGGAGCTCAGCTGGTAACCCAAACAACCTTATACATCACTAACCTGTCAGCATTAGGAGTACATGCACCCTGGCATTTGACGTCCTGGTGTTTTAAGTGATAATCCAATGTACCAGGCATCATTGATCTCTATATAAAAGGGGGCACCACTTTTCCTTTCAGCTAGAGCTATTTTTCACTCTTCATCCTGAAGAGTTGTGTGGTGCTGCCCGCAAGTGGCTACGCTGCACACCAGCTGCATCTGTAACGCTCTGGGTCCCTGGAGAGCAAAAATGATCAATACTCCAACGCTGCTTCTGTAAGAGGCCTCTAAGTGCTTCCATGCGAGATGCTGCTCCTCTGGGTTTAGAAATTACTCTGAAGAGAATGTGAAAGCCCCCACTGCAAATTCATAATCCTGACACAAAATCCAGTTGCAGCAAGGAATTAAAATGAAATTCATTGGCAAACCGCAAGCTGGTGTGTCAGCAAAGGCTCCTGACATGGGGAGGGGACCTGGAAAAGAAAGCAGCACCTGGCAGCCAAGCTAGAGGAGAACCAGCTGGTGACAAGGCAGCATTACAATACCCTACAAATACTGTCCACAAAACAGCATGGATCTTGACAGGGATTTACAGCTCCTTGCTAGGTCTGGGATGGCAGGAACCCTGAACACAGCAACATTTGAGAATGGTGGCAGCAATGAAAGTCCTGGGTGCAAGACACAGGCACCTGAAGGGTCAGGCTTGCCGTGGGCAGGTGACAAGAGAAGAGGAGGTCTCAAGAGAAATGTCTGGATAGTGACAGTGAATGCAGAGAGCAGACCAGATCTTCTGTTTTCTGGATACAGCCAGGAGACTTCCATGGGGATCTCAAGTCGGCTTTGGCTCCTTCTGTACTTGGGCTGGAAGAAGTCTTCCATGACTACCCGTAACCTTTCTCAGCCTCATCCTCCCCACTGCCTGGCAGCTCGTAAGAGCAGGATCAGCCATGCTCGGGTGCCAGGCGCTTCCTCGGCACAGCTGGTGCCGTATTCCTGAATTGGGGCCAGCGAGTCTGTGTGCCATAAGACAGGATTCATGAGCCATGGCGGGCGTGAACGGCCTTGCTGGTCTGTTACTGCCTGGCTGAGTTCTGCTGCTGGATCCTGTGCAGGGCCAGGGCAATGCAGCCTGGGTGGGAGGGAGCAGCAAGCCAGTCCCAGCCCAAGCACCAGACACTGCAGGAAGGCTGGCGAGGCTGTCCTTCCCTGGGTGAGACTGTTCTGGGGCAACATGAAGGCTGACAATACGCTCCTGTTCAGAATGCCACCGTGCACACGTCACCGGGCTGTCCCCATGTCACAGCACAGCCCTCCTGCCGGGGCCACAGCCTTCCTGGAGCAGCCAGGTACAGCAGCCTTGTCCTCTGTAGGTTGTACTGCCTGATCCCCATTAAGGAGAATTTAAGTACCATGACTTAAAAATGAGAAAGCAGACGGCTTTCATCTGAATGAGGTCAAGTAATTTCCTCTGAGGCCAGGAAGGCTCAAAGGGCTGGCAGCCAAAGAGAGGGAAGTGTCTGGGTCTGAGCAGGAAACAAGGGGAGAAGTGATGTCCCCTTCTGCCCCCATGACTGAAGGGTGGGCAGCAACTGCCTGTCTCCTTCCAACACCTCCAAGCACAGCACCTTGAGCTCTGCTGGGACCAGTAAGTGCCATCAGATACCAACACACCACAGCAGGGGACAGAGGGCAGACCAGCTGGATGCTCAGCACTACTTCTGCTCTCAGTCCAAGGCTCCCAAAGACCAAAAGCTCCCCCAAACCCAGAGCCTACACGCAGGGGACAGCTCTGCTGAAGGAGGTGCAGAGCTCCCTGTCCTGAGAGGTGCTGGTGAGGACACCATTGATTCCAGTCTCCCCAAAATGCCTGCACACACGGGCACCCGCTGAGCATTGTGCCCGGCAGCACTGCTGCAGCACTGCAGGCAGGCAGGCAAGGAATGAAAAGCTGCTGGAAGTGGGCACAAATTCCTGGGTAGGGTTTTACCATTTTAAAGGGAACAAACTCCAATTGATTGCCCTTGTAAGAGCCTGCATGGTACTTGCACTTCCAGCCTAAGCAATAGAAATTTTAATTGCTCTGGTAATTACACTTTCAGCAGCGCTCCAGCCCTTTGTTCTGTGAGCTGAGGCCAGCATCCGCTGTGCTCCGGTGGCCCCGTCTGGCTGCAGCCTGGAACAGCATTTGCCACCTGGAGGGGAGGGGACACTCCCCGGGTGACACGGAGCCTCGCCAAGCAGGGATACATGGCATGTCACCATCATTTCTTCTCTCACAGCTCCAAAAACATGGTGCAGACACAAATGTTGGGTTGCTTTAACTTCTGTGTGCACCCCAGACTACGGAAGAGCTCTTATCCCCTCGAGTCCTGAGCAGTGCCGTTCAGTCCTGATGAGGCTTGTGAGAACACAGCACATACAATTTACCTGGGAAATTGCTAAGGAAAAATTACCAAGACAAACCTGCCATGCTGTTCGGTGGGTAAGAAATTAACCCTGCAAAAGGCCCAGGTCTCTGCTTGGCTGAGTGGGTGGGAGACAGAGAGGAAAGCAGCACTGAGTCTGACTCTTCCTCACACCAGCAGCTGCTCACATGCAGTGCTATGCTGGCAATAAAGCTGCAGTGCACGTGAACTCCTCCAAAATCACTGAGGGTACAACCAGAGCTAAGCACACGTTTGGCTCAAGGGCATGTTACCTGCAGGAGTACGTCAGCTGTAGCACAGACCTTCAGGCTCCAGCCTCAGAGCCCCAGGGCTGCGTGCACAGGGCGAAGGGGATGAGCATGTGCTCAAAGCCAGCAGGGCTCTCCCTGGGAATGGACATCCTGCTCCCCAGCTCCCCGGTTTGCTCAAGCCAGCCGTAAAATACAAAGCATGGGGCCTCACAGGGAGATGTCACTGTAGTTTGGATTTGTCAGACGTGCACAAAGCCTGGCTTTACCGTAATTCCATTCACCCTGCCTGCGCTGCAGTTTCCAAGTGCTCAATCCTGGCTGGCATTGCTCTGGGTGTCTCTGTTCCCAGGAGTGCCAGAAATGCAGGTCACAGCCATACATCTCTAAAACCAACAGCTGCCAACATGCTGCAGCTACTTTGTCTCATGTTGGACCACACACAGCTAAAAGCAAGGTTTCCACCTGAACTGCTATTGGCCTTAGCGCTTCCATAAAGTAGCTCCACTCCCGTCCCAGGAGTTTCCTCAAACAATGGCACAAAACACACACAGAGCGCTGGGGGGAGGAGGGTCTGTGGCAGAAAACACGGCCACGGGTTTTGGAGATATACACCACACAGTTAGAAACACTGGATCTGCAAACATCCTCAACAAAACCCAGCAGGTCTGAGGGCTTTTTCTCCCTCACCACCCATTGTGCGCCACTGCCTTTTAAACTCAAGAACAAATGTTTTTCCCTTGCTGATTTTACATTTTTGCACTTAGCTGCACATCTCCCTGTTAGCTCGTGGTGCTGGAGATACCAGCTACTTTCACTCATGCATGTAGGGTTCTGTGCTCTTCCCCTAGAAAAGAACCCCTTCTTTTTCACACAAAAATTTCTCAGCTTAGAAAGGGGTAGGTGCTGTTTCCAGATTTATTTCTTCCTTGTCAGGACTGCTCTTCTCAGCATTCCAAAGCAGATCTAATTACAGGGTGTTGCACTCATTGACAGTTTCACGTACCCTCCTATTTTAGGCTAACCTTCAATAACTGGCAAGAAGCAGAACTGTATGGGTGGAGGTAACAGGCTATGGATTTATGACATGCTGGTATTCATGCAGAGTAACCCAGGCGAACACAGAAATATCCTGAACAGTGCTGCTGCCATCAATTTGATAATGAGAATGTGATTTCAAATCAAAACATCCTGGGTGCCAATTCACTACGGCAGCTAGAAAAAAAAAAAAAAAAAAAAAAAAAAAAAAAAAAAGCAGAATATCTAGAAATGGAGGACTCTGGGCTCCAAGCACATCCAGAGCTTGAATATCCTAAGGGACCTTATAAAACCTTATAAAAAAGAGGGCACGGCTGTGCTTGGGCTGTGGTACCACAAATGAAATGTCACTCAGCAAACCCACACAGGAGCTCGAGCAGAGAGCACCTCCCCGTAGCTGAGCAGAGGCAAGCTACCAGCCCTGAGTGCTCGCCCCCAGCCCACTCTCCCACACCAAACAACCACGTTTCAGCTGCAAGCAGTCATGGGCAGAGCCTGGCTGAATGCCACCTTGCCCAAGGGTTGACCTTTTAGCCAGATAAAAGAAGTGGCCAACTTTTGTAACACCGCAGAACAAAAAGGGCTGCAGGGCCTCGTGCATTTTAAAGGAGCTGGTTTTACAGGAGCTGTTCCCAGCTTCAGGTCAAGCCTGAAGCCTGCTTTAATCTACTTTTAAGTGGTACAAGCAGTTGCGCTCCTTCTGCCAGAACACAGGGCAGTTTCCTTTCAGTGTGCACCTTCCCCTATCTGCTGTGTGCAATCTTCCGTGGGACTTACTTGTTGCTGTCCCGGTACTGATAGATATAACAGCCTTGAGGCATCCCGCTCTCCTGGTCCAAGGTAAACGAGAGCTTCAGCTGCAGAGAGAGGGGGGAATGAAAAGAGAGAGAGAAAAAAAAGCAACATTTTAGGCTGCGTTCTCAGTCATCACAGCAACTTCAAGCAAGGCTTGTGGGAGAAAGCTAACTCACCGAGGCTGACACGCAAACACTGTGGCCTGGAACATAACGCGGGGTTCCAAACCTCAGGGAAAAGTCACATGCGTTGCAGAAACCTCTCGCTTTTTCCACCCTTTGTTACTATAAAGTGTTTGTGGTTCTTCTGAAATGCATGGGTCATAACGGCTCACCCCTCCAAACCCACCCACACACACCAGCCTTCAGCAAAGCGATTGCGGTTCCCCTCAGACACTGAAGAAGTGAGCGCTCGCCATCGGCAGCTCTAGTTCCCACGAGCCTTTCTCTGAAAGCCTTCCCGGCTCCATCTCGTTCCTCCAGTGAGTTAGAACAGAGGAGAAACCACAGAGGGAAAGGTGACAGATTTTTCCTTCTGTGCAGTTATTAAAGAGCTGTTAGAAGGGTTTGCAGTTTGGATCCGCGTCCGGCAGGAGGCTATGGTGTGACCTGGAAGCCGCTTTCCCTGCGACTCCAAGAAGGCATTCGGCAAGGGCTTTCAGATTTCAAACACAGCCTGGGCTCGTTTTCTTTAAGGGGGAAAAGTTAATCCTCTTTCAACAAGCAACGGAGCCGTTCTGAGGGGAGACTTTTTTCTGATGAAAACATCTCCAGTGATTTTACATGCTGAACAGCCTGGAAAATGGGGGGGCATGCAAGGGGGCCATGGCTGAGCAGAGCCTGTTTCCCCAGGGGAAGGCTAGGGGGCCCTGGGTGGGTGCCCTGTGGCCCCGTGGGCAGCCCCTGTGCCCTGCAGGAGGGCTGCAGCCCCTCACCAGGGCCGAGCAGGCCGGGTCAGAGGGGTAGCACCCTTCAGGGGAGGTTGCTGCACTTTTTACACAGAGTGCTTTAGCTTTTTGGGGTCAGAGAGACTATGAACAGTAGGGTTGTAGCCACTGAGGGATCATGCAGGACTTGAAATGGGCTGGGAAGACCATAGCAGAGGCTGAGAGTCAGAAAAGGTGTGTTATGATGAGCAAGGAGAGGAGGAGAGCAGTGTTGAGCCACCCCATTTGATCACAGGCTCTCTCCTCTGGGCTCTGAGGAAATTGCTAACTCAAATTAACGGCCTATTCAGGAGTGAACACAGAATTAAAACATCTTTCTCCCGTAGGCTGTTAAGAAACCCCGCGTGCTGAATCATTACACGGCGCACCAATTTCCCCTTCCCTACAGGGCAGCAAAGTCTTACACTGTGCTCTCATTGACCCAAATAAAACCGCACACCATGAAATCATGGGAAAACTTCACCACCTCGGACGCTGAGTTCAGAATGAAGGCAAGGCTGGGGCCAAACCCAAATGATCTCCTGTGACTTCCACGCCCCTAACCCTGTAAGCAATTCTGAAACGCATGCTCCTACAACAGCACGGAGCACGTGTGTGCTCTGCATGTGTCCATGGCAGAAGTATCGCAATTCATACTGCTGTCCAGATGGCAACCTGAACAGGGCTGTTCACAACTGCACCTTCCCTGCGAGCTCTGACCTTCTGCAGGTTAGCACACAGCTCAGATCCACCTCTTGGCAGAGCCGGTTGGGTACATTTCTTCTTGCTGACATCTCTGAAGCCAGGCAGCAGCTCTAGCCTCTCCTGATGCTGCGAAGATGCATGGCAGCTGCCCCATGGGAGCAGCAGGTCAGCAAGAAGAAGTAAACTCCCCAAGGCAATCAAGTGACCGCCTTGGCACAGGCAAAGGTCACTTGTCCCCAGCCAGAAGCCCCCCAGGTGAGCTGCCCTGCTTCAGGGAACTGAAGGAGGAACTGGGAACTCCCCAAAGCCATTTTCCCAGGCCAGGTTATCCAAAGCTTTCCCGCTAGGATATCAGAAAGCACCTCCGAGCCAAAAGGGACACCAGTTATCGCAGCCACAGCTCCACACGCCCTGCGCTTCGAGGGAAGGGCACCACATTGCAGTGAAGAAAAACTAAACAAAGTGCACAAATGTGCATGTGTAGCTATGGCCACCTATAACAACAGGTCAGTCAGGGACAAAGCAAGGATGGCCTGAGCCTCTGACTTACAGCTCACTGGCTTTTGGGCTTGCACCTCTGCTTACAGCTCACCTGGGCTCTGCAGCACTCAGGGCCAGAGCCAGCTCTGTGCAAGGAGGCAAGGCCAGGGGCCAGAAAGGAAGGAAAAGGGCTGGGAAGGAAAACAGCCCTGTTTGGACAGGCTGCAGGGGACAGCTGTGGGGGAATCAGGTATGGCAGGTTGACTGCTCCACTATCTGGGGAACAGAAAGCAAAGATCACAGCTCCGTAAGACAAAGCGTTTTCAACTTGCTGTTATTTTAACCCTTCTTTCTCTGGCTCCGGTATGCCAGACAAATCAAACACATCCTGCTTGGCAGGGTGCTGCTGCTCTCTGGTCCCTTCTTCTCCAGCAGCCACCCTTCCCTTTTGCCTTCATTCACTAAGCACAACATAAAACTTCTGCTTACTTCTGAATTAAAGGCTGCAGGGCAAATCTGGGGACAGGAGAGATGTCAGGAGCTGAGCGACCACTTTATCATTCTTCCTATCTGACTTCTACCACAGCAATGTCACGAGACATCTCGAGCCTCCCAGGTACATGAAGACCTACAAAGCAAACAGGCGCCTGCAATCCTCCCTCTGGCACAGCTCTAACTCTGAACCAATTTGACAACATTGCTCCAACACCACACGCTGCTTTGAAGCACCTTTTTCTGTGTGTGTCAGGGTTCCTCATCACAATGCAAAGACCTGCCATAAAGCCAGCAAACAAATACCAAAGACAAAGGAAAGGCCACTGCTCTTTGAAATACAGGATTTTAGGCCCGCAGGGACACTGGGGGACTGGTTTGCCTATAGAAATGCAAGTGCAGGGTGACCCTGTCACAAGGAAGGCCCATCAGCTCAAGGGATCTTCAGCATTAAACACACGAGATCATTCCATTTTACCAGGGCTGCTGGGCTTCACTGGGAGAGGAGGGGGAAATTTCCCAGCACAGAGCTGCATCTCAATTTGGCTTGCACTGCCCCCTTCAGTAGTGCAGTCCTGAAGCTCGCATGCTAATAAAGATCCCTTTCCACTTCAATAGCTCTGCACACAAAGAGACGCTCGGCGTGGTGCGTGCGTGAACTCAGTGGGAAAGGGGGCTGGAACGCAGCCATGCTGCGAGCAGAGCGCTGCCTACCAGGAGAGCCCCATCAATAATTGAGTTGTCAGAGGCCCAGGGAGGTGTGTGAATGAGAGCTGTCGAAAGGAGTAATTGGGACCTGTGTGGATGCAGTGATGGATAGGCTCGCTCGCCACCAGACACAACCGCAATAGACCCAGACAGGAGAGGAGCAGGGCGCTGAAATTCACAGGGGCTGGGGCAGGCTGTCTGATGGGCAGGGCGCAGCTCCCCCAACAGAGGAGAGCATCACACCCATGGTACCCAGCAGGCGTGGGCTCATCATCTGGCCACTGGCGGATGGAGCAAGAGAATGTACTTAGAGCACATGGCCAACCCCTGGCAATGCTGGGTGGTGCATGGGAAGCCATCTCCTGCCTGCAGTGGTCACCAGGCACAGAGGGCAATGGCTCTGCTCTAGATTGGCAACGCCCTCCCGCTTGCTATTCCTGCATCCTGAAATCCAGCAGAGGATGCAGTTGGCTGACAGGCGGATGTTCCTCGCTCCTCCATCCACAAGACACCAATGCGCTTCATCTGCTCCTGGACACCCAAGGGTTTCCACACGCTCCCTCAGAAGCAGGGAGCAGACACCAGACCAGGGCACGAACATAGACACAAGACATCAGAGAAAGCAGAAAGGCTCAGGGCAGCTGCCCCGCACTGCACGGACAGCTCTGTGCTGCCTGATCCCTGCAGGTACCCAATGCCCTGCTCCAAGCAAACAAGTTTTGGTGGGACTGAAGGGGGAACTGCCTACACTTTGGGGATTCTCCACTCCCACAGAGGCCAGGAAGAGGCTTTTCAGAAAAGGGAGAACAATGCTGTATGATGTCGTGGACCTCCAAGCTTGCCTGGGCTTTGGTACAGCCAGCAGCTGTCCTCATTTTAAAGAAGGTTTTCAGACCTGCAGCAATTAGGGGCCCAGTCATGTGATAAAGCCTGGTAGCTCCAACAAGGAGGGAGCTCCAGAAGCAGCCTTCTGGCTGCTGACACGCTGCCAGTCCCCATATCAACTCAACTGGGCAAATTCTGCAGCCCCTTGAGTAAATGGTTTGGCTTGAATCCCCTTTGGCTCTGAGCACCAAACCTCCGTCATTAGACAGAAAGTTTTCTCTACACATGCACTCTTTCAGCGAGGTATTATCAGTTCAGCTGAGTAACCAGGTCAAAGATTTCAGATGTCCAAATTTTGGGTCAATGCAAGGGCATGCTTCTGCCAGCCTTGGTTGTACTGTTCAAGGCAATTCCACCAATGCAGCGGCATTCAAGCAGAAAGAGATTACCCACGGCAAGGAGGAGAAGCAGAACATGAGCCTGCAAAACAAAACTCAGGGGACCGGATCTAATGATTATACTGAAAACAGTCTTCTGAGAGGCAGAGGGGCTTTTCTACCCCTCCTGCGGCTTGGCACTCCTTCAGTTATAACCCCACCTGCATGGAGGTCCAAAAAGGCTGGTAACAGCTCCCTCTCAGAATAAAGGCTCCCTTCTCTAGCAAGCTCTAGAAAGCTTTTGAAGAATAAACTTAGTCATCAAGCAGGTTTTTATGCCCCTCCCAAACCTTGGTTTTGACCCGAAAAAAAAAAAAAATAGCCCTGAAGTCCTGACACTCACTTTTAAAACCACAAAAAACGAGCCGTGCTCCAGTAACGTAATCACAGAGTTTTCTGGCATCTCATCCCATAAAAATACATCCATCTGCCTGCACACAGGCCATCAAACTCAATCTTGTTCACAATGGATTTCCCAATTCCTGCGTGCTGGAAGGGCTGCAGCGGTGCTGGCTGTGCCGGCTGGACGAGCCCTTGCAGGAGCACTGCCTGCAAACCTCACAGCTGTGTTTTCACTTAAAGAAGCTGTTCTTGAGTCCGAAGCACTTCTCCTTCCAGAGAGCTTTTCTATTTGCGCTGCAAATCAAAGTTGCTGGAGAAAGACCCTGGGCAGAGGCTGTACTTCTTCCTCACTGCCCCTTTCTTTAGAAGAGAATACAGTAAGGACAGGATGGGGTAACAAAGGAGAGTGCAGAAGTCCTACAGTAGAAAAAGAGGAAAGACATGGAAGCTTGCTGCCAGCAAAACTAATTACCTGTCGCTTCTCCCCTTCCACAGGGCAGAAGAACAACTATAGGCAATACAGCTAGGCTGACTTATTAGGGGGAACGTGAATTCCATCCACCCCTGCTTTCCTTTCCAGTCTCAAGGTCTCCTGAACACACAGGTTCTCTCTTACTTGCAGTACAACACATCACCTTGGGCTTTACTCATGCTGCACTTCCCAAGCAGCACATCTCTCTCATGTCTTTTCCCTCCCATGACATGAGCCAGAAAGCTATCTCTGTTAACAGCTACAAGACTCATGCGTGGGCCTAAAGGAAAATGTCAGCCTGAAACCCAATCTAGTCTATGAAAAGGAGCTGAAACTCATTTGGGTTATTACTTCTGGCCTGAATCCCTCTGCCCGTTTCTGTTTTACAATCCCACTGTTTCACTCAAATGTTATTCCTCTGCTACTGCCTGCAATCCACCCATGCAAGAACAACCACATAAAATGCGTGCAAAGCCAGTGAATCCCTAACAAATGGGAAAACAGCAGATAACAGTTCTCTTGCTCTTCCCCCTTCAGCTTCCTTGAAGAGATGCTCCCAGCCTGGGACCCAAAGCCACAATAACTTGTTACTAAATCATTCCTCAGCAGCAGGTCTTGCTCTCCTGGGGTCTGTGACCCTGGAACACAGCGAGGACCCCAGGATCTCTCTGTCATGGGAGCAGAGCCACCAGTTCATACTCCCTAGCACACACACAGAGGCTGCTCTGTTGTCTCCTGGCCCCAGGATCTCTGCTACAGGTGGTCAGGTAATACAGCAGCACGGCTCTTCCAGATCCTTTGCAAAGAGGGGCAGATGGTGCCATGAGGATGGCACGCTGGCACCATATCCTTGATTTTATTTCAAGCTGCAACTAAAAGCTGAAGAGCCTTTCTGGGAAGACAGGGCAGGAGACAACGTTCACCACTTGGCAAAAATATAAACTTCTAATAAGTTTATTTTTAAGCCTTCACACTTGCCGGCATTGGAGGTTTAGAACACAGAAAATGGAACCAGATTTATTTAGAAAGAAGAGCCGAACACTTCCGTTCACTTTCTTTACAATTTATAAACTGGATGAGCTCATTCTTTAGATGCATGATTAGGAAACCACAGGACTAAAATAAAGATTATACAATTGCAAAGGGTTTACGCTGGTGGATTAAAAATATCTTCTTCAGAAACTAACAAAGTCTGACACAGCACCGCATGCTCTAGACCGCTAGGGAACTGTCAATGAAGTTACAATATTTTTAACACATACATCAATTTTAAAATAAAAGCAAAACATCCCTAGCAAATGCCACATAAAAACACTGTGACACCAACAAGCCGTGTGCCAAATTTCACTGCCTGGCCGTTTCATGTTACTCACAGCCTGTCTCCCAGCCTCTCTTTGAAGAGCTCCCGGCTCTTGCTGATCTCCCAGCGCTTCTCCCAGCCCTGCTGGTGCTCTAAAAACAACAAAAGACAATTTCGTTTTGCGTGTGCAGGAACATCTCAAGCAATAACAGATCCTTCACAGGGTGGGCTTTGCCAGCCTGAGCAGCGAGGAGTTTTGGGGCTGCAGAAAACTCATATTTTGAAGACTGATGATGATGACTTACTGGCTTTACTGGGCCACAGGGGAAGAGCTAGGTCCTGCCCAGTCCAAATGGCCTAACGTCACCTGCAAGCCATGGAAATTCACTCCGGAAAGCAGGAAACTGAAAGAGGAAGATGATCAAGACTCTGAGAGGTTTGATTGCCATCAGAAATTTGAAAGAAGCCTACAGGCTGCTAGGGAGGCAGCACCAGCCCTCCTCCAAGCCAACAGTTTGCCGTTCAGCAAAGTCTCCCTGTCAGTGTAGATGCTGATGGCCGGAGGGCAGCGCTCAGGCACCTTGCACCTTGTTAGAGAGGGAAAATCCCCCAGGAGGCCAACAGCCTGAGCAAAGAGGCCAGCTGAGACCTATAGCTGTTGCGAGTGGGAACAGGCCAGGTCAGGATGTGCCACGTGAGAAGTGAGATGGGAAATGCAGCGCGGACACTGCAGTGTCGAGGCCACTTGTGCCCAGGACCTGAGCTGCTCTGCTGGCACAACCACCACTTTTCACAGGGTGGGCAGTACTAAGTCCACATATACATCAATTTGATCTGAGGGAGAAAATCAAAGCCGAATTCACTACGGCACTTCTGTCCCAAAAGGGTCTATGAACATCAGAGCCTGAAAAACTCTTGAAAAGCTGCTGGTGTGTTCTAGGTTTGCTTTAGATGAAAAGTGACACAACCCAGTGGAAAACTTCCCCAAACTCGCTGCTCGGCATGTTGTTACCAGTGGGTACTGCAGGTAGCATGTCATTATCCCCAGCTGCTCCGTTTCATACCTGACAGAAACCAGGTCTCAATTTACTGGCCCTAAGCTTAAGCAGGCTGCAGCTTATCTTTACGCTTGGCACTGCTATTTTGTGAGAGCTCAAAGTCAGGAGAGGACAGCACTGCAGAAGGGAGAAGCTCCCAAAGCAGCAGCAGAATCAGACACCAACTGATAGCTGGCTCTGCTCAGGAACATAACACCACGAGAGAAACACGGTGTGCAGCTTGCAGGCAGCTTGTATATGGAAAACGACAAGAAAACTAGCAACAGTAAAAGCTCAAGATCAAAGAAAGAAAATGTGCACTCGATGAAGAGCGACAGGACAAACAACCTTGTGCAAAGCACCTGATCTGTGCTGGTTTCCAAGGGCTGCTGCAACCTCATGCCAGTGAGAGCAGCCAGCAGAGGCCAGGCGAAGCAGGCAGGAGGACGGGACACGGCGCTGCCTTCACAGGGCTCAGGCCACACAGAACCACAAGGTAAGAGCTGTGGGTGCAGATGTGTCTGAGCATGTGGCAGCAGGAGAAATTGTTCCATGTCTCCTATTGCATCTGACTCTAGCTCAGCTTTTTTCTTCCCCTTGGAGAATGCTGATTCACATTTTACAAATCAGCCCTGGCATTATGACTATTTTGTGTCTTCCCGTAACGTTCCCAGTCTTTGTCGTTGCCGTTGGGAGGACACAAGGAGCTGAGGGCAGATAGAACACAGCAAATCCTATTTTCTTAAGTTTGTTAATGCTAACTGCTTCCCCTGCTAAGCCCCTAATGGAGCTGTGAGAACCCAGAAGCATAGATTAATTCAGCGTCCAGGTACTATCTCGTGCCTGGAGGGATTTCCGTAGAGCTGCACTGGAAGACAGACGAAAGCTTGTAATACCCTCCATACAAGAAATAAACCCATTAAAATATGAACAGCCCCTGTGCCGACACGATAAGAGCTCTGCCAGGTAACAAGAGATCACAACAGTACCTCTAGGTTTAGTTATTCCTGCAAGCTGTTAAACTCAAGCTGGGACTGGCAAGGTGCAGAACACCCGATTACATCCCGTGGATTTCATGCTGTTCTTCCCCATCCTTTGGGGTGCTGCTGTTAATACCTGGCAGCCCAGAAGCCCGGCCCTAACATTGCTGACGAGCTCTGCTTGTTCTCTGGGAGCGACCTAGGCCCTCTCACAGCTTGGTGCAACCTGCCAGCACTTGATTTTTCCACGTGCTCCTAGATCGTGAGACAACATTCATGAAATAGCAGGCAGCTGCTCTGCATTCTTGGCCAAAACTCCCCCCAGTCCCGCTCGCAGCATGGGGTGGGAAGAGAGCCCCTGCCTTCCACAGAGCATCCACAGAACACCTCCCCGCATCCCGCAGCCTCTCCTCGCTGACTTCACCGAACCTCGAGCAGGAGGTTCCAAGCTTTCCAAGGACATCCCTGCCCATTCCCATGGCCGCCGAGAGCAGGCTGCTGCCGGGCTCCCTCAGGAACGGGCTGGCTGTGGCTCGCTTGAATTCCTCTGGCAGTGACCTGCTCCCGCTCACTCTTTCCTAGGGACCTCACAGCTCCTCTGTCACAGCCTGCGAAAAGACGGAAGCGGGAATGGACGAGGGCCAGGTGACTTGTCCCAGCGAAGTGCCAAGAGCCCGCTGGCGGCCGGGTGGGCACCCTGCCCTCCCGCTAACCCATGGCCGCTTCCCTCAGAGCGGCTCCAGCTCCGATCTGGATGCGGCTGCGCTTCAGCGGGGAAGGGAGTTCTGCGCGTGCACGCTTCGGAAAGGGCTCTGGCAAGGTTCTCTCTGAAAAGGTGCAGTATAAAATGTAAAGCGCTGTTGTACAGCCAAGTTGACGTCAGAGCCCGCGACGCTGCTGTCGGTCACTGGGTTGGAGTGCGGGGGGCAAATCAGGGATCTTCCAGCGTTAACGCGCAGCAGGCTGTTTATAACCCTCTATTCCGAGCTGTTATTTAACATATGTAAGAGGCTTGACATGGTTTATGTTCAGTAGTTGTGGTTTCCAAGCAGTATTGCATTTCTTCAAAATGAAGATACATAATATTTTAAAACTATTTTTAAAACCAGTCACAAATCCGCAAACTTTTACGTCATTCCTCCTTCCTCCTATCAAGCCTAAACCATAACACACAGTTGCAGAAGAGCAGCAAATCTGCGTGCGAGAGCTCAGCTGCAAGACGCTGTTCATGCTATACACACAGAGGAAAGCTCAAAACTGCAATCCAGTTAAATTGGTATGAGCTATGTTTAGGGTTTCAAAGGCATCCGGGATGTATCCCACTGTTCGAAATTGTGGGTACCAGCACACTGCATGCGGGGAAGGAGAATCTAAGAACTGAACCACACCATGAGGTATTTACTCAACAATCTGCCTCAGCAAGTGTAAGAAAACTAAAAGGTTTCCTGCCTCTGGGAGTCCAGCACAGCAGCAACCTGATCGTGTATCATCCTAAAATCTCATCACTGCCTTCTCTTGCCAGGACTGACCCCATCCACTCCTAAAGCAAGTCACAAGACAACTGAATGTCTCATTCCAATTTTTAACCTATACCTCCACACTGCAGACTCAGCTGGGCCAGGGAAGTCTTAGGAAAATCTTTAGAAATCATCCTGAAAGCACCGCTCCCTAGAAATGTCTGGCTTCTGTGAACCATGTCAGCTCTTGCAGAGCTCTCTGCCTTTTGCAGTGCTTTGGCATAAATCAGACTTTCCAGTTTCCCAGCTTGACAGACACGTGGCTTTGTTGGGTTAATTTTGCCTGGTCAGTCCTGGAACTGGAGTTGTCCTTACCAAAGCAGTAACTTTTAAAGGCAGAAACCAACACCATATATTACAGAGACAGTAAAGTTCTCAAAATTAGTTATTTATTCCAACAATATTAAAAGGAGACACACAACTTTCTCAGTCATTTTTCCATTCCTATTATTTTGTTTTTTCAAACCCATGAGCTTAATCCTTAATGTCTCTATGGAAAAGATGGAAGAAAATGATCACAAGGATGAAGGACCAGCCTCCTAGAGCACCCACTGTGCTCATTTGACCACTCGCTCTTCGGAGAGCTTGCTGGGTTTGTTGCTGGGGTGCTTCTCTTAAACACATTCTGGAAGTAAATAAACAAAAATATCTGCAGAGGTCTGTATTGGCTTGTGAAGGAGACCCAGACAATGCAGGGGAGGCCAGAAAGGAGCCAGTAAATTCTGAGAGTGTAGAACAGGAGAAGGGATTAAGCCTGGTGATTAAATTAGGCGACGCATGAATACATTCCAATGCACAACATCACTCAAGCACTGGACAAAACATATGGCAACAATGGAAAGCACTGCCCACGAGGTCACCTTTAATGTGATTAGCCATGGACGCCTGGAACGAGCTCTCCCAAGTACCAGCGTGCTAACCCTGCATTGTGCGGGGTTAGGAGCACCCCCGAAAGCCTTTGAGGCTCCGAACCCCGCACAAACGGCTGCTGTGTGCTAAGTGATGTGCCCGAGTCCATTGAACGGGGGACAAAACCCATGAGCCCGGCGGCCGGTGAGTGTGCTGAGAGCGGCTTTGTTCTCGTCCCGCACAGCACCAGCGGGAGGCGTCCCCAGGGTGTCCCGCGTGACAGCTGGGTCACCCCGCGGGCTCCCCTGTTCCGCTTGGACTTTTCAACCCCGCTGGCCCGCATCCACCGGCACGGCTCGCCTCTTTGAAGGAGGAGAAAGGGCCTCATCCATCACTGACACGAAGGGAGTTAATTCACTTCTTTACAAGTGGAAAGGCTTTTGCTGCGAGCAGGAGGGAGTGCAGGAAGAGTAATGAAATCCAAAAGGGAGCCAAATGATGCTTTCCTCTGCGAGAAGCCAGCGCTGGCAGCACTCACTGCTGGCACAGCCCGCGGTGGGTGAAAGGAGACTCTTTTGTGGTATGCCATTAGCTACTTCCAAGGCCTCAGTTCATGTTTACCACAGCCACTGTGTTACTTCACTTGGTACTTTTTTCCAGTCCTGTTGATCGTATGCAGAATTGACTGAGTTCGTTTGGAAGCCTCGCTCACAGAAAGCAGAAACAAATTGCTTTTCGAACTGGCTATTTTTTTTCTCCCCTAAACCAAGCCTCACACTGCTTTCCATCAACCCAACCTAGGGCTGAAATCCCCACTTCATGCTGAAGAGCAAAGGCCCGGGCTCAGCTTTGCCCACACTCAGCTGCTGCCATGCTGCATGGGGACATCAATGCCACCGTCGGTGGGGAGCTCAGCGTGACGCTGCTCACAGCCTGCACAAGAGGGCTTCTTGTGCTTTGCTCCTCCCGGAGCAGCACAGCAACCAGGTGCAATAAAACCCTGTTACAACAGCCAGCAGGTTGTCTTGTTGACTGTAATGAGAAGAAATGCTTGATGAGGTTCAAGATAACCCCATGTGAGTCACTGCCTGACTGCCGGTTGCAGCCAGGTGAGCCCTGCAGCCTGCTGAACTCTTCCCCAGTGGACCTTGGCACACTCGGTGAGGTCCCTGCAGGCCTTTGGTGCTTTAGATTCCAGGCAATCACTAATCAGGGACACGTGAGGGACGGGCCCAAGGGCAAGTTTCTTCCATGTCCTGTGTTTACGCATGGCTGGGTGGGCGAAAGTCGTGGAGACAACCCCAGGAGGAACTCGCCCTGCTTACACAGGCCCCAGCAGTGGTGCAGTGACACAGCAATGACAAACATGGCTCAGGACCATTGCCAGCTGAGCTCCTGCTACTGCCAGGGAAAGGAAAGCATCCTCTCTCCTAAAGCCCTTTCCAGATTTACATTTCCAGGATGCCATAGCTGCAGCTCAGCCTTGGCATAGCACGTTCCAGGCATCGGCACAGTCACAGCTGACATTCAGGAAGCTGTGAAATGCCTTCCCTCTCATAAGCAGGAGTCACCATGACCCTTCCAACAGATCTAATAAGGGAGGACCACGTGGGCTTTAACAAGGTCTGTCAGCACTGCACATCAAACCCATGTCCAACGAAACAAGGTAGACTGGGCATCTGAATGCTAGTTCTAAAAACATTTGGGGCAGCACCTCGGTGAAGGAGGTAAGAGTTTTTCTTTTCAGCAAACAAAAAATGCCCTCCTCAAACACAACTCTTCAAAACAAGAATTAATGATGGCTGGGTGATATACCTGTGGTTGCACCCATTTCACAGCTGTTTAAGCTTTTCTTAGCAAGTCTACCCCCTTGGAATTGTATTTTGTACCCATCACTATGTTATCATTATTGCAGATGTTACTCTGTAGAAAACACTGATCCTCAGGGCTCAGTCCAAAGCAAGCTACAAACACCAGGAGCAAGGACAAACTAGGCCCAAAAGCATACCAAGCCAAAGCTGTGCAAAAACAAAACAAAATCACTAACTCGAAGAATTTGGTTGTAAGAGCAACCTTCCTTCAACAATTTCCCTGCAGGGCTGAAGCCCAGATGGTGTTACTGTGCCCAGCTGCTTGGGGGTTGGGGTAGGTCCCCTCTGCTGCAGTGCCCAGCTGCAGAGGGGAGCCGCCAGCTCAAGGGAAGGAAGGTCATCAGCTTCCCTCTGAGGAGCAGCCGTTTCTCCCTACAAAATGGGAAGACCAGGGCAGGTTTAACCCACCTTGTTCTTTAGCACATCTTGCTCGTGATGGCCCTCTGTCAGTGGCAAGGTCATCCCACAGGGTTCTGTGCTGTTCTCTTAAGAAAAGGCTCACTGGTCTGCCGCGTCAGCAGGCTGCAACAACACCGTGTTCATGATCCTCAAACTGATTTCAAGGAACCTGTACAAATGCTTGGCAATTTGGAAAGAGATGACCACAACGTACAGAGAATCCAAGGCTGGTCCCCTGAGCAAAGGCTGTTTGACAGCAGCACCCCTTGGCACCATGCTATGGATCCACCAACACACCTACCTCAGGCTCCCACCTAAACACGAGAAACCGTTAGCTCTCCAGCACATTTAACCACCTACATGCTGCCCATTGGCTTCTTTCAAAGAAAAAGAAAAAAGAGCAAGGCAATGTGAGCACCGTATTAGAGGCTATCAACCATCACTTTCAGTAATGTTTGAAAACAATAAAAAACAGAGTTGAAGTGAAAATTCAAAACCTCAAAGTAATTTCAACCATACATACAGGAGAAGGGAAAAGTTTATACATGATGCAACAGAAAAAATGACTCACTTTCCTAAATGCCAAAGCCTGTTTTAGTTCATTCTGTCTTCTATACCTGCTAAACACATCACCGAGAGAAATCATTTCATAATTTGTGGGTTTTTTTTTTTTTAATCCCATTTTAGGCATTTAAGCATTTTATTTCCTAGTATTGTGGGTGAGCTTCTGCTCTAACATGCTAATTAAAAGCGAAGTGCTACCCAGATCAATAGAGTTCTCTCAGAAAAGAAAGAGAGACTTGAGATTTAAACAGAGACCTTGAAATTGAGGTGAAACTGCAGCCCTAAAGCTAATGCAAAACCCCCGTTGATTCATGGGAGTGAGAACATCTCTGTCAGAGGGCTGATCCCAGCATTGCCATAGGACACCCAACAAGCTACAGCTCTGCAGCCCCCAGGGTGAGCAGGATCAGAGGGATCAAACCCCATGATGCAGCTAGTTTATTTCAACTGTCAAGGAAGGCACAAACTGCATTTTGATTCATTCAGGCCAGATTGGTTTCTAAAACAAACAAACAAAAATGAACGCTTGGTTAGTTTGCACTTCTGTGACAGGAACAAGTTTCTCAATTCCAGTTAAAGGAATTACCCACAAAATCCTTTCACAGTCATTTTGCGTGGCTGGTTTCTCCCAGCTGTTGGAGAAAGTCTAAGTCTCTCCAACCACTCCAGCCCAGCAGACTCCTGAGACTACTTTCTCACCGCCTCCTGCTTCATTTTCAAGTGACCATCACTTTAACAGAAGCCCATCACTGACGGGCAATGGACTGACGGTAATTAATTGGCACAAAATTGGCAGCAGCAGGGAATTTCAGTGCCTCTCTTACAGCCCAGCAAAGCACCACACAAAGAGTGCCCTCAGGGAGGAGATCTTTATGAAATCTGAAGTATTGACAAATCCTGAAAACCAAGTGCAACACGGACCAACAATCTTACCTAGCGAGTTATGCTTCACAGTCCCATTTTACACAATTACGTATTTAGGGGAAATCTACACTCTGAATTACACTCATATGCTAGAAGAACTTCCTTATTACCATGTGAAGATGCAGAGAAGTGCAAGACAAATGATCTAGATTACTAAAGACAGATTCACAGTCACTTGCTTTCAAAACAGAAGCAAGGGGTTGCTCAACAAAATGCACTCCCAATGAATCACTGCAAACTTCAGCAGGGCATATAATTTCAGGAGACATGGGCTTGGAAAGTTTGAAGACAAACCTGAAAATGGACTTGAGCAGGCACTGACTTCTTCAAATCAGGCAAAATGAGCTTCATTCTCAGCTCAGCTGCCGGGATTTTTTCTTGTAGTCTCATTTCAGAGGGCTCTGGAAACCACAGGTGCTCTCTGAGCTTCTTTGTACTTCAGCATCCGTATGTTACAGATGATAACAGATAAAGTGTCCCAGAACTCAGAAGGGGACACTTGATAAAGTGAGTTGTGGTCATGGAAAGCAAGAATTCCTCCCCCCCAGCTCTCCCTTGGGAAACGAAATGAGAAAATCACAGAACTGCAATGTCTGAATCTTTCAACTCCTTCCAAATGTTGTCTTTTGTCATTATACAATTAGCCCTTCCTCCATTTGCTGTCAGGTGAAACAGAACAGGCTCTGACAAAGAGCTGCTACATCTTCACCTATGGCAGACAGATCGCATTTGAAGTTGCATCACTCAACACACGCTGACTCCATCTAAAGAGAGCAGCAGATCAGCCACACAGTCAGCAATAATTAATACCTGGAAAAAAGCCTTGTCACGTCTCTGTTCAAATATGTGATAAACTGAATCTGAAGCAACAGAAGACTTTCTGATGACGTCTGTTCGTTGCTGGGTAAGAAAAACACCAACAGTCAACTGGAAGGCAAGACACAGACCAAGGACTGCTTCCTCAAAAAAAAAATGCGAAGTCAGAATTCTGTTCCAGCACTCACTCCACATGCACCTCTACACAAACAAATGCTTTTCTGGGCTTTGTTTTGCCAGTCTTGCCCTCAGAGACATGAAGAAGCACTTTTTTTCTCCTTTATTTAGAACCTGTTTGTCCATCCTGAACCTCTTTGAATATAACCAACAGAAGCCACCACGTCTCTTCCCACAAACCTCAGTGAGAGCCCTGCTCAGCTAGACCAGGCACTGAATTCTCTCTTCACCTTAGCTAACTGCTTCATGTTTGAGACATGCCTTGACACCATGGCAGCACCTGCTGCAGATGCCCTCTCTCTCCCCTAGAGAGGCTGGGCACCATCTGAGGTCCCCATGAGCAAGTCATCCCAGGCTGCCTGTCATGGGCAAGACCCACCTGTGTCTGGCTAGCGCAGGAAACCAAAGAGGTGCCTACTTCACGAGTGAATTTGGAGTACCTGCAAACACCTTCAGCCTTACCAGCAAGTCCAATGGCTAACAGCTCAGCTCCTTTTACATTTGATCAGTGACTGGATTCAGTTGATAGAACAAAAAAAAAAAAAAAAAAGCAATTTGGAAAGTGTGATGAAGTACTGCCCACTGCAACGCTGTCCTGATCAGGTACAACAGACTTCCAGGGGATGGCAACACACCAGTTGCCATGTAGGTGAGCTCTGCACCACCGAAGCCTGAGAGCTGCAAGGACTGGGGGGTGAGACCACTGGTGAAACACACTGCTTGCCTCTGTGTAGCAGAGAAGTGCTGGCCACAGTTGAGCCCCAGCGGGGCTTTTTTTCTGTGCTCTGGTCTGTGAGAAGTACCTGCAGGGGAACTAGGATGAAAGTGCCAGCAATAAGCAGCAGAAACAAGTCGACAAAAAAGAAAAGCACTATTTTTCCTTCAAGAAGAATAATCTATGATTAATAAATGTGAAAGGAAAAGAATGATCAGCTTTGGCTGGAGGCATTGGATTTAGCCTGGGAATCAAGAAGAGGCTGCCCTGCCAGCTCTGCCGCTGACTCCCCACATAAGCTCAGGCAACTGTTTCACCTCTTCATGCCCTTCCCATCGCCTGCAAGGATGGAGCCGGCCTCCCCTCCTATGCTGGCAGACAAAAGCAGCAGCTCTTGCTGTGACAGATAGCATATCAAAATTAAACCACAATCCACAAACTTCTGAGCTTTCAGGTATGTGGTTGACTTAATGAAGCTAACGAGTTACACTGCGTTTGTTTATTAGAAAACCACTTGATCATGACCAGAGAAGTTGAATATCTGAGTTAGTGGCTGCAATACTCCAGCAAGAACAGAGAAAGTCGTACCCCACTCTCATGCTACGGATGGCAAACCAACGCCAGAGAACCGCTGCGCGGGGAGCTCCCTCCCCAGTACGTGCCCGGACATCTGGCTGTGGCAGCTCCCAGCACGACGCTCTGCAGCCCAGCCCTAGGCTGCGGCATCCGACTGCCCGCTCCTGCCGGAGCCAGCTCGACCACTTCACCACCTGCCCCTGCTGCGACACAGCTGCTCAGTTCTAACAGAGCGAGGAGGGAACGGCGGGACATGCGCGAGGACATCAATCCTACTCGCACCCCTGGGAGGACTTCATTAAAATCCTGGGGCAAAAGACCCACCACAATTAGATTCGGAAGGCTTTCTACTCAGAATCCTGATTTAATCTCAATATTTTAATGCCTACTGGCAATGCTAACATCTCCATGCACGCAGAGAGCTGCTCAGCCAGCCCAGACCCAGCTCCATCACACAACCCCGCAATGCCTCCCCAGTGTGTGTGCTGACCCGCGCTGCTAGCTGGTCCTGACGACAACGCTGACATTCCACATGGGCCTGCAAAAGACCGTGTTCCCCGTGGTACTGTAGGAAAGGCAATGTGAAAACCCCTCCTACCTCACTACCGCACCTTTGCGAATGTGTTGTGACTACTCCTGCAGGGAAGAGCAGCATCCCCCGGATGATAGCTGTGGCCTTAGATGCTCATTTTGATGTATTAACTGGAGCTACGCAAAAGACTTCAAATCCCCAAAGGAAATTAATCTCCAAATACATCCAACATCCCCCCAGCTGCCTAATGTATCATGCAGCATAAGCAACTGTCCATAACGATCGTGTAGCACCTGCTGTCCCTGCGCTGGGTATCAGCGATGTCTCTGTAACCAGACATCAAAGAAAAGCAGCAGACAATGGTGGAATTGTGATAGGAAGTGAATAGTGAAAGCTCCTTGTCAGCCTGCATCTCCATTTATCTTACAGCACTGTATGTACAGCCCACCCTGCCTCACACACTGTTGCTGCAGCAGCCTCTTGAGGGCGTTTTCATGGCAGTTTCTGGGCCTTTTGGGCTTTCTCCCGGGCCAAACCAAGTGGCTGAATATACACCTGAACTCACCCTGAGGGAATCAAACCCAAGATGAATTTGGTATCAATGTCACATTGCAGGTGGTGAGCACCAGGAGTTTTTATTTAATACTGGCCAAAACACTGTTGGCTTTTCTTGGCCAAAAAACCAACAAAGCAATGGTCCCTGGAGAAATGCAAGGACAACCAGGAGTCAGCGGTTTGACCAAAGTCATTTACTGCTCTGCAGAAAGGTGTGTGCACTGATAGTGTGCAGGGACAGCACATACAGCAGCCACGGCTAGGAAGGCTGAGCTCCTCATCAGGGAGTGCTGGGGATGGCCCTCCTGCCCCAATAGCACTCTAACACATGAGTTCAGGTGATGCTGCTAGGGAAAACACAGATGCATCCAGTCAACTGAGGTCTGCAGAGTACTACGGCACTTTGCTGTCCCGCCGTCCAACGTTCCATTGGAAGCGGGCACAGTTCTGAGCCAAAGCACCTTCCACTCGTATGCAGATACACCGTATTTAGTGTGCAATGGCTGCTTACCTGGGGCAGAAACAGTTACTGCTTCCACACAGCAAGAAGAGAAGATCTGAATGCTTACCATACCGATATGAAGCAGGAAATACGACAAAACCATTTCTCATACTTATTTCCAGCAGTCGTTCATATTGGAAAATTTTAATGGTGGTGGTAATTAATCTGACTCTTGAGATTTCCAATCAAATAGCACTAGCAGGAGCTTCTGTCTAAAAATATGTTTCTGTCCTATCCCATTAGCCACAGCTAAATACAAAATTTCCCAACAAACCATGTCACATCCTGCACGTACAATGCACCCCTTCCTCCTCATTTTCTACGTGTGGATGGCTCAAGCCAGCTTCTCAGAACTGTTTGCATCACATTGAATCTATTCTGAGAGCTTCAAAAACTACACAGAGCTGGTGAACTCATGCAGTACGACATACAACGGGGCGATTTGGAGTTGGCATGCTGCTAGCACACATGCTTGTATTCAGCTTCCTGCAGCAGCAATACTCTGTTACTCCAGGAGTCCCACCAATTTTAATTAAGCACAGATATTCTCAAAGATCACTCATTTCCTTATCCCCAGCAGGCACTGGATAGCACCACAGGCAAGGGCTCCAGCATGGTGCAGAGGTGTAACAACCTTTGCTGCCTTTAAGTTCTTCAGAACAATAGGAAACCCACAGGGAAAAGCAGCACTTGCTCGGATGACGAGACACTGACACAGGCTGAGGGCAGGAAGTGAGACCACTTCACTACCAATTCCATCCTCACATTTGCGTAACAGTCTAATCTTTGCCATTTTTATCCTTTTTTCTTCCTTTTTTTTTTCCTGCATTAACCTCCAAATTGAACACCTGTTGTGCAGAAAACGAGGAGAGAAGCTATTCTAGCAAAAAGTTCAATGCCACCAACAAACGCAAATGCACTTTGGGTCGCTCCCACAACGCCAACATTTTGAGCCCAAAGGTCTAAGTGCACTGGCACAGGCAGAGTCACCGGCACAACCAAAGCCACCACTTAGCTCACACAGTTGTCATAGAGACAGATCAGCATCTCGGGGTATTCTCATTTTAAATACACACTGAAATCCCTTTGAACCTGACTCTTTGCAGGCATCTGTCCTCGTGATTCATTTATAAACTGCTGAAACCAAAAAGAGAATCAGCAGGTCTCCTCTAGGCAGGCTTGAGCTAAGGAGCTTTTCTATAAACTTGATGGTTCTTTTTTAAAAGCGAGTTTCTATCTGATTCTTTGGCTAGGGTTTCTAAAAGCTGTGGTTTGGGGAAGTGATCCAGCTTCAAAGTAACATGGCCAGGAAAAAAAGGAAAACTTGTGAGGAGTGCTCACTTTGGTTTTTAAACCAGGTCAAATCCCTGCTCCAATTTATAGTGTGGGTGCACCAGGAGCTGCAAGAGGACAGCAGAGGGGTGGCATTTCACGGTCTGGGGGCAGGAGGGAGGCAAGGAGCAGACAATACCCTAAACACCTGAACGTTTTTTCTCAAAGCCACAGCACAACTCTTTCCTTTACATCTCAAAGCTGCAGCTTCAGAGGAGAAGGAAAAAAAAATACATTAATCTCTGTTTGTGTGGACAAAGTTTCGTAAGCTCCTTAGCTGCTGAAGGTGCAAAGACTTTAAACCTTTAAAACTTAGTGCTCAGCTGCCTTCTGGAGCTAGCAAGCTGGCAGGCAGCGCAGGAAACCATCTCCTAGGGAAAAAGCCCCAGAAGGAGGCTATGGGAACAGCAGGATCCCATGGAGCATCAGACATGGCTCTGGTTGCAAGGAAGGTCCTCCGACCCAAGGTCCAGCACAGCAGGATTCCCCTCCTACACACTTCATGCAGAGGCATGAAAGGAACCAGGGGGAAAAAAGAGTGGCAGGTATGTAGATCACCATGGCCAGAACCAGCCCAGGGCAGGAACTGGAAATTTCACAGCCCTGAAGAGAAACATGTTTAGTAATACTGAACCTGCAGATCCTTAGCTTTCAAGACCATGTGCTACCTCCGTAACTTGTCTCAGAGTTTTCTGAGTGACCCAGATATGCTGTTCCCAAATTATCTAAAAAAATATTCTTCAACCGTCGAGCTACAGAGTTTCCTGCTTCTAAAATTACGGCTAAAAGAAAAACGTGGGCAAGCAAGCGCTGCTCTCACACTAGGTCGTAAAAACTCAGCAGCAATTTTCAGGCAGGAAACTTTCCCCTCACCACAACACATCCAGCCTAACACTGCTGTGTCCTACCAGAGCCATGTCAGGTGCAAGGGGTTCCCTGGCCAACCAGCATTTCTGCTGTTATACACCCATGAATGGCTCCGAAAGAAAGATGTTCTTAGTTTTGGGAATCAATCCTAAATTATATGGATGCTACAGGGGAGATAAAGAACATTGCTAAGGGGAAGCTGAGGCAGAGAGAGCACCAGCCCAAGTCCACCATGGCTGGTGGCAAAGCAGGAAGGGGGGACTCTTCCCCTTATGATTTTCTTGATACTAACAGGAAGCACAAGAGCACGTCAGGCTGAAAAATGGCAGGGTAGAAGTCAGAAAGAAAACCATCACTGTCAGTCAGGAGTGACCCCAAGGCAGAACTCAAACATAATGCAATATATAGGAAGAGGGCTCACATCCCTTGGAAAAAAAAGCACAGCAGTCATCCATGCCCAGCCACCCCCTCCCTTATACTATGGGATGACCATTTCCTTTGCTCACATATTTATTTGGAATCTGATAATTCATTGCCCCTAGTTTCCTGCTGGAGTTTGTCTTCCATTGTTCAGGATTTACATTACTCAACAGGAAAGCAGTGAGAGGTCCAGCGATTAGAAAGGTGTGTTTCCCATTCGGGCCCACCCTTGCTCGCCTAGGGCTGGAAGTCAGACCCGGTGCAGAACTGCATCCACGGGAACTCAAGGAAGCGGGGGAACAAAGGCAAAGGGGCTAATCTCTGTTAAAAGTTACAGATTGCTTTGTCCTGCCGTATCCACTGGACATGTCCACACACACCCCTCAAATACTGTTAGTGTTCAGGCCTTACAGGAACAGCTTTCTCCATGCATTGAGGAGGGTGTAGTTCATCAAAACGCAACTATCAAGGCACTACTTGAAAAGAGTAAGTATGGTGACAGTATCCCTTTGAACTAAAATACACTTCCCTCTCAAAGGCCATTACTTCCACTCTGACACTCCTGCCAGGAGAGACAGATTCTGCATGGCATAAAAATGCCACTTGTGAAATGTAACCCGGTTTGTTGTGTCACCCAGGAACTAGGCTGTCTAGGAATCAGCCCCTCCTGGTGCCCTCAGCAGTGGTTTTTAACCCAGATCTCACAGATGATGCTCCAATAGCTTGTCTTTAATGGCTCCTCTGTAACAGCACAGAGCAAAACAACCAATCATCTTTTACGGGGTATCACTGGAGCAAGTGCTTCCCTGGCCAGATCTTCCCATTTAAAATGCCACAAGTGTTTTAGAACATATTCTGAGGTTAGCTTGATAACAAGTACCAACCTCAGGCACATTCAGTGTCCGTTCAGCACAACACTAAGCGTGACCTATGCTATGCAGACTACATTTCTCTAGCATTCAGTGTGCTTAGAAACAAAAGCCCAGCTTATTAGCCACCGAGTGATAAACACCAATGAGGAGAGTCTCTGTTCCAAAAGAGTTTTAAGCAAACTCTGATTGGGTTCAAAGTGGCAGTCTGATTTCCAAAAATTACTTGAAAATAATTTAAGAATAGACCATTTCCTTCAAGCAATAGACGACCTCGAGCAAATGCTCCTGGCTCCAGGCTTACTTATGCGTGCCAAACCAGTCCTTAAAGTCCTTCAACAGAGCAGGCAAAACAGCCTTAGCCACCACAATGCCTACACCAGAACATTTACCCCAAAGCATAACCCCAATCTCCTCTGCTGAGAAGTTCAAGATGTGGATGTCTCATCCTGCCTGTCTCAGACGTGGGGGACATCCCATTGCTTCCTCTTCACAGCAGCTTCACCAGACTGCCACGTGCTCTGTCAAGAAAGGTCACTGACTACAGACAGCTGTTTCTCTCTCTCCCAACAATCAGACCATGCTTTCCTGCAGTTGGAGACAATACTACAGCCCTGAATAAAATGGAAGAATTGCAACATACCACTCGCATACAATAGTCCTGTTTGTACATCCCACTACGCTAGCTTCTTTCTCAGCAATATGATTACGTTGACTCATGCTCATTTTGCAATATGAAACAATAGAGCTTCCTTATATTAAGAGATAACTTTGTCTCCTGGCCAGGAAGGCCACTGGGTTCTATAAATTACAGGAACCTCCTCTCCACAAAACCTGTCCGAAGCCACCTCAAAGCAGCTGAACCTCAAATGCAAAAGTATTTTTGCTGTAGTAATCTAAAATATCTGGATCTACTTGTGAAGTAGAAATGACACACACAATTGATACAAGACTATTTAAATGGCCCCAGACAGAAAACCTCCCCACTCACATTTCTCTCTCTGAAACACACCCACTTACAAATATTAGCTTAGATAACACTTTAGTCATGTTCCATGTCCAGAGAACTGCTATGAAAGCGGTGGAAAACATGAGTATTGCACGCACAGGAATAAATGTGGAGGATAAGCCTTTGGCAGCGTAACGCGTGCTAAGGATATCTGAACTGCGTGATAATGAATGACACTGCTGTGATTTGTTTTACTGTGCAAGTTACTTACCTAGTTCACAACGGCTTCAGGATTTTGAAAAATGTTGGACGATGAACCACTCCTTAAAAGGATTTTTTTTCTTTTGATCTTAGTTTACTCAGTGCTTTTGGTACATAATTTGACAGCATTTTTAAGGAGACATAGCACACAAACCTGCTGTTCTGTTCCAGCCTGACTTTCCCTTTAGTGTTTTTAAGGTTGATCAGGGAATTCTGAGGGAGTACAATAGCAAATTGCTTCAGTGAAGCGAGAGCCCCTGCAGGGGCTGGGTTTCCTCACCTGGTCTAGGCGCAGGGCACCGTCGATGAAGCGCTGTTTGCGGAGGTGCTGGGCAATCCCGTGCAGGCTCAGCACTGCCTGCTGGATCTCAGCCACTGAGTGCTGAGGGGAGACAGGTGGTAGCTCTTCAGGTGGGAACATCTTCCCGGGGTTTTCGATCATGCTCTGCGCGTGGTCGTAGCTTAGCTTCACGCAGGAGCAGATGACTGTCCGCCCAAACCACTCGTCAAGGATCTGCAACACAGGGAAGCACACAAAGATCTGAGGACTTGCTCTTCTAGTGCACAAGAGCTCAGGAGGTTGTACAAACACTGGAAAGAATGACAACAGACCTCACCGCTGACTGTCATCTTTGAGAGAAGATAATCTCACTCTGAGGTCATCAGAAGGCCCTTGCCCATATAGATTCTCCAGTGTCTAGTAACGTGCATCAGCACAATGAAGTCCTCCATATAGGAAACAGCTTTGACCTCCCTCCTCTACTTGACTTCCCTCTTTTATAAAGGTCCTAAGACCCACAGCTGAACTCAATCAGCTGACTCAAAGCTTAATAGGTGCAGGAGTGGCAACAGGCAGATGCACACACACGCAAAGAAGGAGGTTGGATCTAAAACACAGCAGATTGCTTTCTACCTCCTTGATTAAAGTCTGAACAGCTGGGAACAAGGGGCTGGCCCTGAAAGACTGCTGCGTGGTCATGTCCTGTTCAGAGCACACCAGGGAGAAAGCTGCAGGGACCCCAGTGTCTGACTTGCACTTGTGAGAGTGCTTCTGTAGGATTTGTGGGTCTGGAGGAGAGATGGTCAGTCACTGACCCCTTATTTCTCCTATCACGCCTATAGTGTGAGGCCCAAACTCAAGTCAGCAGGCATTCTGAGCTCCCAAACTACTCAAGAATCTAGAGGAAAATCATGGACAAATCACCTATGAAATTGTTTTGTTTTAAAGCAATTAAAGCAGAAGCCACTCCCATTTTAAACTCTGTAACAGAGTACCACTGTAGAAGCAGCAATTCAAAATGATTCCTTGAAGAAATAATTTAATGCATTTTCAGGTGAGATCTGTAAAAGCCCAAAAGCTCATCTAGCCAGTGAGAAAGTGCAGAGGAACAAGGGGCTGAAGGCTCTCCAGGAAAGTCAAGAGCACTGGCAGGAGGGCCCTCGAGAGGGATGCAGTCTGTGATAAATCATTCAAAGCACAAGTGCTCAGAGAATGAATGGAGAATTGTAATTCTGCCTTAGTTACAAGTGCCACCTTACCCCTCGCCAGCTCAAGAGGATAAGGTAAAGTGACAGTGTCTGTGGAGAACACGCACCTGTAAGACACTCGTAAAGGACACTGCTTCAGAAAGGCAAATCCTCTTCTGAAAAGGAAAGGACTGAACCCCAAGAAACCTTTGCTGTCTCCCTCCCCTGTCCCTACAACACATTAATTCTGGCTCTCACTAGTGTATGTTCACAAACCAAATATTTTGTTTGGAAAGCACTCTCATTTTGCTTTATAATGCAGGTGAGTCAATTCCATCCCATACATGCATGTTGGAAAGAGCCAAGGACTGAGCACAAACCAGAAGGGTAATTCTGAGGAGGTCTGAGGCTACACGGTGCCTTCTGCCACTGGTTGCCAAGAGCTTGCTCTGTCCTTTGCAGGAGGCAACAGACTGGATTTCCACTTTGCTGTCTGAACTTGAAGCTTTCAACAAAATCTTATTTTTCTGCTTGCTTAGAAGAGGCCAAAAGCTTCACTTCCTTGTAAGCTGAGAGATGCAGCGTATTGGGCCCCAGGAATACAACTAGAATGCCAAATCTCAGCCAGGCTGCATTCAGGGCTGTGCTTCAAACACCAGCAGGCAAAAGCAGAAAGAAGAGTTGCATCACTTGTTTCCAAATATCTTTCTGTTGACTGCATCTGAAGAGGAACGTGCTCTGTTGTTCCTATTAACACCCAGCTCTGCTTCTGAAGAACAGCACAGACCCAGCAACACGGTTAACGCCTTTGCCCTTGGAAAGTCATCTCAGACACATCATGTCACATCGTCCCACCGGAGCCCATGGAGCTACGTGGAGCACTGCTCAGGCAACATTTTGTTACGCTCATGGAAAACGAGAAGATGAAGACTCCAGAATGCAAAAGCAATAAGAAGAAGAAAGTGCCTGTTTCCAACGAGGGCTGAGCCTAGCATTATTCTTCTAAAAGAAACAAGAAACAAAAACTCCAACAACTTCTCAACATTTGCATTCAAGTCAGGAATCTGCACGGCTTTTCCTTGGGAGATGCCTTAGCTCTGGACTTAATTCCTTTGGAGCAGTGACAGTGGGAGCTCAGAGCAGCACTCGCCTCTGGAAGTGCTGCTGGGCTCTGCTTTGCAGGCTGCAGGCTATCAGCCGCGTACACGCAGTGCAACAAAGTGCTCTCCAGCCATGTGTCCCTGAGGAATGTCCTGGCCTTGACATCAGTGCTCTCTGCTGAGGCTCAAAGGCCAGGTGGGGGCCTTTAACCCAACTTCCTTTCACCCAGCAGAGCCTGGACAGCATGTGATCCTGTTTACACTGAAATTCAGCTACAGGAATACCTAGAAATGCAGGAGACCCATTCTGTCCCAACTCAGCTGTGATATTCACATCGAGTGACCTCAGCCAAGACTGCTGTCCTAAAAAGCCTCCCAGGAGAAACCCGTTTGCTGAGACGCCCGCAGGCAGCCTGCTTTCCCAGGTCCTGTCCCCGCCCACTGCTCCTGCAGGGATCAGCCCCTCCGCAGGCAGAAGTTTGATGCTGCCATTCTTCTGCCTCTTCACTGCCCAGCCAGCATCGGTCTGAATGCTGTTTGAAAAGCAACTTGTGGGTATATTGCGGGGAAAAGGAGACAAGATTTAATTAAAAGCTTATCTTAATTAAGACTTGACTATTAACTGTTCAAAGAGCACTCAGAGTCAATAAAAGGCCCACCAAGGGCTACCATTAGAAGGTCCCACGAGTAATCACGCTGTTGCTACAGGAAGTGGAATGTTTTTCATGGAGAACAAATACAACCCACCTCAGTGCCAGAGCAGGGACTAGCTGCAGAAATACAGACACAGGACTGCAACTACATTTTGTTAAAGCACAAAACGAGATTCAGTATCTGTTAGGACAGCGTGGACAATAACAAGGAAGTAAAGGTAACTGTTGTGAAAAATTACCAAATCGGCACAAGAGATACTCTCCACAGAGAAAGCTGTACATCAGCACAACCCTGACGAAAAAAATCCTGAGCACAAGAAGTGTGCTCGGCACAGACTGTCTTCAAGAGTGCTCCAGGCCAGGCTGTCTTTAGCCCCCCTAGGTTGCAGAGGGGACCTAATGATCACCAAAGGGGAGACTGTTGGGGTGGCTACTCAGAGGGTAGGAGAGGAAGAGGGAGAGAAGTCAAGAGAGCAGCTGAAGGCAGCTTGCTGCACCGATCGACCTCACAGCTGGTCCCTGGGAATTACACAGTGTTTGCGCAGGGTGTGCCTTTGCTGAAGAGCTATCACACTTTACGTGGATCAATGCAATTTGCAGCACAGATGAAGAATGAAACAGGCTGTTTACCAGGGAGACCACAGAGGGATCCTTATCCGCTGCACTGCACAACTGCCTCCGAGCACAATGCAGGGTTGGATTCAGGGAGAAGCATCATGTCCCAGACTGTTAGCTGTGGGTTGCTGCTGGAGATAAGGCATCAAACGCATGGGTGACCTGGCAAGGGGCTGGTAATCCTCTAACATTTATACAAATATTCTTCCTTCCTCTACCATGTTGTGAGACTTTTCCAGTCATCAGTAAGGCAAGACACAGGGCCAGTCCCACATCCTCTATTACTGTTCACCAACAAGTCCTTTGCTATCCACCTGACTGTTATGTGATGACATTTTTACCACTCCGTTTGCAAGGGTGGGGTCTGCCCACAGAGACAGGACTGGTTAGCAGGGTGCCTGCCTGCTGCTGCAGTTACCTTGCCTTCTGGAGTCAGCTTCCACATCACAGAGAACGTCAGCCGATCTCGCATGGGATTGAGACTGCATAACTCCTCACAGAGCAGCTTGGGAAGCATCGGGATCACCTGGAAGAGAAGAAAGCCTTGGTGAGATGCAGGCTAGCAATGATCTCCCTGCGGCCAAGCTTCCCCGGCCAGCTGGTGAAAAAGAGGCTCAACAATGCAAGAAAGGAGAAAACGTGTTAAACTTTCAGGATAACTCTTCCTGCCACAGGGAATGCAATGCTGGAACTCTGGGATCCGTGACCCATGCCAGAAGTACATCGCCTGGTGAGTAGCATACCAGCACAGAAAGGGTAAGTAACCCCCAAAATGAGACAAGTGAGACACTGCTGAGGCCACCAACACTTGTATCAGCCCAGTCCCTCAATGAGGAGAGAGGCAGCTGTCAGTCTCCCACTGGAGAACTGCTCCCAGTGCTCCCTTCCAAGGGATGCAGTCAGCATCCCGGACCATTCCTGCATCCTCAGTTAAGTGAGTGCTTTGTTCTGCAGCTGGTAAGGTCATGAAATTCTTTTGCATTGCTATTTTGACACAGGGAGGAATGAGTAAAGCTCAGCAAATAAGGAAACTCAGTAAAAATCTAAGGGCTTGGATTTGGGAACTGTGCTTCTTGCTTTGCCACCGACAATCGTGTACCAGGCAAGCCTGAGTCTGCTCCCTGCAAAGCATAAATGCAACTTCTCCTACGCATCACAGGAGTGGTGCACAGCCTTAATAAAGATTGAGCTGTGCTTTGCAGCACAGACAGGAATGTGTAGATGCCGGGGAGATAAACAACAGCACCTGTTTTATGACTGCTGAACACGGTGTTTGCAAACAGAGGGAGAACGATTATTATTTTACTAGGCTTAGCTCTGTTTGAACAAAATGCCAGCCAACAGAAATTTCTGGCAGGGATTTTTTAGCTTGCGTTCTGATTCCTCACAGCTAATCAATATTTCACCTGCTGATCACTGAATTACCAAACCACATATAACTCACCTGACTACAGCAACAAAGCAAGAGCTTGGAGTGTATTCACACTGCAGCAAAGCTGAGTAGCTTCAAGCATTTCTGCCATCCCTGAGTTATTTCCCAGGTGAAGCCAGCAGTAAAGCTAATATTTAGAAGCTGTTTAGTAAAGCAAACTTAATTATTCTGAGTTTCACATTCTTATTTCTCTTCTCATTATCAGCCTTTGTGAAGAAGCAGTAACTGCACTCAAAGAGGTGCTACCTACTATTTAATTTAGTTTCCATTTTGATTGCTCTCCTGTGCCACCCAGCACAGGGCAGCAGCAACCTCAGCTCTCCCAAACTCTGCCACGGGAGACAACATTTTATATCTGGACACCAGGGGAACAACCGCTCTTCAAAACAGCAAGGAAAAAGAGTCTCAGGTGCCCATTTTCTCCCTAAGTGCATAGACTTCGTATTTACCTTTTGTTTTGGAGGAAAGGCTCTTAAAATATTTAATCACATTTGTGGTTTGGCACCAGATGATGGCTATAAATCCATTCTAATTGCGCTGTATATTAATGCCAGAAGGTTAACTGTACGGTCTCTGACTGTCAAGGAGTCACTTTCAACATGAATCAGCAGCACTGGTTCAGCTGGAAGGTCACAAGGGCACCGATTACGATAAGCTGCTTCCCGCAACACAAAGGCCTTCAGCTCTGTTATTCCAGTTGTGCAAAGTGCATTAACAATACTGAGACATTCATAACTCACAGATACAGTACGTGAGGGCTGCCACGCTGCCTGGAAGGGCCCACACCACAGGGCTATAAATTTATCCTGAGCCGTGCCAGCCCATACCAGAAAGGAGAGAAAATAGCTTTACAGCTATCGGAAATCCCTGCCTGCCTAGGATAGCCCACGGCCCCGAAGTTCAGGTCACAGTGAACAAGGTGCTAGCAGTGTAATAAAAGCTCCCAGCCCTTTCCCATCCAAATTAAAGGATGCAGTTACCAGCCTCTCTCTCTCCTCACCTCCAGCCTGTGGCTGGTTTTTGGTTCACGCTGATGATGTGCTGTACTTATCGAGTATCTCCACGCCTTAGCACATCCTCTCCCTTCACATCTCCTGAAGCAGTAACAGTCTGCATGAAAAACACCCACGTGCAAGATGAAAGCCCATCCACAAAGAAGAATCCCAAACGAAACAACAGGATGCTTGTTCTAAGCGTACTTGAGCAGGATTAATACCCAATTCAAGAGGCTATAATTCTATGGAAGGGCTTTCAGTGATGTGAAACGCAAGCAAAGCTTTAACTCAGATCATCATTACAGCACTAAGCACTCACCAGGCAATTAGCTGTAACAAACCTGCTGTTAAATAGGGAAGCACCATCCCACTTCACACTTGTTCGACAGGGGAGAAACTTCTGGCAAAGCAACTTAACACGAGGTGTGCAAAAAGCCTGACAGGAGGGCAAGAATTCAGTCAGCCTTTTCTGGGCTCAGCAAATACATACTTAACCTGAGACAACGTGACCTTGCACTGAAGGTATTTCAGTTTTATCTACCTTACTGAATTAAAAGGGGAGACCTGTTTTAAACATCGTGATGGTCCTGGCTAGCTGCCTCCCTCTGCTTTAACATCACCAATTCCCCTTCACACTCTACATGGAGGATAAACCAAGAATTACAAAGCACAGAAGTTTCAAAGTCATAAATGCACGTTTCCTCTTCTGGCCCCATCCTTACCGTGATCCGGTCACAGTCTGAGAGGATTCATAGTAGTTGCAAGCCCAGCATTTACCACACAAAGATGTCACAATTGTGTCAAATTCACAGAGTAGGATGTTTTGGGAGTTATCCCAGGAGCTGCCCCAAAGGAGGTTTTGCAATAGGATTATTTTCATCTTTTTCTGAAGGAGACGCTGGATGAGAGGAGATTTCCCGAAGCACATCTTGAACGCCCATGGAAGACGTACAAAATACCAGCACTGAGAAGCATTGCCCCAACATTGCTTAAAGGCTTTGCCCTTCCCGTGACTGCCAAGAGCTGGCAGCGGCTGCCAGCTGCCCTCAGAGTGCCACATCCCGTGGAAATGCAGCTCGCTGAGCCGCGGCCAAAGGATGCTACCTGCGGCGGGGTGCGGTGTCCTCGGCAAACTGCTGCGGGCGTGCCTGCAGCGGGGGTCACGGCACTCAGCCTCATTTTGCTGCCGCTGGGAGTAAAGGCTCCTGTGCTTATACAGGGGTCATAAAGCTAGGAGCAAGGGGTGTGTAAACTGGATCAAAAAATGCAGTTGGAGAGATCCAGCATGGCTAGGGAAAAAACGTTTGCAATGGAAATAAAGGACCCCCCCAAAAATCCTTTCTAACGAACATATTGTAGGAACCAGGGCTGAAGAAAGGCTTGGGCTGTCTGGTTTCCAACCCGTTCTCTCAGCCAGACTAATAGAAGACATCATGTCTCACCACCATCTCTCACCACCAGCCTAGCAGGGCCCAAGAGATACCAGAAGGGGCACTTCCAGCGAACAGCTGATATCCAAAAGGCTCGCAGCTGTGGGTCTGCATTTCAAATCAGGTCGCAGACAGGACGTTTCTCCTTCTGTGTTTCCAAGCAGTACACGTGAAATCTCCTTAGGCCCAGCACTGCCACACCTGGCTGGAGCTGTCGTGCTCCAGCCCTGCCAGCCCCTCCATGTAGCCAGCCTGGTGCACCCCAGGCGAGGGGAAAGCCAAAGCCAGACGAGGCAGTGCCAGGGGGTTCCTACAGCATCATTGACCTAGGGCTGTCAAACAAGTGGGCTTCTTAGCACGGCCTCCATGGTGCCTAACAGCTGGCTCTTGGATGGTGGATTCACTTTGGACACAGGGCTATCTAACCTCCTGCTTGTGAGAGCCCTTTGGTTTTTTTTGGTTTTGCCTCGTAAGCTAGCGAAGCGCTTCCAGCATCCAAGTGCAAGTTCCCAGCCTCGGGCTCGTTCCTAGGGAGCTGGGCAGTGGGAGGGAGCACACACGTACTGGGATGATAAAACTCCCTGTGAAATCAGAACCATCTGCTGCAGCCACGGCACTCAGCGGCCAAGTGCAGAGCAGGGTCGCCAGGGTGGCTCTGGTCTCTGGACTTGCTGTAGCAGCTTTGCAAGAAGCAGAAGGGGGAGCAAAAAAAAAAAAAAAAAAAAAAAAAAATCAGTTAACCAAAGGGAAAAGGGAACAAACTCCTTATTTTCACAGAGCTACACAGACAGTTTTGCTCCCCTTAAACAACCCCACTCTGAGGGTGCCCTGCTCGGTTCGGGCTCAGGTTGGTAGAACCACTGCTGACTCCTGGGGTCACCCCATCTCCCCGCCGACGGGGAGGGGCTGCACTAAGCTGGAGCTTCCTTCATCCACAAGGAGGGCACGAGGTCTAACAATGGGGTGGGCTCAGCAAGCCTATTGCTTACACACTAAAAGACACTCAGAGGAAATAGGCAATTTGTTTATGGGCCAAGATTTCTGCTTAAGAGTTGTATCAACACTTCCATGAATTCAGACTTCGAGCAACTCTTTGTTACTCAGCCTGAGATTATCAAAATATCAACACACTGACAACCTGCTGGTGTCAAAAGGGAATGTCTCAAAGTCCTTGGACTCAGCACGAAGATAGGCTTACAGATCAAATCTTTGATCTCTGGTATAAAATAGTACCAATAAAATATTATACAGATTTATGGCTGACCTCTCGCTTGAGCTGCTTCACACCTAAAATAACACTACAGGATGTGCCAAAAAAGAGGAAACTGTTTAGGTTTTCTCGCTTCTTAAAACCTGATACACTCCTATTTCAAAAACTTTTGACTTTTATTAAATAGACCGCTAGCAATTACACAATAACTCTGGATACGTGGTTCAGGAAAATTAAATATGTGGCTTTACTTAACTTCTTTGGGAGGATTAGCGTGGTGCTAACCTCTAGCAGAATCACAGCTGTCTTAGGAAACAATTCCATCAAAGGAAAGCATACTTTCTACAAGAGTCACACTACCATCTTGTTTCAGACAAGCTGGCTGCTTTCCTTTGCCCATCCCCTCGCTCCTTTTAATCTCTTGCAATTAAAATACTGACCACTGTGTTTAAATCATCTGACCCAGCCTGCATTCTTAAAATGCATACTTTGCAGGGCAGTAATCCTGACTGCTAGGCCAAGGTAGGTGAAGAGCAATTGGAGATCATGGGTGCGAAAAGGCAATGGATAACAGCTTGATATCAAACTGCTGATTTGATTTCAATAGCCATCTGCACAGTCACGGACTTCTACAACCTGGTTGAAGAGAAGTGTGGGGAGAGAAGGAATCAGCTCCTAGGAGACTGCCTCAGCACTCCTCTTCATGCAACCGAAGCTTCAAGCCAACACAGGAAGCCAAAAGCCAAGCTCGCCGGCTTCCCTTCACGCAGTGCCTGCAATAGCTGATGAGTTAGGAAGTGTTTCTGCACATTCAACTCAAAATGAGACAAAAATAATCATGCACAGATGAAACCTGGATGTTTCCTCTCCACTAATATTAAAATTGAACTTGATCATTTTTAAGGATTGCATATCAAGTTTACAACTGAGTTTACCATTTGGTTCTGTTACACTAAAATCTCTACAGTTTTACATATCTTTTCAGTGCATGATGAGAGAGCACCACTTCCCAGTATTTGGGACAGCCAGAGAAAAGAAAACTCTGCAAAGTAATGCGGTACCTCAAAATGTGAGATGGCATAGTGTGTTTTGCCAGCTCTGCTATGCAACCCCTTGTGGGAGGGCTCAGCTACTCCTACTGCACCAAAGACAAAAACTCTCTGCTACCACCACATCTGCAAATTTCAAGCCTGAAACAGCAAAGCACAGCAGCCAAGTGGGATCTGTCAAGCTTATCTGCGGCTCAGGACGGTGCAAACACAGCTTTAGAGCTTTGGGACCTGAACTAGGTCCAGGTCAGCAGAGTCTCATTCACACTGAGCTAACAAGCCCTGGCATACCCACGTTTCTACCCACAGACACGTGGCCAAAACCTGCTGCTTCACCCAGCACTGTCTTCATAAAGCTGTGTACTGCCTCAGAGCTTAATTCGTGTGTTTGTCTGCATCATTTTACTCATTTTCATAGGTTTGTTGCAATAATAATCAGGTTTTCACTGACAGCATCTGAAAATGAAACTTTTAAATAATTTATGGTAGAAGGAAGATACAGTGCCCACNAAAAAAAGAATGAGAAGTTGTTCTTACCTTTTGCACCAGATAGACACTCGTTGCCCTTTCGCTCGCCACTCTATCCAGTGCTGTTTCCTCCAGTACGAAGTAGCTTACATCCGCGATGTGAACACCCACCTCAAAGTTCCCTGAAATTGCACAAGGAAGTCAGTAGGCTGCAGGTAGAAACAAAGGAGTTTGGGGGGCTGGGGAAGAAGGAAAAAATCCATCCAGAAGCTACTTTTCGGAGTAAAAGAAAAAAAAAATCAACAATTTTATGATCTCTGCATTTTCTGCTGGGTCACTTCTAGCAGAGCAAATATCTGTGATGTGCGAGTCCTGTGAGCTACCACAGAGCCAGGGCTGGGGAGACAGCAAGGAAACGGATAAGAAAGTGACAATGTGATTTTCACAAATCGTCTCCCATTCCAACAAGTCCGAATATTTTTCCATTTAGACCCCTCTGAACTACCCTGTAGAACTACTCGTATATTTGACTCTGGCTGCCCTTCTCCCAGTGCTCCAACAACCCTTTACACTATGCTTAGAGCTCGCAGAAATGGTATTTCTGCCCATCTCTTCCCATCTGAGATGAAAATCGTGGTCTCTCAGAATAGTACCAAACTCACTGCCGTGTGACCACAACTTACCTCATCCCCACATACGTGTGGGTGCTCAGTCACACCCCTAAGAGCCGTGTGGCTAAGTCTTCCCAGCCAGGAGCTTGTAATAGTGAGCTCAGTTTTCACCTCTCTGCTGTCAGACCACAAGAAGCAAGGAACACGGGACCCCACCTTGCAACCCCACAGGCAGTACAGGACACAATTTCTGAGCCTGCTTTTGGCTTCTCAGAGCTGCATTTGCTTCCATTTTGCTCTGGGTTGAGCAAAATTGCTGCTGATGTCCTGGGAAGCCTGAAATGATGTAGCATCAGGCTATGCAGAAAAGCAGCTTTACACAAGAATATTCTTGCTGTTATCCTGCCTTATCCTCAGATTAGGCTTTTATCCTCAAATTAGAGTCTAGTCTAAAAGCACCTTAATTCAAAAGTTAGGCTACAGAGGAGTATTACTGAGGTTTATCAGGAGGTTTTGGCAATAATTTGCATTTGGAAGTGATGATCACTCTCAGCTTTGGAAGTAATTAGAACCTTGGTCCAAGAAATTCTGGTTTGCTAGTCCTCAAAGGAGCCTATTGACCTTTGTTTTCTCTGGAAGAACGAGGCTAGATTTGAGGTGCTTATTTGTAGAAGAGTTCTATGTGCAGCAGGTTCCTAATTATAACATTCGGCTCTTTAGAGGAATTCACCAGCTTCGTGGTATCTATAAATATTTTTTCTTTATTTTATTTTTTCAAAAAGACAGCATAATAAGATACCATACTGGCTATAATCCTGTTTGTTTATACACCTTGCAAAGAGTATTATCAAAGCCTTTCTCTCGAGTGCCACATTCTTGAAGGACAAATTGTTAAAAGCTGCCCTCACTACGCTGTGTGTCTGCCTGGGTGCCCTCCTGATGGGTAACGGTGCTGGATTTCAGCAGAGCAGGAATGGAAATTTATACAGGTGAAGAGGAGTGAGAAGGTTCAAGCTCAGAGCAGGGGAGCCACCCAGGAAATTGTGCCACCAGCTGGGAGTTCGGACAAGTGAGCAACAACACGCCCTAAGTGATGCTTGGGATTTGTAGCAGCTCGTCCAGCCAGCTTTATTAAGCCATGCTGGCATACTCCAAGTGCCGTGCAAAGTGTTTTGGTGCTGCTTTCGTACCCTTGATAGAGCAGAGATGTAAAGGCAGCAGGAAATCACATGGAAGACGGGAGCGCTGGGGTTTAGGTTTGTCCACATAACCTACAGGCACTGGAAACTCCTGCAGAGGGTAAACATCACGGCAGCAGGGGGAGAGGGCAGTAATCCCGCTGCACACCAAGGGACAGGCTCCGCCACTCGGAGAGCTGGGAGAAGAGACTGCAGGTTCAACGGCTCACCTCAGAAAGCTGCCTACAGCTGTGTTGTGATATTATCAGATGCCTTGAAAGCTGCTCTATGTGGATTAGGCATCCAAGCCTGGAAGTACTTAGACAGTAAGTCTTAGACCAACAGCTCAACCAACAGGTTTAATATTACACCCACTGGAAGCCAACACACTCAGAAGGTAAAAAAATATTGAACACTTTGAAGTCAATATTGTAATGTATTGACCCTGCAGGCAAATATTGACTAAAGGAAAGGAGAGGGGGTCATTACATCATGCCTTTAATCGCACTCTAATTCAATATGTGCACTGTTACATCCATGAACTTTTTGTCCTCGGTAGAGAATCGACAAACCAAGAAAGATCTCATTGCATGAGACAATGAAACATGGAGTTCGCCAACGAAAACACACGGCACAGAGTTAAATTTCACTCAGGTTTCCCACCAGAGGTTCTAAAAGCCAGGGTCAGCGTGAGCCCCCTGCTTTTGAACTTTTAATGGAAATTCTATCTAAATATTTTGTTACATACATTGACATAATGCAAACTGGCAGCTCTTGGATTTGTCTTGCTCAAGTATGAATCACCCTATCTCCCTCACCCCCAAAAAATCTAGACCAAGAGTACTTGAAGATACAGTGTGCAACCAATGTGATTTCCCTTCAATCACTACTTTTTGAATGTGCTCCTCAAAATACCAGCCTAAGTCTGCACAGCAATGCCTGCCTGCTGCTCTCTCCTGGTTTATTTGCCAATTAAAATGAACAGCATTTCTCCGTCCACAAAGTTCTTTCACTAGGATTCTCTTTGAGGCCCACAAACAGTTTCTCTAGTCTCATTAATTTTTATGACAGTCACAAAAGGAACGTTTCACATTGTAAGTCCTATGTTATTTCTCAAGGAATAAAGAATATGTGGCCTGAATGAAAGAAAAAGAGTTGAGCTCTCCTGCACTGAAAAAGTCTTGTCATAGAGAGCAGAGGAAAGGGAGGACAACACACGGACCACACACCACACTCTGCTACACACGGCCTGCTCCACCTTCGTTTTGATGACAAAATCCAGCAAACACAGGCTTCACATCCTGGCATGTAGCTCTCCATCTTGATCTTACCCTTCCTCACAGAAAGGAGTACATTACAAACCACAGACTTGCCGCAACCCAAATCTATAATTCCCCTACAATGAACCTAAAGCTGCACGACAAGCCCTAAAGCTAGGCACACACTACTACAGGTTATTTTTAAAAGGTACCTACATAAGAATTTATGGGGGATTAAGCCTGATACTTCACATAGCTGATGTTTCAGCCGGAGTTGACAGGAGCATCTACTGCAATGAAAAAAGCTGAGGGCACTGTCTGACGGCCCTGCAGCACTACACGCAGACAGGACCGCTTAGAATCACAGAATCGTTGGGGTTGGGAGGGACCTTTGAAGGCCACCTAGTGCGACTCCCCTGCAATGAACAGGGTGGCTAGAATGGCAGAATACAAGTTTCTGGAAGACAGGATCTCCTCCAGAAGCTTACCAAATGGCAGAGCTGCATCTAGGCATGCTTTCTGAGAGAAGGTTCAGCTCCTCGATCTGAGAATCTGGTTTGTCTGAACCCATTCCAAAACCTTGTGAGTGTAACACTGATACGATGCTAAAATCAAAGGAGAATGGTTCAAGTGTGGCACCTAACACAAGAGTGAAGAACAAGCTGTTCCTTTTTTTTTTTTTTTTTTTTTCTCCACTGATGATATCATCCTCTAAAACAAAACAGTTCAAAGAACTTTTTTCCTTCTTTACTGAGGAAAGTTATAAACAAAGAAAAATTAGCAAGAAGGAGCTGGAGGAAAGGAAAAAGACCTTTGGGTCTGTAAAGGCTCTATAAAAGCCCAACAAGCTGTATCAAGTATTTGCGCCAGGAATTAGAAAGTTCAGCTGAATGTATTTGAACAGTAGCAAGTTAACACAATGACAGCAATCCTTCTCCATCCTCGGCACTCCAGTCACAAATATAGAAAGACAGACCACGCCAGTTCACTTCATACCCTGGCATATGCAAAGTTGAGGACCGTGGAACTTAAAAATGCAGCTCCTCGACGGTTAAAGCAGCAAACGTAACTCCCTAGCACATAGACACTACCCTTTATTTCCATCTCAGCTTCACTCATCATCACTCTCAGGGGAGAAGGCGAACACCGATAGAGTGTTAAGTCAACATTTAATACCAAGTTTTTTGTATTAACCGGTATTTCTCCAGCCGTCTCTTACCCCTCAGTTAGGGAGATGCAGGAAAGTTCACAGCAGATTGCAAAGTGTTTGCTCCAGCCAGAAAACCGCCAACCTCCCAGCTGCTGCCAGCAATTAAAGGCAGTTGGCTGTTCCCTGGCTAGAACAAACTCTTGCAGCAATAATTACAGCTCTTCCCGTTCCCTGCCCTGGGGGTACCTGCTGCTGCTCACTCATCTGCAAAGCAGCATTTAGCACCTTGCAAAAGTATGAGACAGTGGCATAAAGAGAGACAGATGAGGGCTTTAACCCACACGCAGATTTTGCTGCTGCCAGCACAATGGGCTCTCACCAAGGCTGAGGTTCTCTTGCGTGACTGTGGGCAAAGGGGTGAGAACAGACTAGGATGGAGGGTCTCAGATACAGAGGAGACAGCCAGGTGGGTGGCAGGCAGTAACAGGGGTGGGAACAAACCAAGCTGCATGGAGGCAGAAGGTGGCACTGAGACCTGGGGAAGCTGCTGGAAGGAGCTGGGGATCACCACAAATCGTTGACGCGTGCCTTTAAACGAAGGACCGGCCCCAAGCCCAAGCACCTCTGTGTCTCTTTGGTGCAGGGAGAGAAACATGCACATCGATGATCCAGGCATCACAGCAGTGTCCCTGCTGGGACAGAGATAGAAAAGAGAATGACAGCCCAAGTGGGAGAAAAGAGCAGAAGGGAAAATAATAATAACAATAATAATATGGAGAATGGAAAGAGATTAATACAAAACTTAAAGAAGAAAAATGGAAAGAGCAAGTTATTTGTCTGCTCCGGAGTCTGAAGACATAGGTGGGTGGCTTTAATTCTCAGCTGAGGTTACTTTTCCACCGCAGGAAGCCAAGCTATTGTTCAGAAAAATCAGACAGTGTGCTTTATTTCACTTATTTTAGAATAACAAGGAAAGTGCTTAAATTTTACTTGTGTGCCCTAGGGCCATCTTGCTTTTTGAAAGCACAGTGCAACTGAGCATAAATCCATTAAGTTGTTTACCAAGAAACTGAAGTTTTTTAAATTATCACATGATGTTGCTCTAGCCAACCGAAATGCAACTAATTACAACTATTTTTTAAAGCAGTTAAAACCTTTTTCCTTCTCAAAAGGTCTCTTCCTTGACATAACTAAGGTTATGAAAAGACTCTGGCAAAAGGAATCAGAATTCTGAACCTTAAACGAGAGGGACAAGTCCACAGGGCACAGAGCAGCAACTTTTCCAACCAAGCATAAATACAACTTCAGTAAACGTTGCAATGACTTGAAAAAAGGAAAAACTGTCTGCCCTAACAATAAGCACCTCTAAAGGGTAACCATCCACAAAACACTACGTACCACCAGGCTCCACTGCCAGCCTGGCCTCTAGAACACATCCCTGTTCAAGCCTCTCTGCCACTGGTTTATGTGAGAAACGTCTCATGGAGACAGCCACCTTCGGCCACCAGCCACAGAGAGACTTTGAGAGCATCAGGAGCGGACTGGCCAAGGCTTCAAGGCTCTTCTTTAAACCAGGCTTACTCACTTTTTCTGGGTTTGTAGCACCTGGAGGCGCAGCCAAGGTCAGGACCCCGACTCCACGGGCTGCAAGTTCCCATGCAAAAGGAGAGGGAGCAGCACACGAGCATCTGAACCAGTCTGGAAACAGCACAAGGGCTGGGCCTTGGCTTCTGCTTTGCTTCTTAAAAACACAGTTGAAAATGCTTCCTATCTATCTTTTACACTTTAGCCTTTACAGAAGGCATTTACACCCTTTTCTTCAGGAGCTGGGCTGATATTGACAAGGAAAGCTGAGATTTTGCTCATTTAAATTGCACAAATCCCGGAGCTGTCAGATGAACCAGATCCTCAAAGTTATTGGAACTGAGAGTGCCCCGGTTCTCACCACAGTGAGAAACAGGATGAGATCACAGGTTAAAGGAAAACAAATAATCTTCAAATGTCTACTCCTCCCATATTGAAAATCTTGGCATTTTCTGAGTTTCTGAAAGTATCTGAGAAACCACTGATACAAGCAGCGATGTTGCAAAGTGATGCTTCCAGCGATCCCGACAGAAGCTGGGAACTTGTAAAAATAGATGGCAACAGGTTTTCTGTGTTTCTCTTCTTTTAAGTTAAAAGGTCAGTATGAGACTTCAGTGAGTCTAAAAGCCAGAATAATTCCTATCTGTTTCGCTGTGAGTTTTAGAGCACTCAATTTACTCAATTCTCGTAACTACGCCAACCTTTGGTACTTTTGTCTCTGGCACTGACTGAATGTTGCGGAGATGACTACGATTTTACAAACCAGTTTGGGACTGGCTCCAGGTAAGGTACAAAACAGAACTCGTGTTCGTTAAGTGCCTTTAGCAATGAAGGACGAGAGAAGATGAAAAGCAGGAAAATGTACTAGGAAAGGAGTTGTTCCTAAGCAGAACACTTTTTTTCCATGACCAGTAAACAATTCTTTAAATAGTTTGAGGATTATGAGGAGACTTTATCTATTACTAAATTAAATGCTAGGAGCAGGTCTCCCATGTGAATCGCCTACAGTTTTTGTCTGTGGCAGCTAATAAATTCAGCAACATCCTAAACCCACTTCTTATTAGAATTTAAAAGCTTTTTTTTGTGCTGAAAAATAGAGCCAGCACACCTCCACAGTGGGGCACTTCACACACAGCGCATCACAAAGCCCTGAGCTTTACACACCGAACAGCACAACCCAAATCACTCCAGTACTGTTCCAACCACTTTGACTAAGGCTAGCCTCTAGCCTAGGCTAAATCCTCTGTGAGAAACGTATTTCCCCACACTGCCCAGCCCTGAAGAATCTTCTCAGAGGTGGCTCTTGGTCAGCACGAAGTATTCCCAGCCTAGGAGCATGGCAGTCAATCCTGCCAGGGGAACACGGAGTAGATCTTCATGCTGGTGTTCTCCAAGCTTCCAGCTCCCATAGGGTGGAAGCATCTCAGTTGGTGATCAAGGAGAGGCTGGGTCTCCAGACCTCACAGAGCATACCTTGGTGCCAAGGCAGAGAAACCCAACCGCCAAGTGACCTGTCCCGCAGGATGCCAGCAAACCCAGGTCAGTTCCTCCTCACCTTGTGATGACGGGTGCTGCCATCCAGACCACAGCCGCTGCCTCCAACCATTCTTGAAAACTACCTTCAAACTTGATGCAATAACTTAGGAGGATAATAGAAGAGCTCTTCTGTGCAAATGTTACCACTGCACCATTAAGTCAGATACTTTCACAAAGAAGGAATTATCCTGAGGGAAGAGCACTGAATACTCAGAAGGACAGAATTTACGCAGCATGTGCATAGATAAAATATTTAATTGCTGACTGAAGGACACAGAGAATGATATCCAACAGAATAAGCACACGGCATAAAGATTTGTTCAACTGCTGAACAAGAATAAAGCAAAAGAAATACAAATGAAAGTGAGGCACAAGTACCTTAATAGTAAGAGCCAAGGCAGACTACAGGCCAGCTGGGGACAGGCAGGGTAGTGATGGGAAATGAAGAGACTGTGCCATTGCTTTAACATATCAAAGTCGGCCAACATCGGAAGAACGAGACCAGACTCATCAGTTCCTTACACAGGGCTGCCTATGTCCCACCTTCTGCCTGCGCAGGTTTTCTCCCCATCCCTGTGCTGACACCTGTTTTACACTGCAAAGGGTCACAGGTAAGCCGGTTTCCTCCATGCCTGCACAAATGCCTAGAAAACTTTGTGAGGTGCCAAAACAGCAAGTTCTCCATTGAGAAGTTTCAAAAATTGTATTAGCCTCTTTGTAACATTCAAGCACAATGAGCAGAATGAAGAGCAGTAAGAACTTCACATACATTAGATATCTCCACTGGATGCCAGTGCTTGCTACGCTGTCATCTCACTCAGCAGATGCATCTCCAGCCTCTCCCTAAGGCAAGCTGCCAAGCAGCTCACTGAGGTGAGCTCAGATTCCCAGCTCAGAAAGCACTCCTTGCTGGTAGACAGAAGTTACCAAGGGAGACTGTGCTCAGCTCTCTCAAACACCTTCTTAACAGCCAGGTTTCCAGTCAAAGTGACGAAGGCAAAAGGACAGTTTCTGGCATTCACAATTTGTTTTTATCACTATTCCAAGTCCCATTCAAGAGGTTTACTCTATCAGGAAATCAACAGTCGTTGAATTTGAAGAGATGGGAAGTGGCACCCAGCAGCTTTCAAGATGAATTACAATCATTTGGGGTGCAGGATGTCATCCTGTTCCTGAAATGAAAGTTTAGAGTGGGAAGGGTCCTGCCTCTCACTGCTGCTAGGTCAGTCTTTTGTGATATCTCTGCCGACCACAGAAGTCCAAGGCTGAGTGAACACTCCTGGGCATTCCAAGAGACCTTGGGATTTAGTGCTAGGCCAAGCACATACAAAGTGCTTCCCCACTGAGCAGCCTTGACATTTCAGCTACTTTCAGAATAGAAGGCAGCTGCTGAGATTTCACTCTTAGCCATCCAACTTTTTGTTTATTATTGGAAAGGTTTCCAAAATATTTCCATCTGCACCCTGTTTTACACTTTGGGTAACCAGCATAATAGTCAACAATCAAGAAATGCTGTAGTGGGCTGCAGTGTAAGAAGACATTCTTCCTGTTCAGCAGGGTTCTTAAACCCCTGCATTGCAATAAATTAAAGGTTAAAACAATAGCCCAGAGATGCTGAGGGATCCTGTCGCGTATAAAGGTTGATAACACAGAATATATACAGCAATAACATCTTTGCTGCCTGTGTGCAATAGAACATATGACTGAAGTTAACTGTGTGGGAACTTATTCTCAGCTATTTGTACCCTTTTTATGTTCCCCACATATCTTTGGATTCCCATCTGCTTAATTTGCTGGAAAACCCTGTTTTCTCTAGCTCTGTCTAGTCATCGCCTGTCATTTGTGGTTCTTCCCTAAAGACCTTCCTGGTCCCCGAGGTGCCTTTTAGCGAAAAGAAATCCTAGAGAGAGTGCTTTTAGATCTGTTTGTACAGGATTTTCTGGATCCTCTCTCCATTACCCATCTCCTTAAAGGAATTCTGTACTTTTTTTTTCCTTCAATATAGAGTTGGGCACTATTGTTTCAAAGTCAATACCCACACGTGCTAGGGATATCTGCCGATCCAGGATAGCCCGCACCTGTAAATCCTTGGGGAATTGTCCCAGGTCCTGAATTCATGAACTGAAATGACCAGAAGGAGATGTCACCCATAGCATTTCTCCTCATTGTAGGAAAATATACCCACTTTTGAGGGTGAGTCTACTTGTACTTGCAGGTCCACTTGCAGGTCCTGCAGCCATGACCTTCATTAGATCAGCCCTTTATAGACAACTGATCTTCCATATTGTTTTAACCCTGTGTCTTTTTCCCCTACAGCTTTGTTTGTACCTCGATTTGGTACCTCTGTTTTATAAAAATAAAGCTTTTGGAATAAGGATGGAATCTTCATAAAAATTCCTCTACTTGACACAAAAATCCAGTGCAACAAATATGATTTACCAACAACTAATTCTGCCAATTTTTGCTAAAAAAAAAAAAAATCAAATCTTTAATTTTCTCACAAGTAGGTTTCAAATACATGCAAGAAACACTTTAACAAATTATGTTCCAGCAACTGATCCTCCAACCAAATTCAAACTTTCTCATTCCACATCCCAGTGCTGTACCAGTTTAATGCACTTGTCAGGGCATGGGGTTAGGCTCTGTTCAACCACCACCAGTTTAGGGCAAGCTGCGTCACTTCCAGTCAAGCTAAGGGGAGCACTATGCTGTTCAGTTGTCTCATTGATTTCAAAAGAGATGAAATCGGTAGGGGAAGGGTGACGCAGTTCAGCCCTCTGATTCCATTCAACCCTGGCCGTGGAAATTGGAAGTGACGTGTGTTTCCGCAGACACAACCCCATGTTGCTTTAAAAGAAGAGGCAAAACATACTGTACATGCTGCAGCTTCCCCAGCTTTGCACGGGACCGCGCTGTGGGACGCAGCATTGATCTGGATTTGGCAGAGATCTGACTGTATTTTGTGTATTTCAAAGAATCCACAACCACAAGCCCTTGATGGGGAAAAGAAAACAAAAATTAAAAAAAAAAAAGGAAAAAAAATATATAATGTACCTGTTTCTAATCACTGCAACATGTCTTTTCCACTTTTCTAGTGACACAGCATAGATCCTTAACAAAAAAAAACACCAAACTAACCAGTAGGTAACAGTAGAGCTGAGTTAATTATGTCCAATACTGGAGGAAAAACTGACCAAATATTATGCACAATATCACTCTCTGTATGTCTTCTTTATTTCTCCCACATTTGACTCCTGCAATAAATTTAAGTAAATTGCAGTTTACGGTCATTTTATATTTGACTCACACATTGACGTGGGGTTTCTGTCATTCTCCCTCTGAACTGTGTCTGGTATTAACTTATCTTATGCACTTACCTTACAAAGAAGGAAGCATACTAATCCATAATATAACTTTTGATTTAACACTAGCCCATTCTTCAGTGTTTATGTTAAGCAAATCGGCTCAACGAATTCAAATTCTCTAATTAGAGATTCTTCCTATAGTCTGTGCTGCAGGAACCAAATGGACTAGCTGAAAGGTCCTAGACCAAGTGCTGCTGCAGCAAATTTCACCCCACAGTTGTCAAGTGACCAGAGGGACAAAACTGAATAGAAGAGGGATTATCTACATCTTTAAAAAATAAGTGCACACAGTTTTGCAAAAACAAAACCATCTTGGTCCTCAAATGTTTGCAGCCTACATTGGGAAAGAACAAGGATGGAAGGAAAGGAAGAGCAAGCGGCACCTGTGATGGCAGAGAACATCTCAGGGCTACCAGGGCTCTGCAGGTGTATTTCAGGCACAACACGCTGGAGCTCATGCAGTCGGGATGCACTAAGGTGCCCGTGAGGTCTATGAAAAGCAGCCCCTGTCTTTAGGCCTGCAGTAAACATGGGATAACTTTACCAACATGGATACAAAATGCTCCTTGAACAGAGATGCAAGTCCTCAGTCTCCAGATCTGTCCCTGAAAGCTGCAGCCTACAGTGGACTCTCACATGTCTGCGAAGCAGAAAGGTCATGCTGCACTCTTCCCTGATTTGGGTCACTAAAAGAATCTCTCCTCTTTGCTCAGATCCCAGTATTTTCATGATACTTTAAGAAACACAATGTCTTTGAAGATTTTATTGCATTCCCCTTAGGTACATTTGATTTAAATTCACCAACAGGGTGAACAAATTTAAAGGGAAGGGAAAAACCAGGGAGCTGCACGCATAGAAATCTCATTTGCTTAGGTCCTTAGAAAAAGATATGAAAATTCAATGAATGTATCTATATCTGACCTCACTCCAGAACACAGAAAACCAATGTCACTAAGGAAAAAATATTTAACAGNAAAAAAAAAAAAAACAGGGCAAACAATCTGCAAGATATGTTTGTATTCTGCAGTACAATGATTCTTCCTAGAGTAAAATTTAAATTACTTAAAACTTGCATTACTCTTTGAAAGATGGTAGGGATACAGGATCAAAAGGATGGCAAGAACCATGTTAGCCATCAACAAACACACAGAAAGATGTACAGAAACGCTGCCAGTATAGCCTGAAGTACTTCTTCCAAATCAGCATCAGAAGATCTGCACACGGGTGAGAAACCCCTCCAGAACGCACCCCAATAAGACCTGGTAACTCCTTTCCTGTCACAGCCTGAATCTCCATAGATGGAATTTGGAATTTTCTGCCCTTAAATTTCTCTAATTTCACCACTGTTTCTCCTAGTAAGCAGCTTTCAAGCACTATACAGCTGCATCAGTTGTGTACCGTACCAGAAATACATCAAACAACACTTGCAGCTAATTCCCAGAAGAAGCTTGGCAAGTGTGTGACATCCGCCTGGTTCCACTGGGACATGCAGGTCACACGGCGTGCTCTTACGTGATGAGATCAGAATAAATCTTTAAACGCCTGCACCCTGGAGGAAAGCGCTCGGACTTGAAAGGTGCACGTTTGGTTTCTGCGAACACTACAGCAGTTGGATGAACTGAGAGCCGCTCTGCTGTAAGCTCCTGGCTGCAGCCATTCACTAGAATACATGCAGAAAGGATCACAAAGGAGTATTGACTGAAATGAACTTGCTTAAAACCTCAAGCTATCCTGAAACAACTTGACGAACGCTGCAGAAGCTAACTGCTGTCCAGGTCCATCCTCTACTCCAAGATTATGCTGAGTCATCTAAACGGAGTACAGTTCGTTCATATTTCTAAAGCTGTTACATAAATAACCCTATTTTCATTCTTTATTGGAGCTGAACTCTTAAAATACACACTCATAAATGCAAACAGCAAGCTTACCTCCCGAATGCTATCATTAAACAATAACGAGGAGCACGACAGTTAATCAAAAGCAGACTTCAGCATAAATTCCTCTCAAAACCAGATTGGCCCACTTAAGACATATATCCCTGTAAAGTTTCCAACTGCTGCAAAACCTTACTGCGAGTTCCATTAAAAATAAAGCTCTTCCCACAACCATCCCATGCTTCCTTTGCTATTGACACTCTGCTACCGGGTAGTTTTTTATGACAGACTTATGGATTACTTCTGCAAGAAATTCATCTTCTACTGAGTACGTAGCACAGGCAAGTCTTCCATCCAGGGCCTGGAACGGACAAGGGTTATGCTGAAAACTTTTTAAACTAAGCAAAGGTGCAAAAACAGTCCCTCATCTCTCTGCTTGTTGCAAAAGATCCTTCAGGGCAAGGAAACTGCCACAACCTTGAAAAAATTAGCAATAAATGTTTAAGGACAACTTCATTCTTCAAGATCTTCTGAAATGCACACATTTACGTGTCTGATAGGGAAAGTGTGGGGAATGAGTGGTTTCTTTTTTCTTGCACTTATGGGTGCTATAAACTGACTGAGATGGACATTTTCTGAATTGGGTACTGCAATCTCTGCTGATTTTTGGAGATTTGACATCATGAGGATGCCAGATATGTGGTTTGCTCATGCTGCCTTTTTTTTTTTTTTTTTTTTTTTTAAAAGTGTTTAACATATGGGCAAAAAAGATGGAAAAAATAATCATTTCTTGTAACCGGGTTTACGTTTGGAATAAAAGCTCTGTTAACTCTTAACACAACTTTGTCCTCAAGAGACATGAAGGCTTGCCAGACCTGGATGAGCTCTTAACCTGTAAAACAACTCTTTGTCGTAATATTGCAGCTAGTACAGCAACTTTTAAAGCCAGAAATCCTCAGGGTACCTCCAAAATATATCAAGAAGCCCCAGTAAGCACAAGATTAAGATTCGCAGAAGCGCTCTCCTTAACACAGGAGGCTTGCAAACAGAAATAGCTTTGCAAGCAAGTGAACCCAAAGGACATCCAGCACTGGTTTTGAACCTTTCTAGATTCACAAGTTCCTGAAAATTTCAGTGAAAGCAGAGATGTCCTAAAAAATTTCAGATATGCTGGTGGCTTTATACCCTTGCTTTTGTCAGGCACACTTCATGGGGCTGTAACAGTGGTCCATGCTGTCCTACGTGGCAGAAAATCACTGAACAAGGCTCTAGCTGTACAGTGGGCCAAGAAAGTAATCAATCCAGAGATTCAGTTTGCATGCAAGAAAATGTCCCAGGAACATGTGGTACAAGGTGGATCTGAATGCCTCCTGCCAACTGCAAAGAACAGGTCTGAGGGCTGAAATCCTCTGAGCTGGAAGCTGAAGAGCCTCCCCAGATGGGTTGACAGTAATGAACTAGCCCCACATGCCAATCTCCTACCTGGATGACAGATAAGGACTGCAGTGAAGGGTGCATATATGTCAGGTAATATAACTACGCATGCTTCTGTTACTGTCTCCTGCTAGGAACAGAGAATGCATGATGCTTGTTCTCTGGTTAGGGAACCATCATTTCAGTGATGGTTCTCTCCACACTGATATAAGACCTGGGCCCTGGGACGCTGACCAGCCAGGAAAGCTGGCTTTTCATGGGGTGATCCTCCTCGGCCTAAGGCTGTGGCATCACTCCCACAGCAGGCCTGGGGCTGACAGGAGAGGCGGAGGGCCCAGGACAGGCGCAGGTAGGATTGCTCTTAAGAGTAAGCTGCCGCTCAGAGCATCTCCTCATGGAGAGGAGGCCACGGTGGAACAGGCCTGCTGGGGAACGCACAGCTCCAGCCAAAAGGCAGAGATCCTACACAAAGGGCTGGCTGTCAGCAGACTCCTAATCACACTTGATGCTTCATGGAAAATGATAGGTGGGGGGAACAAAGGCCTTAGGGCTGGGACAGCCCCTGATGGGTGCATTCACTTGTCTGTTGTTACACTGCCTCTTGGGTTTGCTCACCTGGAGGAAAGGAGAATGTGCACAACGCTCCCGAGAGGATGCAAACTTTCAAAAGCCCTAAATCCAGACTGGATTTCCCGCTCCATAAATTTTAGATACAAGCCACACAAACCTTAACTCTCAGGAAGTCAGCCGTACCCTGTCCCTGACTTTTCCTGAGTTTCTTCATGTCTCTTCCAAAACATGCTGGCAGAGTTTATTCTGGGGAACTGAAAGAGAAAGGTTCCTGTAACCTTCCAGTTTTGTTTTATGTGAAAAACTGAGCTTTGCAAACCTCTGTGCAGAATGACCTTGTAGTCCAGTCCATTTTACCTTTTTTTTTTTCATTTAAAAAAAAAAAAAAAATTCAGTTAGCCCTGACGTGGTCAGAGAGTTGGACCAGAGGATCTTTGAACGTCCCTTCCAACTGAACTGTTCTATTTTTCTCCCAACTGCCTGGTTTTCCTGGAAAAAAAAGAAGTATGATCTTTGACTGCATCCTCTGTTCTCTCAGGACGAGCACATCAGTGACGACCTTTGAAATAACAAGGTATCCTGCAAGAGAGAACTGTGCCTGCTCCCGGTAACGTGCAAGTACATGCAGCACCTCTAAGCATGGCTTTGACATGACCCTTCCACAAGTTCCTTAGCCTCCACCGAAGATGAGGGAAGGGCAGGGAAAACATTCATCTGGAGATTCCAAAAAGCCAGCACAGAAGTCAGAAATAAACAGAGCCAAGAAGACTTGGGTGTTTTCTTTAAAAAAAAAAAAAAGAAAAAAGTTTTTTGCCCCTTAGTTTGGTGGCATGAGAAGGACTTGTTCCAAAGGGATTTGATGAGGGCATGCTGCACTGCCACCACCCACCTCTGCCTCACAAGGAGATTTCTGGCAACCAAGAGCACACAAGCAATAGCCCAGTGATGTCTAGAAGCTTCCTGGACATTACAAGTGCAGAGGATCCTTGATGCACTGGCACCAAGTCCCAGACATGAGTGATGCAGTCTCTGGGAAGGAAGAAATCCTTCTGAAACAGATATTTCCCTTGAACACGTTCTCCAAGTAGCTTACAGAGAAGAGAAAAAGTGGAGATGTATGCACCAAAACCAGTTCAGTGAATGTTCTCATGCAGCACCTAAAATCCACACACACGTGGGACTGGTAGCGGCTCAGACGCCAGAGTTTTAACATCTTAGTTCTGAGTGACTGCGGGATCACTACACTGTCACGAACCTACAGAAAATTCAGATGACAAGGTGCAAAGAGGGAGAACAGAGTTAAGTTTAGGATCTCTAAAGGAGATTGTTTAAATTTTTAGTGAGACAGAACAGCAATTTTTCCTTAACCTTGCCTCCAACTGATATCATACAATGTAATTTGGAATAATTTTATTGGCCTCAAATTTTCTTTCACCTGTTTGCTTCAATCAGCTGTATAACCCTGTAATACTATTCTGTACCAGGGTCTAAATGACATGACAATTCATTGGCCACATTACACAGAACGAAAGCAAGCAAAAACAAAGAATCATGTCTGATATCATCATGTCGTGATGACTAATAAGAACAAAAAAAAAAAAACAAAACACAAAAATGTCACTTTATCTTCTCTATTAGTTGTAGATGTGTTAATCAAATCATGCACTATTTCTAAACCAAGCCCGTTACTGGATCTCATCAAACTAAATGAGCAGGACTTGGACAGCAATGTAAGCTTACAAGAGTGAAGTTCCTTTAGTGAGAATCATCAAGACTTGGCTTCTGGAGCTTTACTTTCTGTTCTGCATAGTAAAAGCACAAATAAGGCAGAACAGAAAGCTTAAAAGGCAATGAGAAGAGGAACACAGCTTATAAGGCACATGCTGCTCATCTGACTGTTCCCAGCATCCCAAAAGCAAACACCAAGAAGCAATTCAGCCAGTGACCTTCAAAAACCTGGTTCCTTTATCCGGGGACAAGGATTCAAGGTCAAAGTTTTACTAGGCTTCAGTATGCACGAGTGGTGTGTTAGCTATTCAGCTGTAAGTCCCACAATGACAAGAGACAGCTGAGATCTGCTCAAATCAAATTACAGATCTGATTATGCAAAGTACCGACACCAACATTACTTCAGACTGCAGCTTGAAGGTGTCCGCTCTACAATTTCTGAAAACAGGCAATTAAAACAACAGGATAAAAACTAGTTTTATCACTTACTCATATTTGGTAAAGAATACTACATGACAAATTATATACAGGAACATGTCAACTGCTGAATATAAACACCGAGCAGTATTTTGTAAAATGTATCTCATACCGTCAGGGAGTTGTTTACAGGACAAAGCATCATCAAGATCTTTGGCAGTTGATGGGTCGATGGTGAAAATGCATTCTTTCCTATCCAAGAAGACAAAAAAAAAAAAAAAAAAAAAAAAAAAAAAAAAAAAGGAAAATTTATCTTCCAGTCATGAAAGCATCAAAACATACAGACCAGAGACATCCAGACAACAACAGTGCTGTTTTCTGAAGACACAGGCTGTTGAAACACCTTCCAAACTAACCTGAAAGCCTAAATCTAATCTAAAATAAGGTTTTGGAGAAGTGAAACTCCACAATGTTGTTTTGTTGTTGTTGTATTTATTTAAATTTTTAATTATTCTTTCTGGTAGAACTGCTTGCTTCTAACAGCTTTCACCTCATTACTGATTTTCTTCCACGAAAAGTAAACAGCTGATCCCATCAAGTTCACTCTAAAGCAGGAAAAAGTCTTCACACCTTGCAGCTAGAGTAGAAATAGATGGTTCCTAATTGCAAAGCTAAATTAAGCAAAAATAACCCACATCCCCAGGCATAAGAGCAGACATCGTAGCATCTGTAACTCCACGAGCACAGCCAGCATGGAGCAGAGGCAGTGACACAGCTACACATAACAGGTGGGAGCCAGACTTCCAGTCTCAGTACAGACACTCAGGGGCTGCAGTACTTTATAACGCCTATGCTGCATATCATGCACCGAAGGGAAAACTAGGAGCAATATGACACACTATGAAATTCATTGAGTGCAAGAGCCCCAGATCAGCTAACTAGATTTAGCAGATCAACGCGGTGCTTAGGGAAAGCCCCTCCACTTATGCTGTCATAGGGGGTAACTGGAAGATGCCCTGGAAGGCTGACAGAGGTAACATCCCACTGCAGCAGGTGGCAGGGACACGGGGAACGTATCAAGATGGACTACAGTTACTGTCTAGGGCCATGGAGACAACACAAAATATGGCATCTGACTTCAGGAACCATCGTGCTTGAAAGTGAAGAATCAGGGAGACCTAAACCCTGATGCACCCAGAAAATAAAACAAACTCCTGCTTTGAGGTCTCCCTTTACTCTGGGCTGCCACACAGCAGCCCCTCCCGAGACCAAAGACACCAAAGCACAATGGCACAGGCTGAGGCTGCCAAGGAAGAGGTCTGACAGCTTCTTTTCTTCTCACCCCAGAAAGACATGGATCCCTCCTGGAGATGTATAATGAGAGCACATCTGTTTTTCTTACCGCATGGCCACCGATATACTCCTGGGATAGCAGAGGTGGGGGGTGGGGCAGCAGAAATTGCAGCAAACCTTTAAAGGGGCAAGTGTCAGATGGAATTAGCAAGTCATAGTCTTTTTGCATGGCTGCTCGCACTGTGAGAGCGATGTCTCTATCTTCACAGGCCTATCACTTGCCTAAATGCTCTGGGTGGTATCTGTTGGTGTCAGACAGCTGGCAGCATGTATTTATATAATTCCACCAGGCACACTAAATACAGATTTTCAAAGACATAAAAATCAGTAAAGCACTTCACTCCCTTCTGAGACTTTGAAAATCTTTTAGAATATGCTAGCTTTCAGACTGGATAGCAAAGCTGCCTTAATCCCCAGATGCACGTTAGTTTCTGAATCTTCACATGCATCCAAACAAATTAGAGATCATGACGCTGAAAGATATAAAATCTTTTCAACTACACTGGGACTTTGATCTGTTGCTGTCTAGCTATCCAGCAGCAGGAATAAACCAATTTCTAAAGGCTTGCAAGCATCCTTGCTTCTGTAAATATATAGTCCTTACAGGCTGGAATTTTGGGATACCTTTCCCCCAAGGTACCACTTTCTGCAGGGAGCCATGCACCCGCAGGTGCACAGACACACACCACAGGCACGCGTGTGCCAGCGCACACATGTCCATGCTCCAGGTCCCACCAACTCACAATGCAAAAATGCAACAGCAACATGGCACTGTGACACAGCTAGTAAACCCTCCTTGAAGCTACTCCATTTAAAAGAGCAAACAGCACCGAGCAGAAACTAATGGCTTGCTTTACACTGACAGGTGACCAAGAGAAAGGTTAAAGAGCTTCTTCAAGGTGAGCGCGGGTTCCTGTGTCAGTGGACAGACAGCTTATCCCAGATGTTCAGGGCCTGCAGCCACCAGCATCTGCCACCCATCGTGAATCGTAGCTGCAAGCAATTTAAAGATTAGCAGACTGGTTTCAACAAAGTGCATATTTGCAGTCTGCCCTGGAAAGAAGTGAGCATAAATACGCAGGTGCCAAGTTCTGAGCACATTCACACAATGGTAGCAACTAACGGGCTTGCTTTGCCGAAATACATTTGGCTAAAGAAGCCTGCTGCAGAGATTGAGGGTGGCTCATTCAGAGCACACAAACAGGGTTGGGGGCAGCCCTCGGCCCTCACACAGCGCCCGGCGCAGGGTTTGCTGCTGTTCGGGACACGCTGGCTGTGCTCCCAGCTGCCTCTGAGTGTGCAGGCACAGCCGCAGCTCTCAGCCTGAGATATTTAAGCTCACAAAGTTGAAGAGGGGTCCAGACAAATCCTGATTTAGCATTTCTCACCAGCACTTCTGCCTGCAGCACAGCTGGGATATGTTATAGCACCAGGCTCAGATCCGCTTCTCCTTTAAAACCACTCAAGGGACTCGAACTCGTAGCTGGTCACAGGCAGTTTATTCTGGGCACAGACTGCAAGGTGAGGTAAGAAAGTCACTGAGCAAGTAACACATGGAATGATACTCCTTGGCATGAAGACTCTGCAGAAATGTTGCAGAGCCAATGGCCAGGTAGTCAGTGGGACAAGCAAAGCTGATTTGCTAGCAGAGCTCAAAATTCGTAGCAGTGAGATAATTCTGGCACAAAGGAGTACACCTGACTAACGTTCTCTAAGCAAAATCTGCTTACCAGTAATTGCATTATTAAGTGTGATGAATTAGATTTCTGGTTTTCAGATTTTATGACTGGAGAGGTTTCAGATGACTATAGGAACTGGGGCTGGCATGTGGGAAAGGAAACAATCCACTGAGCGATGGGACCGCAGCGCCGGGCACAGCAGCCCCATGCGTGCTCCTCCCGGGGAAGGCATGCCCTCTGCTATCGGCTCTCACTTTTCCTCCATCCCTGCTGGTATCAGCTGTTATCTCCAGCAGGCTTCAGACCCACCTCTGGTCCCAGGGCACATCAGCAGCAGACTGATGGGAGGAAAGGCTGGGTGTGGGCAGCGCAGCCATCCCCTGCCCTGCAGGATGTCCCCCTCCCTTGGCACCTGCTGCAGCACAGATCCCCAGGGAGCACCCTGAAGGCAGCTGACAAAAACCTTCTATGTGAAGAAGCAGCATCGCTCCCAGCTATGTGGCAAGCCTGCCCTGTGAAGGGGAAGGAGCCATTCAAATTCCTCCACTGGCCATACTGACTGCCTGTACAATACCCCAAAGGCTGCAGCACAGAGACCTCAGAGATCAGACTGCATTTCTGAGCACAGCCAATAATAAAACCAACCTGCTGTGGGTTGTACAACCAAACCTCAAGGCAACAGCAGTTTTTATGCACCTGCTAACAAAGACGGTGCTTAAGCATAAGCAAATATCACAGCTGCATGCATGCATATTTGCGTTGACCACAGGTAAATACAAACTGGCAGCTGTCTCCAGCCTCTGGAGGGCTGCCAAGGTGACCTTGTGGATTAAGAAGCCTGATCATTGCTCTCTCCCCCTTCTTTAAAAGCCCTGAAGGAGCCATCTCTCATTGTCATTACACCTAATAAAAATCTGTTTTATACATTTAAAATTGTCAAAACATACTTTATAAAAGTAATGAGATGTTCCAAGTCCATTCGTTCCAACATACACACAACTTGGTTAGTTCAAGGAAACTGGTTGAGCAGATAGAGACACACACAGAGCTAAGAGATTTTCCGGTCTTCGTGCTGAAAAGGGCTCGAGATAAATATGTGCCTTTAAGAAACCCCCAGCCTCCACACTCTGGTCTGGAAACAAACATTTCAGCATGGAAACTTCTCCTTTTACAGGAGCTGCTGTGCCCCAAACACGTGCTTAACGCAGGTCTGCAGAGGTGGACTTGCTCCGGCATGGAGTTTCTGCCGACAGAAGAAGAAAATCTTTTCTCCCTCCTCCTGGTGGCCAGAGGTTTGTGCACTGGAGCTGGGCCATGCCTACGAGTTCTGGAGGAGCAGGGGAACAGCTCATCTGGAGCATGGCATGCCTGCACCCTGTAAAGTCCCTTCAGCATTGCTGAAGGCACAGCTCGCACGCTGGCTCCGTCTGCCCTCTTGCAAATGAACCATCTGGGGAAAAAATCTGCAGAACAGAGCCCTCAGTTTATTAGACAGTAACGACAGCGTGCACATATATGGGCTGGAATATCAATCCTAATTTAAGGAAAGCTAATTAAGTGCAGTTCCTCTTTGTACAGCTTAAGGAAGACTAATTAAAGCAGACAAGCATATCCGCAGAGCAGTTAGTCTTTTTACCTTTAAAAGGACCTAAAATAAATGGCTATTGCAGCAGTAGAGGTAAGACAAACAGTCTGTTAGTGAGCTAGAATTACCACTATGGCAATTAAAACGTTCACAGATCACAGGGCTGCAATAGCAGTTTGTTTTTCTGTGTGTAAATAAGTACACCCAGGCAAAGGTATTCACAAGAATCAGCAGAGAAAATACTGCACAGTTGGTGCTGCAAGGCTTGCTACAATACATCAATATCAGCTTCTTGCCAGCTAAAGCCGTTCAAAATTCAACAGGTCAGTTGGAGCTAGCAATAAAATTTAAGTATCTACAACACAAGGAGGTGACAAGTCCCGGTGGTCAGTGCTCCATCTTCGCTCCAGTGGAAGCCCACCGGCACTAAGGTGAAGCACTGCACTCGTAAGCCATGGCCTCAGGCTGCACGAGGGGCGAGGCTCCGACATGGTCCGCAGCTGGGTGAGGTTTGGGTGTCACCAGTGTGACTGTCTGTAAAAGCAGCTTGATGCTGCTAATACAGAAAAGCAAATAGGAAACAGAGCAGCACCACACCGCTACGCAAACCCTCCTAACACAACTGGACGGCCTGCAGACAGCAACCCGCCGGCGGAGACACGGAGCCCAGATTTTCACCACTGTAACAAATGCAAACGACCGTGAAGCAGCAGTTGGGAGAACTGCGCGTACCCACTGCAGCACCAGAGAACCCTCAGTGAAGCAAGATGTTCTTACTAGATGACGAAGCAAGCAGCTGCCGGCTATTTGGGAACCTGGGAAGGCTGAGAATGGATGCACATCCCAGGCACAGCCAGCACAGGTCAGCCGGGCTGCCTAACCGCATCCACGTCCCTGCACGCTGTGGATCGCCGCCCCTCCTGGCCCTGGCTGCAGCAGCCACCAGCACAGGTCACGGGGAGTGAAGCCCAGCCTCACCACTTGCCTGAATGTGACCCGGGTGCTCTGAAAGCAAGCCAGAGCCTAAGGAAAGGGCTGAGCAGGGCACCACCTCCTCCCAGCAGGAGACCCAGGTGAAGGGGCTTTCAGGCCACACTCGCCCCCTCCCTTCCTCCTGAAGCACCAGGCTAAATCTTCTGCACAAGTGTTAGCTGATTTCCAGCAACCAGACTGCTGCAGCTGGAGGTGGGATGTTTATTAAAGCACAGGCATTGCAAGGCTTCTCTAAACGTGAACGTGTCAGTGCAGAGACATTTACACTAGGAGTGACTGCATGTCTAGACACTTGCAATGCATTTACATTCTTCTAGGGACTCTTTAGGTTGTCCTGTTCTCTTCACTTTGTGAGTGCATACAATAGCTGGGTGGAGGGAAAGCTCAGCATCCTGGCTTACCTTATTAACTTCAGCTCAAAGCTGGCTTTTTACAATTAAGCAGCAACGGCACTTTTAGAACCTTAAACACTCTTCAGGTCATTTCTGAGACCCTGCTGAGTTCTGTCTTGGAAAAGTTAAACAGACATCATTTCTCAGAGCTGGAAACAGTTGTTTTAATTTGGAAATAGGCATCCTAGAGATGTCGACTCACTCCAGTGAAAGCTACAAACATTTTTTCACACAACAGTCCAATTGTTATGGCAACCGCAAAAATCAATCTCATTCTTCAATCACAAATAAACCCAACTTGACCATGCTGGCTGCACAGGTTTGTCAGAAAGTGCCAGTAAGCATGGGACCAATTCCACCCGTGCTCATCACTCACATGAGTATGAAGTGCTCTTTTGCGGAGAGAAATTTCAGAGAACAATCAGTGCCTGAACGTTTTAGAGATTTAGACATTGCACTCCCAAAGACATTTATTACGCAGAGTCTCTACCACATTTGTCACACTCGATGCTGGCACATTTCAGTTAAAACCCCAGTGGCTGCTTCCAAGACAGACACTTAAAAGGAATATATTAAAAAATCTGCATGCAGTACAAGTGCCCTGACAAATCTCTGAAGGCACTCTGAATGCCCTGTAACACACCGACAAAAACACTCAACACACCACAAAGCCCGTTTTGCATGGCGCATAAATTTCAAAATGAACAGAAATTATAAAATAATTGGAAGCAAAAATGGCCTGCTCCAAACACTAATTGTAAAAACCCCACAGAAACTCAGCACAGCATAAAATGCACTGAAAGCCCAACTTGATGCATCAAGCTTGTACTGCTCTTTCTAATTTCTCTGTGTTTATGTTTTAGCTAACGTCCTGTTCTGGTTCAGAAAGCAGACCTTGGTCCAGGAGAGTGGCTGACAATGACTCCTGATGAATTAAACTTCTCCAACAATAAACATTTACATTGTCACCAAGGACTGCTCACTGGATCACCAAACCAGAATCAATTATTCCTTCTATATATTTATGGCCTCAAAAAGAGCACTGCAGTCTTGTAACATAACTAAATGGCTTGAAAAGCCAAAGCGTATAGTAAAGAGATCAGAATGTCAGAGAGACCAAGCACCAGCAATACTTCCTACAAGTCACATTGTAATTGTGCCACAAATATAATGAGGTCTCTGCACCACCGCTATCCCACGCAAGAAGGCGGACTGTAATTGAAAATGCACTTGCATTATATAAACCACCGTAATCATAGATGCACAGAGCTAGAAATGGAAGAGACATTAGGTCATCCAGCCCTCACAGGTCAGAGCTCGACTGCACTTGACAATACATCTGCAAGGACTTTCTCCAGTATAGTATTAAGCGTCTCTAGTGAAGTTTCCAATACTTTCTTTAGCGCTCAAAGCTACATTCTATTTAGGGCTGGACAGGACAGGCTTCCCCTCTGCTTCACCCTACTTGTCCTCATAGCATCTCCTTGCATCCTCCCACCACCTTAAAAGATTCTCACTTCTTTTCACTCTACACATTTTAACCGTTAACCACTACATCCTTCACAAACTTCCACTTCCAGCGTTGGCAAATACGCACCGAACGGTTAACCCCATCGGGTCAGTCCCTCAGCTCCCAGAACACCCCAGTTAGCCTTCTCTGGATTGCCCCACCTCCTAACCGGGCTGCCATGCCTCCAGGACACCTCTGCCTCACACAGATCTGGATTCTGCAGAGGTGTAAATAGGTCTCCTAGGATTCAGAAACACTCAGGAAAATGGTGTTCCTTGTAACGGTCAGCCCTGAACTACCACAGTGGGGACATGCTGCCTCACCTCCTGAAGCTCTGGGTTTCTTCACCTACAGCAGCAGAGGCTGACACCCCAGCGGACACCAGGTCTTAGATCCTCCATCTCCTATCCACCCGTGTGCTATCCAACCTGCAGTGAGAGAACAGCACCAGGAAGGCACTGTGGTATCAGGGAAAGTGGCAGCATTTGGCCGCTCTGAACCGGGCCACGTGACAGATGTAAACATGACAGGATAGGGCACTCTCTCCTGCTTATCACATGCAGTTAAAGCCCACCTTGTCCTCCAGGAGAGCCCAGTAAGAAATGGGCACGTTCCCAAACTGATTGAAGATTTTTTCCTCATCTCCCTCTGTTATTCTCTCCATAAAATAGGCCGCCAGACAGGAACAAGACTGTATATATAACAGCCTAGTTGCAAAAGTTATTACTGTTTTCCACAGCAAAACAGACTCTTAACTAAGCAAGCTTAGTTTTGATGGCGCACAATATCAGAACACAATAACCCTGTCCAACTGCACACCACTGATTCCGCTTGAAGCCGCGCTTCCAATGACCACACGTGCCTTCCTGTAAGGAAAAACACCAGGGAGGCTGCCAGCGCGTCTGTGTACACCAGGCGCTGGTAACAGCAGCATCTGACGGCAAACACCATGCATCATTTTGCACAAAACAGTGTCACCACAATTGCTGTAGCTATAGTGTAGCAGAAAATGTTATGAAAACAGAGCGGAGGACCTGAAGAGGCCAACTGCACGTCAGGAGCAAGGAGCTGAATCACATCACTCTGACAGGAGCACTGTTTTGCACAGTTTTACTTACTCAGCTAACGGGTGAGTACGGAGCTAGTGCTAGCCCTCCTCACTGACGCAAGGGCACTGCTCCCCGGGCTGCCCGGACAGCAGAAGCACCCAGAGCAGGTACAACCATCACCACCCTTCTGGAATCAGTCCTGCCGGAGAGGGACTATGTCTGGCACCCCTGAGCAGCACTCTGTGATCACTGAACTGGCCACAGAGCAGCCCCATGCCCAGCGACAGGGCAGAGATCATCGCCTGGCCCTGCGTGCGCCTCTGCTCCACGCCAAGGTAACAGCCAGGTCTGTAGCAATGCTGCTTGTCCCTTTGCTAAACAAACCATTTTTCAGCTCCCATCAGAAACCAGAGCATTTCTACATAACCTATTATAGCTGAGTAAGACTTGCTCAACTTAACACTAGCTTTTTGTAGTGGAAAATCTCCAGGAAACAAGCTGTTTAATGATGTTTCATCTGACTTGCGCTCATTTCAAGCTAAAGTATTCCACCTGCCTTGAAAAGACATGTGTTTCAGAGGCTGCTTGCTTTCCTCCAACTCTTTGCTCAGTCCAAAGATGCCATTTTTATTTTATTATTTTATTTCTTACCATCACCCATCATTTTATCAGCCAATGATCTTCTTGGGCAACTAGAGCAAAGAGCACGCTGTCGAACCTTTACTATAAGCACTGCTAATCCCCGTTATAGCTGCACCACACCTCAGGTAAGAAATAGTGGGCAGACCTACAGTGCAGGTGCTGTCCTACCGCCAGTGCTCCCGTTAGAAACAGTGCTGCCCTCTGCAACAGGGCAGTGACAGCACAGCACCTGCACTCTCCCTCCCTTACCAACAAAAGGGAGGATGCCACATTTCTGAATGGGCAGCCAAAATTACAGTTTAGCCTTTAATAACTCTGATGGCTTTAGGTCAGTTGCAGTTTAGGTCTCAGCATACCAAAATACCAAGATGCAAACTTTAGCTGAAAGCTTTGTTGCACTCTTAGAGCTCTTTGCCTGCAGAGCAAGATTCATTCACTCATTAACTCTGCTCTAGCAGGGAAGCAAGTGAGTATTAACTGCTCCCTGCCAACGCAGTGGAGATCCTTGCTGTCCCCAGATCTTTTAGCAGCCTCCTGACTGCTAAAAAACACCCCCATGCTCTTCATGGGAGGAATAGATTTTTGCCGCCGTCCAGAGAGACCTCAGTAGAGCAATGAGCTGATGGAATCTCCTGAAGCTCACAGGCAAAAGCAGAGCCCTGCACGTGGGGAGGAATAACAGCATGCACCAGAACAGGCTGCGGGCCGACCGGCTGGAAAGCAGCTTGGCAAAAAAGGGCCTGGGGTCAGCAAGTTGATGATTAAAGGGCTGGAGCATGCAACCCATGAGGACAGGCTGAGAGCTGGGACTGTTCAGCCTCGATATGAGAAAGCTCAAGTGGAGACATTCTACCGATGTCAAGAAATTCTTGAGGAGGAGGAGTGAAGACGACAGAGCCAGACTGTTCTCAGTCTATCCAGCAACAGGGTGAGAGGCAGTGGGCACCATATATAGGAAGTTCAATTGTAAGATAAAAGAAAAACAAAATGACAGAAAAAAAAACCACCTTTTTACAGTCAAAGTGATCAAGCCCCAGAACAGGTTGTTCAGAGAGGCTATAGAATCTCCATCTCTGGAGAAATCCAAAATCCAGCTGGGCGCAGCCTTGAGCCCTTGCTCTCATTCTCCCCACTCCGAGCAAAGGGGTTGCAGCAGATGATCTCCAGAGGTCCCCTCCGACCCCAGCCACCGGTGATTCTCATGAGCTCAGAGCTTTCCATTTGAAGTCAATCAGTTTCTGCCCTGCAGATCACATCCATCTTGCCGACATTTCAGAGTTTCTTGCCACAGCACCCTTTCTCTGCTCAGTATTTTTAGCTCATTGTTTTGTATTTTGCCAGCTGAGAAACTGCAGTTTGTAATTTTACCTTCAGGTTCATATTTCTTCTTAAAAGTGAATACAATGTCCTGTTTATAATAATAAAATCACTAGTTGGCAGGATGACATCAAATGGAAAAAGAGAAAGCAACTGGAAAATTTAGAGCAAGCAATTTTGAATGCCAAGTTTCACATTTGTAATAGTCCAGCGGAGGTCAACAGGCTCACTTATTATTAGGCAAATGGTAAAGAAATAGATATCCTCAAGTTCTTCCATGTTAGACTACATAAACCATCTCTAGCGCTTTCCAAAAGAGTGATGTTATGCATTTTCCGCAGTAACACCAACAATGGGAGACATGCAAAAGGCAGAACTGCTTCGCAAAGAACGGCCTTTTTTCTCTCTCCAATATTTAGGTTTTTGTTTCCCACTATGATCGGACTTTCCTGGCTTTAGTTCCTTGTCCCAGTTAAGAAGTAAAGGAAACAAAAAGATATGAATGAAATTAGAAACATTTGGAACAAGTTTTAGAAATAGCTTTTGGGTTTCTTAGATTCCTGGCTACACCTTTGCGCATGGCTTCCTCCTCCAGCCCCCTGTCTGCCTCATCCACCTCTGAAATTTGCATTTCCTCCATTGCCCTGACCCTCCTCTGCTCACAGGCTATGTTTTGACCCGCACCATTGAAACACTCAGTGCAGAGCAAAGCAAACACGGAAATGAAAATTACATGTTGAAATACTGGAAAAGATGTGAAACTGGTTGGAACTTTGCACCCACCAAAATTTGTCTCTATAATGCTCATCCTCTGACATTTCTCTAAAAGCAGAAACCAAGCATTTCTCGAACTTCTAATGAAAAAGATCACATCCAGTCAACCTGAATAATAAAAAGGCAGCTCTGGTCCCATCTGTACTATCACTTCTGATGTCTCTGTAAGGGAAGTTTCCCCAGCCACACCATCCTGACAGTTCATGGAACTTCATGCTCTCTGTAAAATACAACTGCAATATGCAACCCCAATACCTAATATTTGTCTAGTGCTTTCCATTAGAGGTTTGCAGAGCTCTTTACAAACAATTAGGCTGAGAGCGCTCATTAAATACTTGCCTCATTTCACAAATAGATAAAACCATGCAGGTAAAAGGCAGATGTCCATGATGAAGCTGTGCACGAGTGGCAGAGCAGAGAGTTAAATCAGCTAAAAGATTTCAAAGCCATCCACAAGGTTTGGATCTTTTCAGCCTCAAGTAATATTAAAATATTATGTAAACCTTTTTTTTGTGAGCCTTTGCTGGAGAAATGAGAAAAAAAAATCTCCTGGAAGCAATTGTGCACAGGCTATGTAGGTGAGATCACAGTTGCTATCCAAACAGACTATGCATGGCAAGAACACGCTTCCTGTAGGACTGAAAGACTTGCAGGAGGATCAGGGAATATATTTACAAGATGGCATGGACAAAGGATCCTTCTCTCGTCTTGCCCAGCCTAAGCAGATCGGTGGAACACATTGCCTTGCCTTCATCAGAAACCATGCTCACAAATGCCTCCCTTCCAGAACCTCTGGCTCACACGCAGACACAGACCTGCCTGCACCGAGGACCCTGCTCAGCAGAACACAGAAGTTACCTTTTGAGGAAAGGGTCATTTCGCGTGGTGAAAGGAAACAACAAAAGGCTACCTGAGAAAGAGGGAACACCAACAGATCTGAGACTTTGCTCGAGTCTCAGCTCCAAACCCCGAGGGCCTAATTTGTAACGCTAGAAAATGTACGGTACTGTGTAACAGAACTGGAGAGGATTTACTACAGACAAGAGTATTTTAAGGCAAACTCTAATTTATGTTTTCTCTGGTCAGGTGAGCAACAAGTACACTAGATTAGGACGAGCTATTTAGAAGTGTTAACAAGGCCATTTCAGAAGGAAAGACGAGCCTTCGCTTCACTGTAATTGATCTTAGACTCTCACAGTATTTACAGGCCTGTAGAGCAGCCTGGCAGACCAACGTGCACAAAGCACAGCACAGCCGGGCCCTCGCAGGTGCTGTCGAGCCCTGAGAGCAGCCCTGGAAGGCAAAGCCCAGCTCCCGGTCAGGCACCCAGGCTCTGGCTGCCGCCCCGGGCCGGCGTTATCAGCAGCTCGTGCCACGCTGCAGACCGCAAGGCCACAAGGAAGCTAACACTGAAGAGCATGGCAGAGCCAAGCCGCTCCGATCCGACAGGAATGGCCCTGAGGTCTGGTGGGTGAGAGCAGGGGAGAAGGCAGCCAGGTGTCCAGCTGCAGGACAACTCAGCTACAATTCACACTACATTTACTCATAAAACTCAACCTTTTCTGGGTAGATAAACATCTCACTGTGATGAAAGAAGTAAGATTCATCAGGATTTTCATAGCTAGAAGTATCATGTTGTCTCCGTATGTGTTTAGGCTACAGACTGGTTAGTCAGCAGTGTGATAGTTGACATTAAAAGGATTAGTAAATTAAGCTCAAATAATTGTCTTAAAAACCTTGACTGTTAAATGTTTATATTCGAGAGGATCAAAAGGAAATCTACTTTGTAGTGTGCACTGTGGTTGGGAAGGGGCAGAGAGGGATTTAAATGGCTTAACTGCGAAACTGTTATCACCTTGATAAGTCCCAGTGCAATAATTCAGCAATAAAAGCAAGAAATCCACTTGGAATTTGTTTCCAAAAATGATTGGCTGACTGGAGACAAGTCAAGCTCTTTATTTGCTTGAAAGAACTTGGTCAGAAGAAACAGAGAATGCTACTGAAACGCAGTCAAGAATATAAAAATAATCACTTTCCAGTGACTTCTGAAGTGCAGCTTTCAGCCTGGATCTGGTGCCTGAGTGTTACCACGAGTCAATCAGGAGCGCAATCCTCTCTGAATTATCCCACTGTATGGCAACTGATCCAGTAAAGCTGAAGCAGTAAGAAGGTCACAGGCTGCAGTGCAGGATTAGGTCCAAAGTAACATCTGGAGTCCAGGTACAGATGCAAATGGCTGCAGTTCATCAGCTTACCCACTCAAACTGCTGGCTTCCACGCCAATACCAGATAAACTAAGAGGGAGATGAGCTTCTACTGCTGCAGACACTGTCACGAGGAAGCAAGCTTGCAGGGTTGTTTCACCTCAGCGATATGCAAGAAAGCAACACCAAGCTGTTGGGTCCCACAACACAATGACACCAGCCAACCGAGACAGGATGCTCTAGCATAAGCAAGTGTGGGAGGGGAACACATCCTATCATCTTAACAACACACTTATTGTGTGCTTTCTTGCAACTTCCTTCCTTTACTGCAAATCAAGGTTTTAAACTACTCTTCTTTTGTCTTTACGTCTGTTCTAGTGAAGAGGTCTCTGAAACCTGATAACCGTGAGGCACAGCAGATCTATCACGTTCGGGCAGACCAGCTAAGCCAGAGTCTGCCACCCAACAGACTGCGGAGCGCCCGAAAGCCAACGGGAGGCAGCATCGCAGAAGTGCAGAGATGGGTAATGTGAGGTAGGTGGACAGCATGAAGGTGCCAGGCTGCAGGGAGGGATTGCATTTGCCAGCTGCTAACCTGATCAAGAGCCGTCATAAACTCCCCCTGACACCAGTTCTTCAAAACAGAAATGCTGAGACTAGACAGGAAAACGCACAGGACAGTCTCTACCTGTGCTTAAGTTTCAAAGTAACAATGTCCAAGATCACTTGATCTGCCAGGCATTCAGAAAATCTCTGCTATAAAACTACCACTAAAAGATGTAAGACATTCCAGACAAAAAACATAAAGCTTTCAGATTAGGTGCCAAACACCAAATTTTTCAGTTTTCAACAGTTCTTTTGAGAAAAAGCCTACTTTGCCTCACGAATACTTCTTCAAATAACTGGTCTTTTGGGTTTGTAGGTACTTTCAGAAGCGGTTTCATCCCAAATTAGCACAGGTAACAAGCAACACGCTACCTGTCATAACATCGGTGCCTTTTCAAAGAGTGATGAAATTAAAACAAAACAAAAAACAAAGCAACATTCCACCAACCCAAGGAGGAGTGACAGACCAGGTTTTCTGTTGTTACCTTAAATCTCTCCTTTTGGCCATCTCTCCCGGTGAGATAACCCAGGGCAGGCTTTGGGGAAGACATTCCAGGGCTTCAGGGGGAAAGTCAGAGAAATCCACACCATACTCTGTCAGGATTCCTTCTGTTTCCGGCTCAATCTCCCCTGCCTGACCAAGACTTTTCGCCAGCTGCCTGCAAAAAGAGAGAAAGAAAGGGATGCTTTTTTAAGGGCATAATTACAAGCTGTCGCATTGTTACTGTCTCTGCAGAGAGGCTGCCCAGCCCTCAAACACACTCCGTCCTCCATTCACCTCAGAGTTTTGGCAGAGGACTCGGCAGGAATTCAGACCATACCACGACTTACGTCTGCTGGAGAAGCAAAGCACTAGCCAGACAGTACCCTGGGTATTTTGTGCATCTCATTTTGAGGAGATATTTTACAGTGCTAGGTTCTTGCCGAGGTAAGAGTGTCAAATTTTAGAAAAAAAAAAAAAAAAAAAAAAGACATTCAACAGGGATAAGAAAAGTGCAGCTCTCCTCACAGGCAGCTCTGGCTTTACAAAGGTTTCTTCCCTTTAGATCGCCCTTCCCCCCCTCGTCACTTTAAAAGGTGACTCAGCCCCACTACCTGAAATAGAGACCAGGATCCTACCTGATCCCGGGCAGCTCTGCAGAAGCCAGCTGCCAGGGAGCTCAGCACGCCGCCCTCCATCCCAGGTATACACCTCCCCGCCTGGGCAAGCTGCTGCCCGATGGAGGCAGAGGTGGGAAGAACCCTTGCTGCCTTTTTGACAGGGAACTGCACGAACAGACGTGCCCACAGATTGCCCTTCCATTCATTTTCCAGGCTCTTTACGTGCTCCTCTTAGCTTGTTCCTCCTCCTCTACTGACACAGAGGACTCTGAACCCAGATCCAAGGATCTAGAAGTAAGCCACAGACAGAGGACCTGTCCCATGTCCTAATGGTCTCTGATGCAGTGATGTGCACTTGTGTGGATGAGCCTGCTGCTCTATTATGCTTAGAGCAAGTTTCCATCTCTCCTAGTGGAAACCCCATCACGCATTTGTCTGAGAGCTCTGATGTCAAACGAGTGCTCAGTTCTGGATGCAGCCTGCAAACTGGGACTGCACAGGAGTGGGGCGTCTGCCCCTCCCTACCTGCTTACAAACATTACAGGAGAACCTATGTTCCACGGAGGCTCTCCTCCCCTCTCACATCCCTAGGCCGCTCTATAGTACACAGTGGCAATGATTTTTTTTATTATTAATTTTTTAATATACCGCCATTAGGGTGAACGGAACATTACAGGCAATAGAGATAATGCTCTTGGTCCAAGAAAATTACAACTGAAATTAAGACAAATCCATCAAAATATGACACAAAAGAGAGGGGTAATAACACAGTGCAAAGGCAGCCACTCTAATAAGTGTTTTTCCACTGCATAAAATACACAATCACGATATTGATCCTTCTGCTGTAATTCTAATGAGTGAGAACAGGCACTAATTGCTTTCCAAAACTGGGGCCAAAGCAGCGTACTTGTCATTTGGACGAGCAAGATGCTCTCAGCGCTTCAGATGTGCCATAAACCCGCAGAACAAACCCCATCCGTGCAGCGCAAGCAAGCCCATCTTCTTTATGGGAGCACAGCTCTCTCCCTACACAACGGGAAGGGCTGCGTAATAAACCTGTCACGTTGTGTAATGTGCTGAAAAGGACTGCGCGCTTCGTGGCGTGGTAAATTGTAGAGTTCACATTGCCGAGCTTTAAAATAAAAATGAAAACAAGGATAAAAGATATTTCCCTCCATTGTTTCAATTTTATGTACAAACTCCATGGCAGAAATACGTGCGCGTTTGGCATCCAGGCTTAATTCTCCACTTCTGCAGCTTGGTCCCAGTCTGATCCTTATTTTAATGTAAATAAACGAGGCATCAGCTTTATCTCCCTCTCTCTCAGCAGTAACAATAAACCAGAGAAATCACCACTTCATTTCCAACATTTAACGCAGAGCCGGGAGAATACGCAAGGGTGGGTCTGTGGGTCTGCTGCCTCCAGGAACACCCTCACCAGCAGCTCTCACACGAGCACAGGGCCTGAGGGAGCTGGGTTTGTTCAGCCTGCAGAAGAGAATGCAGCCTTCCAGCACCTAAAGGAGGCTTATGAACAGGAGGGAGAGCAACTTTTCACATGGTCAGACAGCGTCAGGACAAGGGAGAATGGTTTTAAACTAAAGGAGGGGAGATTTAGGCCAGATATTAGGAGGAAATTGTTTTACTCAGAGGGTGAGGTCCTGGCACTGGCTGCCCAGAGAAGCTGTGGATGCCCCATCCCTGAAGGTGCTCACGGCCAGGCTGGATGGGGTGCTGGGCAGCCTGATCTGATGGGTGGTAACCAGCCCACAGCAGGGGGGAACTGGGTGTGCTTTAGGGTCCCTTCCAACCCAAGACATTCTATGATTCTATCTCACACCTTGCACCAAACTCCACGAGGCGCAGAAGAAATATCTCGACCCAGACATCTTCCCTGACCAGATGAATAGATTAAGTTTAAAAAAAAAAAAAAAAAAAAAAAAAGGAAGACATGCTACCCTACCAAAAAGAAACGGCAAGAGATTAAGTCTCAGGTGCCCCTTCTCTCTGAAGCGCAGCGCAGGGAGGGCAACTCAGCAGGAGGGTGGCTGGAGGTCTGCACTGCAAGTCACCGAAAGCACCTTTTAATGCCAGAGTGCTTTCCAGCTCAGTTTTGAAACCCATGTTCTCTTGATCCGTTTACTGAAATTAGATTACGAACCATAAGGGGTTTACCCAGAGGTCTGATATAGGACTAATATTTTTTAATAGTAATTAACATTTGATTTACAGTGTTCCAGGGAACATTTCCCAAGTACCTTGAAACAAAAAGTGTACAGCTGACTTTAATTGGGGCCATGTTACAGTCACGCAGACATGATGACTTGCATCAGAGCAAAATCTGACAGGACAGCATGTGATCAAAGGTAACGCATATAGGATAACCGTGGCCCTGGAGTAACAGCCAGGCTCCCTCATGGGGCTCTGCGGCCACCAAGAGTAGCAAGAATAGTTCAAGAGGCTTACAAACAACAACAGGCACAGGGCCCACCGGCAGGCAGACATTCACTCCCAGAGAGTCACCGTGTCTGTCTCACTCCAGACTTGCACTTTTTTTTTCCCAGATGTTAGAAGGTGAAAAATTACACAGACACACTGCTTTTTCTGTGACGTTGATGGGAGAGCATTAGAGCACCCCAGGGGGTTGCTTTAATACCCCCGTGCTGACGTCAGACCCAGGTAGGACGCAGCCAGGGAAAGCTCTGATGGGAACGTGCTGCAACTGGGGCTTTGGGAAGCCTGCAGTGAAGGGTTTTTCTCCAAATCAGCCATAGCTGCAAGCTCTCTGAGCTGCTGACTCACCAGAGCTGGATCTCCCACGAGTGCGTGCCTGGGGCAGAGCCACGCTCCCGCTGCCATCTGCCCCTTCACGGGGACACTGATGGAATCTATTCAGCCAGCCGTTTCCACAAACATACACTTGAGCCCTCTCCGTTCCCCAGACTCAGCCAAAACCAGCCAACATGGTCAAAGGTTACATGATAAGAACTCTCCAAAAAGACCACGCATAGTTACACAAGGCTTGCTTCTTTCAGAAAGCCAGGCAGCCTCCCAAATGGGAGTGAATAACTTCCCCCAGGATTTCAAAATCTTTCTGAGTCTCTCCCTAGAGCAGATGTGCACAGTCATCCTGCACAGAGGGTTTCTTTAAGCAGCAGCAGAATCACAGAATGGTTTGGAAAAGTCCTTAAGGACCATGTAGTTCCAACCCCCAGCCATGGTAAGGACATCTCCCACTAGGCCAGGTTGCTCAGTGCCCCATCCAACCTGTCTGTGAGCACCTCCAGGGATGGGGCATCCACAGCCTCTCTGAGCTACCCAAGGTATCTAGTCATTTTCCCCCTAAGCATTTAGGATTTCAGAAAAGCAACAGAATAAAATGAGAACTCCCTTCAGAAATGAAGAGAATCCAGACCACCTGGATGGCTTTGGAGAGAGTGAAAAGTGAAAGAGCATCCTGTAACGTTTCATTTTATTGCAAACCCTGTGACAAATCTTGTCACCTTGACAGACCGATATCGAAGGCCCTGAACTAGAATAGCCACAAGACCCATGTATCACTTTGATGAAAAGCTACACAGTGGGAGTTAGTGATTCAACTTCTTCTTTTTTTAATAGTTTAATCCATCATCATACTGCGGTGGCAAAAAGTAGACTCCGCCTGAACCATCTCCAAAAGTGTGGAGATGTCTGGACTAATACTCCAAGCGACCTTGGATCATGTCACTGACAAAAAGCCCTCAGGAAACAACTGTACATGGCAGTACTTGTAAGGTTTATCTGAAACAGAAGAGTATTTTGGAGCTGCTTTGCTTTATCTGCTACCTGAAGCAGGTACAGTTAAATGGCATTTCACTGACACAGTAAAAATCACTTCATATGCAGGAAAGAGTACGGCAGCACACGCTCACGGCATCACCAGTGGGACACGGAGCCATTAGGTCCTCCCTGCTCCTTCCCACAGCACCGTCAGGGTGACAAGGTGGCCTTCAGAGGGGACCGTGTCTCACTGGTGACCACCAGGTGGCAATCACGACACAGAAACGCACCCCCTCCCCAAGGGGAGCTCCAGGGGCTGCCAGGTTTCCCCCTGTGCAGATGACCACTCCGTCTGAGCAGTGCCACCATCAAGCCCTTGGCTGGGACATCCCACTGCTCCAGCCACACGTGGTCACCACGAAGACCAGAACATACTGTGACCTGGAAACAGAGCAGTGAACTTCCCAAGGCAAAAGGGACGTTGAAGAAGGTGCATGGCCTGTCTGCAGGATGGAAAGCACCTGAAAACACCAAAGACATCCGGGAGAAATTACTGCCAACTTCAGAGGGAGTTTTCCTTGTACTCCCAGCAGACTTATGGTGCACTGCAAAGATCTACAGGCTCTTTAGTCCAGACACCTTCAGAACTGCATTGGTGCTGCCAAAGGCGTATCATGAAGTCTGTGGGCAGAGCTAAGCGGGTGCACTGTCTCAGCAGCGACTGTCCCTAGACCTGTCAGCGACTCATCCTCTCAATTCCCCTCCTGCAGGCAGTGGGGAAAAAAGCATCCGAGCCCAAGTGGCATGACAGTGCCACAAGGGGCAACAAGAGCAGGAAGGAAAACTCACTTGACTGCCAGCTCAGGGACCAGCTAAGGCCCACTCTATCAAACAGGCCACAGCAACTTTGCAAAATTGGCTGTGCCTGTGTTAAAGAGGAAACAGATCCAGGAGGACGCAGTGACAGCTCTCCAGTCAACAATACCGATGCTGGGGGTTCAGCTCCCTTCCCTAGGCACCAGGCCAAGAAAGATCAGAAAACCAAGCGTACAATGAGCTGCTGGTCACCTGCTCATCTTCTTCAGGTGGGCCATGGCTAGCAGGACAGACAGCTTATAAACAAACTCCAAAAGAAATAGGAACTCTCAGGATCTTCAAGAGGTTTCCTTGAATTGCAGTGTCCAAACAATCACATATTTATAGTTAGAAACAAAATGGGTCACACCAAGGTTTTATGCTCCCATCTCCGCAAGGCACTTACTGAAGTGCAACCAAGCCCCAGAGGAAACGACTATGTATGAAGACAATCACGGAAGTTTTCTTTCCTGACAACACCCTTTACATCTTGGAAACTACCAAAAGATCCAGATGAGAATATACAATGCTGTCAGAAGCACAAATTAAAGCAACATGCATTAGCCCAAAGAAAAAAAAAGACATTAGCCCACCCTCCTAACTTCCCCTGTTTCTGCTGGAAAGGAGAGGTTTAAGTGATAAGATGCCAAGCAGCACAATCACCCTCCAGTCTTTTCTCTGTTGGAGTCAAAGACAAAAAATCTCTGCCAACAAGCAACTTAGTCATAGTGCAGTTCACAGCACAGCCAGCCCTAGTTAAGTGGGGCTCAAAGGGAGGCCACTTCAGTTCACGCACAGCAGTTCAGCTAGGAAATATAGAGTGACCTAACCGCTGGTGTGGCTCTCAAGAAGTACATGTGAAACTTGCTGTTACAAAGCAGCCACAACTGATAATAAGCTAAAAAAAAAAAATCCCAGGGAAACAGGGACTTCAGTTTGGTTTACTTCTAGTTTTAGGGCTGATAGGCCTGTGCCAACACAGTCATTTTAAAAAAGTTTTTATGTTGTAAGTTTTCAGTTTTACTGGGCGTTTGAGCCGAGGACCCTAAAACCCCCTGTGCTGACACTATACATCATTTGCGCTACTCCATCAGAACAGTTTTGCAAGGGGAAGAGGCAGTGAGTGGCTTTATGCCCACTCCCACGACTGTACATATTTCAGATTACATCCAGATTCCAACCACCTGTAAAATTTGGCCACAGCATTGCCATAGGTCAGAGCTACCTACTCTGGGTCACCAACTAAACCAGGACTACTCAGTTTTTCCCCAAGATGACTGAACAGATTTATCAGCATCCATGACTGCTTCCTGAAGCCCACTCAATAGGAAACAGCGTGGTTGCTCCAGGTGGGTGCTTAGTGCACAGCCGCAGTTCCCAAGAAAGAATAAAAACGCTAAGAACTACCAGGTCTTCACAAAAAAGGAGGCAAAACGAACTTGCAGTATAGATCCAGCTCAGCACTGGTCATTTGAGTATACCTGGCTTAAAACCTCCTCCTTCACAGTGATGCATGTGATCTGAACTCTGGACAGCAACAGCTTTACAGTGCCTCCTAAAAAGCACAGAGTGTTCTCATCTGTTTCAGGAGTGAAAGATTTTTTTTGTGTTATCCAGCATCCTTCCTTGAAGCAATGCAAATTTAAATACCACAAAATTTGTGACTTCTTTCCACTTAACAGAAAACCAAAGATGACCCTCACAGCTACTGACCTTCTTCACCTGACAGAAGCGAACTGCCTACACATTTTGTAATTCCCTTACAGAAAGGGAGAAAAGACTGAAAGGCTTCCAGCACCCTGCAGCGCTGGTCAGGATCAGAACTTGTGTGTGCAAGCTCTCTGACGAAAGAACGTACGCTCATTAATGCCCTGATACACCAGCACAGTGAGCAAGCTCCAAAATATATTAACTCTATATTGCCATGAGATATAACTAGCAACAAGTAATTCTTTAGCCTCACCTGAGCTTCTTCACCAACAACAGGAGGCATACACGACAAGTACCTTGCTAATAGATTCACATCTCTGTTGCATACATCAAGCTAAGTGAATCTCATTTATCTCTACTTCCAATGGCAGCCACATACCCTGTTGCAAAGTTGCTGTCCTCTTTCCAGTCCACTATGCGACAGATGAAGAGCGTATTTGAATAGTCCTCAGCTCTGGCCATGAAGTCTGAAGGGCAATCAGCTAAAGACACGTAGGCCCTGGGCACTCTGTGGTCCACAGGTGAGAACATGGCACACTTCCTGAAGAGTTCACTGTTCTTGTCTGCCAGAAGCTTGATGAAGCCTGTAGCTGCTCGAGAATGTTTCTTCTCCAAAATACAGACCACCTGGAAGAGGCAAAGTTTTCTAGAGTTAATACCTTCAAGCGAAGCTTATTTCCTGCAGCAGAGCAGGGACACATAGGGACTCAGCAGAATATCTGGGAAAATCACAAAGCCTATATCCTACATTGCCCTGTGTGTATGTGCCTGTGAGCATTTTTTAACTGAGCACCCATTTACAATGTTTTTTCCTTGCCATCTTGCTCGTGGCTATAGCAGAGCTATGTGCCTACCAAGCGCTAGCTCTATACAGTGATTTTCTTGATTACAGAACAAAACCAGACACGAAGCAGATGCTTCCAAACGCAGGGAATTAGCCACAACATACAAGCAACTCCTGTAAGATCTTTCATTTGTATCCTCAGCCTGTGATTTCGACATTCAGTGCAGAACAGGCCAGTCCAAAACGGTGCCTCTGGCGGATCCAATGCTAACCACAGGAAAGGATGTGCTGTGGGGAATTTGGCAGTCCTTTCCTCTCTGTGCTTTCTGAAGTTAGGGGTTATTTTACCTTTATACAAGACAGCTTTGAAAAGAATAATAAATTACAGTATCATTAAATAATTGTTCCAGAGAGGTGTTCATCCAAGCTATATTTTTGTAGACCATAATAAATCACTGGATAACAGAAATATTATAGCTGATTTCCTAAACTTATACAGACAAGTCCTTCCAGAAGGTTTCAGGAGCTGCACCTCTGTGCAATTCTGAGTGCTGGAATTGCCACGCTGGAGGAGACCAGTGGGCAGCCCTGCCCAGAACAGGGACTAGAATAAGAGACTGCAAAGGAAAGCACGAGATATGGAAAAGACCTGACCCAGTCAGTCACAGTAGTCTTTTTCTGGTCTCTTAACATTCAAAGATTGGCTCAAATCTTGAACCAACAGCACTAACAGCCTTTCCATCTAAGTATCAATTCTGACAACTTTGGATATTCTGACACTCGTATTAGCATCCAATTTTTTTTTTCTAAGTCTTACTAAGTAATTTTGTCTAAGAAACTAAGAGAATTTAAACTAGCATAATTGGAAAAAATAACAAGACACTTGAGTTTTATCAGATCAGACAATTACTCTCTTTGAAACAGGGAATGTGATTCGAAGATCAACAAATGGAGACTACAGGGAGGCCAGTGCTGGTCTCCTTCAGTCCCAGGAAACGCACACATGCTTACGCCTCTGTGGAGTTACCTTGGCTGTCCTTTGAAGAAATCTGTCTGGGAGGAGCCTGGGATCATTCACCTTGGGAACCTCATCTTGCTTTGTTCTGTGCACAGCACCAATCCCAACAGCCTTCACTGCATCAAACAAGAAACAACAGTCACTGTAGCACATTTCTGTCACGAATTTATGTTGGTCTTCTGTTGTAAATTACAACACAAGGTGCATGTACTAGACTTATCTGAAAGGAGAGAGCTCTCAAGTGCTTGGATAGCCAAGTATTAAGCAATTATTATTTCTCCAGACTACAAAAGAAAGCAGGTACATACTGACTTACCATGGAGATTTGCTGAAAAACAACAAAAGTCAAAACAAATCCAAACTTTACAAGTACAAATTTATCAGCCATAATAAACAAAATGGTGGAAAACACATTCTATTTCTTCAATACTAAGAAATACATTAATTTCCTGGCACTCCTTAGTTGGAGACATTAACATTATATAAACAGTCCTTTAAGTACATACATTCATTTAATATTTAATTTCCTTAACAAATGTTACACAAGGTTATAAAACACATGTTTATCTTAGAAACTGAAACCACATCTACTAAGCTGACCCTCTTCGGCTGCAGACTAGGATTATTAAAAAGTCTTACGAAAGTAATTGCTGTGTATGACAAACAGCCACACTCCTTCCCCTTGAAACTCCTCCACCAGGTGCCAAGAGGATTTAAATCAACTGTCAGCTACATTCCAGTCCACGATTTTCACAATGAAACTATCTGTTGCAGGCAGCCAGCACACTGAATGCCTTTTGTATTTACAAACAGCCAACGCAATCTTCGCCATGGAGAAGGCTTGGACCAGCCCCTCGTGAGCCCAATGGCTGCTGAGGGCCCGTGGCTACTGCTCTGACAGCGGCTTTAGGACATGCTCCTTTCTGGCGGACAGCTGCCATTTCCCACTTGTACAGACAGCACGCGTCTAGAATCAGGCCCAAAATCAGTTCAAAAGACATCTGCTTCCTTAAAACGAGACTGTGGCACTGACTGCAAGTCTCAAGGGCGGTAGCTGTCATCGCTCCCCACAGAAGCCACGGGATAAAGCAGGCTTTCACCAGCGACCGCGTTCCAGCAGCGCCCACACCAGAAAGCCCCGAGGAGAAGAGCGGTGACACCCGCCTGCCCCACGGGGCTGCTGGTGACATGACGGATGCAGGAGCAGCTGCCGGCAACGGCGGGAGGCCGCGGGNGGCCCCTCACGGGGGCTCGCTCGCAGATGGCTGCGCCTCACGGCCTGGGCCGCCTTCGGGCAACGCTACGCCAGCGGCCGCCTGACGGCGAGGGCTGCTGCCCTGATGGCAGCTCCAGTTCTCACGTGCTGCTGGCTACCCCCAGCTCTGCCGTCTGGTGCCAAGCCGTTCAGACTCGGGCTCTCCCCAGAGATCGCCTTTTTCACAGGAATCTAAACGGCTCCTTTTAGACTTATTTTACCTCTACTGACTTTCTAGCAAGGCCGAGAGCAGAACAGACAGATAATTCAGTGGTTTAAAAACAAAAATCTACTTTCACAAAAAAAAACAAGAAGCGGTAATAGCAGCAGCAAGCCCTTTCTCTCTTATTTCTCCTGCTGAAATGAACTCAGGTTTGCCACGACGGGGGCTACTAAGGGATAAATCCCCCATGGAGTTTCACAGTGACAAGCAAGTTGGAAAAAAATCACGCTTGGATAATTGTACACCATTTAAAAAAGTGGAGATATTCAAGTTACACAGCTCATTGCCTGCCTCCTCTAAGATCACTGTCAGCTAGAGGTCAGCCCAGGAAATTGGTTAGTAAAGAATAAAAGCAAGGAGCCATTCTGTTTTCTTGAAAATTTTCAAGCCATCAGTTAATAGTGAAGGGTATATGGTGTGCCAGCCATAAAGACAGCTAGGACAAAGAACGGGACGATCTGAGACATTGGCAGGCACGGAGGGCAGCGAGAGTTTGGGAGCCTTCCAAAACAGGCGTGCAGGCACACCTGACACAAGCCCAGGGCTTTACCGGAACGAACTTTGCCACTGCACGGCACACACTGCTTGGAAGAGGAACCAGATCTAAACGTGTCTGGAAAAAGCAAGACTTGCGCTCGCTGATTTCCCAGAGCAGCAGAAGGACAGCACCAACCCAAGGCACAACAGACAAGAATGAGAAAAGCACCATGCTCGAGGAATACGTCCTTATTAATTCTGACTGCTTTCCTTCCACTTTTCCTTCCAACTCCCATTTCTCCAAGAAGTTGCTTGCATTTTTTCACAGAAGCAGGCAGAAAAGGAGCCAGCAGCAGCGTCCTTGGGAAGTATCACATGTACACGTACAAAAGCACAGAACCGCCAGGAGGGGTTGTCACTTGGAGCACGGCAAAAGGGTCACCAGCGTGTCCTTTGCCTTGGACAAAGAAAAGGCAGGAGTGCAGCATTTCACCCCACTCTGCTGAAGCTGAGCCCTGTGAAAACCCAGGACAGGTACCAGACTGCATTTGAAGTCTCACTGTGACACAAGGCAGAGCCTGCCTCTTCCCTTCACAGCCAAAATCAACCATGGGCCTTTGGCTGGCTAGAGGATACCTTCTTCCTCAGGGGTCTCTCCAGTTTCAGTATCCCTCCCAAAAAATCATGGAGTTAGTAGAAACTCCATAAGACTGAGGCTCACATGTACAACATCAACAGAAAGAAACAAGAAAGTAAATCCCAGCCATCTATTTCTTCCTACCCATCTTCCACAATCAACTCTAGCACCTCAAAGGTCATCGCATACATTCACTGATGGGCAACACTGCTGAAACTAGGGACGGGAAAGCAGACACACAAGAAACTCTGTACTCTTGGGGCCCAGAGATGGAGACTTTTCTACAGCTTGTAGCTGCTCTTTTTGAAGTTAAAATTCTCTTGGCAGCAGGGCTGCATCTGAGGTTTAGAAGTCTACATCAGCAGAGCTCCACGAGCAGTACAGGTTCCCTAAGACAAACCCCTCTGCTCAGAAAGAGCTACCCATATCCAAAGTCCACCCAGCTCAGCTGTGGAATTACTGCACAAGGACTTCAGTCTCAGCTGTGAGTCATCAAGAAAGAGAGAAGCTGCCACAAGAGTCTGTCACCTGAGTCCCCTAAATACAGCCTGACAGTCTCTCTCCTTCGTTGCCTTCTCTTCACTGAAGCTGGAATTTGAGGGGGAGATGGGTGGAGAGCAGAGGAACTGGGGCCCCTGCAGAGGCTGATGGTCTAGATCTGAGCTGGGAGATCAGAACATCTCCCGCAGCAGGGCAGAGCCACGGAGGCAGTCCTAAAGGAGAGTTAGCTTGTGAGAGGAGCAGATTTTTGAGCAGGGGAGGTAGGAAGAAACTCCTTGCATTTTGCCAAACTAAAAATGAATTATTCTGACCCCTTTACTGTAGTGGTTATCCAATGACCATGCAATATTTCCACCCTGGGCAAAGACATGTTTTCTGAGAAAGATTTACTATGTTAGCTTGGGCAGTACTTCATAAGCTTATCTTACAGTGCAAACACACTTCAGTAACTAGGATCCAGTGAAACTACATTATAATCTCAGTGTTTTCCTTTCTGCAATTATCTGACAAACCAAAACTGTAAAATCTGACTTTAAAAAAAAAAAAAAAAAAAATTAGGCACTAGATACAAAAAGCAACTCAAATTAGTTATGTTATTACCAACAATGTGGAATTTGCCTCCCTCTGCAAGACATCAGTTGAGGCAGCTTCAACACACAGCTAGATCTGCCCGACAGGCATTCCTAGGTCTAGCTTCTTTTTTTTTTTTTTTAAAGCCCCCCCAAACTTCCTTCTACAATTAGATTACCATGGCATTAAAAGGTGGCCAAAGTGGACCACAAGTCATCATACTAGAATTCCGATTACTTGTGACAGATCCAAAGTTATTTTCACTAGGCTTGCAATGGTCACTGTGGAAATTTGCAATTCTGTCCAAAATGAATACAATTAAAGATGCAATATCCACTTGCAAATGAAAATATACCACAGTTTCAGATCTCAAAAACAACCCACTGGAATAAAAAAATAATAATAAAAAAAAGTCTTCTCTCCCTGGATGGAAAGAAACAAGTTTTAAAAAAATAGTTTAACATTTGCTACTTCAGCTAGAAGAAAAATCTACTTGAGAAGTTAGTTGGCTTACACGGGCATATCTAAAAAACCCATCAGAAGACATTAGTGGTATGAAGCTTTTAAAGAAGAAAATGTTACTCTTCAGTTTAGTGCTCAGGTGCCAGAACATCTGTAAACCTTTCAAGAGCAAAGGTTATTACTTACTAACCAAATAACAAAATTTAGGTTTTCTGTTGTCTGTTTCAATAAGCAGTTTTCAGCATATTATGTTTTAATACCAAACACATGGAAACCCATGTAAAAAAAAAAAAAAATGATTATAAATATCATCTCAAAGGGTTGCGTGTCACACTCAAAGGATGTGTTTTTGGAAGTTCTGCCTATACTAACACAAGAGACGTATGAAAAGGAAAACTCCCTTAAACCAAAAAGCAATACATTCAAATGCATGCACACTTCTGCCCTGGATCACAGCTATTCTGCTATGACGTTAATTTCAGGGACAATGAGAAGGAAACATGTTGCTGCTAAAGATGGTACATGGGGCTCTTCACATGCTGCCACTGGTATTTATTTGCAGAGAACAGGTTTTTTCCTGCAGAACACAAAATTGCTGGTACTAACCAGTGGTTCGCATCCATACTCAGTCTTCCCCCTCACCTAGTAAACCAAAATGTAATCCTCTGAGGGTCACAGCAAAGCTAGCTGGTTTCCTAGAAACACCTGTGCCTGGTCGGATGATTTCAAGCTCCTACGAAGTTATGTCCGTACCTACACAGGCAGCAGCTCCGAGCTTCTCCTGAGCTTGGCAGATTTCTCCCACATCCACAGGTCCAAGCTGCACCCCTGTACCCGAGGGGAGGAGGAGCGCTGGCGTGAGCAACTCAGCAGGAACAGCGCAGACACAACACAGTTTGACCTGAAACCCTGTTACTACCTGGGCAGCAAAAGGGCCAATTCACTTGTCACCAGACACTGTCCAGAACTAGACCTTACATGAAATAGCCTGTAAGTCCTGCTCGGGAAAATGCCACCCACGAAGCAGTGTTTTGCAAGGATTTCTATCTATACACACAGCCTTCCAGCTCTGACAGAGGGAACACAGACAACTGACTGTGACAAGGCTGCTAAGCCAGCAGCTTTGGAATTCAACAAGTGCAGCTTGTCCAACGGCAGCCTATCAGCTCCCACGTGCAATGAAGGAAGGCTCTGCAGGTATAAAAGCAAAGCAGCTCTGAACCACACAGCACTCCTGAGTTGTCTCATCACATTGCCGTGTGACAACGGAACACAAGAACTTCCCAGAGATGTTTGTGAACGCTCCGAGCAGACCCACCCCGCCACAGCCGCTCATGTCTGAACACCTGAATTCACACAGCTGCACACTGAAGATGAGGGCTAGGAAACTCGTGTGATGAGCAAGGAGATTTTTGAAGATGCGCAGATGGGAGGAGACCCTCAGAGAGGGAAAGGAAGGGCATAATAACAGACGTGTGCAGCAAAAAGACAAGCTTCTGCAATAACACAGAGCAAGGCACTGTGAAGAGGCGAGTACAGCTGGCTTCCTTACACATGCAACACAGCCAAGCATAACTATCTGCTTGTATTCAGGCACCCCCACGAGGAAGGATGGGGGAGATGGCAGAACGATGAGACAGAAGTGCCACTGCTCCTTACAGCCCTCCAAGCCTGACCAGCAAAGACTCAGCATTGTTTTGGGAAGCTGCCATCTAGCCCAGCAGATCAAATCGTATCTGTCTCAGTAGCCACATAACATTACTGCTATCACAGCACTGGTATGCAGACCTCTGACCCTCCTCCATCCTTGACAGGCTGCCAGTCAACAGGGGGGCTGGAAGCCCTACTGCAATGGAATTACATCTCTAAAAAAAATCAGGCAGAGCCGCAGTCTACATGAATACAATTTTATTTCATTAAAAAGTAAAATTAAAATGTTACAAAAACATTTCCATTAACTATTTTGCCTACTTAACGTTCTTCCTTCCTGTACGTGCATTTGTTCCTAAAGTGTGTGTATCCAATTCTACTATTGCATGGAAAATATGTTAGCTGAATGAATCCTAATCTGATTCATCCTGGAAATCTTGCCGCTAACAATGACCATACTCTAATATGTTTATCTTCACACCCACCATTCAGTCTCGGTATCGTGCCCTCTCCTTTTACTTGACCCAAACTTGTAACTCAAAGGAGAAACACAGGTGAATTCAGGAACATCTGGTAATATGCTGAACTTAATCTAATTCCTGTTAACTAATTGCATTTTTTTTTTTTTTTTTGGCCTTGCCTAAGAAGTCATTTGGGGGTCAAGATAACTTACTCGGAAAGAACAGCACAAGAAGTTTTCACAACATTAACTTCCACTGCAGGCTTCATCAGCCTGTAGCATTTAATCAATGCTACCAGAAAGCCCAATTTGTTCAACACCAGTTGAACGCTCCTCTTAAGCTGTGGTACTGTTTATTCTTCAAGAAATCCATGTTCTCCTTTACAAAAAGTTATAGCAACAACAAAAAGAGCTAGATCCAGAGACCTGCAAACGTGAACTTTGGGTAAACGAAGGCAGAGCCGTCTCGAGCAGCTGAAAGGGCTCCAGCTTCTCTGCTGGTTTTCCAGGCTTCAAGCAGAGTGAAACTGATCTGATTTTTGACAGTTCCACCTCAAGGATTTCTATTAAAAGCCGTGTAACTGAGAAGATTTCCTGGTGAGCTTTCACTCTGCTGTGGCCTAGAAATGTTAAGAGCTATGCAGTGGAGACGATCCATCTCCAGAAAGCTGCAGGCTAGGAAAGAAGCATGAAGGCTCCTTAAGAGCACTCAGAGTAAATAGGAGCCTCTGAAGAGGAGGGATAAAAACATTTATTCCTTCCAGCAGCCACTGAGGTTGGCGGGCTCCAAATTTGTCATAGATTTCAGGCAGTTAAAGTGAAAGAATGGGACCAGAGCAGAGCGGAGGGACGAGCAGGCTGTCCAGATTCTCGTCACCACCACCCCACCCCTACCAGCAGACTTGGCTGAGCAGAGAAACAGCAATATTGCTCTCAGCTCTGCCTGTGCCCATACGAGACACTGCTAGCTGCAGAAGGGCTCCAGGTGAAAGAGCAGGCACAAAAGGCAGAGCAGCACCTACTCACACAAAAGGGAAAAAAAAAAAAAAAAAAAGGAGAATAAACGAGAGTACATGAAAGCAGAAGGTGCATGGAGGTTCTTGAGATGTTGTAGAAGCACAGAACAGAGGCCAGATCTAGATCATAGATGTGTTTTTCCCCTTTGCTAGAAGGATCCAGAAGCCTTTCTGAGCACCGACTCTAGAGGAGCACCTCAAGGAAAAAAATGCATTACTGCATTACCACAGGGACACCGCGCAGGTACCTAAGGCCGCCGCTCCTGCTGGGCCAAGCAGCCCCAAGGTATTCAGCTACATCCTCCAGTCACAGCAGCATGGGCATCAGGAATTCTAGGTTATGATTTCTGACCTTACCAAGCTTACTACAGACTGAGACGGTCACATCTGCCCTGAGAAGAGACTGACTGGAGTCCTCCCGGGCAGTGCTGCCCAGGCAGGGAGACAGGACTGAGTCGGGCAGCAGCTCAGCCCCAGACCCTGCTGACCCTGCCTACGAACCATCAGCTGCTTGACTCAATTTTCCATCACGCAACCGGCCGGGGTAGTTGTCAGTTGACTCTGCCCATAAACGAGCTATTTCTAGTCAGACTTCATTGCGTCAAGGCAGCGAGCAAGCCTCTCACACACTGAGACTCCGATTCACAGAAGCGTAGGTGTGAGGGGAAATCCTGAACAAACACTGCTATCTGACGGCTGCCAGGGCGGCCCGTCCACCGACTCCATTACCTCTGCGAGCCACCCCGTGGGAAGCAGGACACGCTGCGGATCCGGTAAAGTGAGATCTCAGACAAGAGGAGCTGAGAAAAGCTGAGCAAACTAGTCTGACGAAGATAGCTCTTGGCAGACTTTTATTTGAATATCCTTCCGCATAGAAAGGCTGAAGTGTTTTATGAGCGCAGCTGCCATTCTCACGAGCGCAAGTAGTTGCTACCGCTCAGTTGCTGGTTTTTCTTTATCAGAGCAAACCAATTCCAGTATTTAACAAGAGACAGCTCACATTTGTATGAAACTCACGTGACGTGCAACTCTGTGTAGGGATATACCATCATAAAGCGTTCTGTTCGGAACATCTTGCACTTTTCCTAGGCTGGGAGGATACAGAAAAAGTTCTGATTTTTATTACATATTGACATGTAGTATAAGGAAAATCCTCTCCCAGCAGTGACAAGCCATAGAAGTAACATATTCCAGCTCAGCACTAAACTATACGAGTTACCCTACCTCTGTTCCAGCACTGCATGACGATTAAGGAAAAGAATTACGGATCTGGCAAAGGTCGTGCCCACTGGTGGATGACTCGTTTGGACAGCAGTGACACAGAGTAACCCTGAGGACTCAGGGTAAAACCCAGAGGATTTGCATGCTAACTGAAATGCCAAGCACTGCCGAGGATTAATCTTCTCTCTGTACACTGCACTGTTCAGAGCAGTGCCAGGATACTATGCCTTGTTCTTTGCCTGCCTTTCGAGAGGGCGTAGGAAATCCAGGGACGGTCCAAAGCCACTAATGAGTGAGCTGGGAGGCTTTCTCCAGCCTTCACACTCAGGGTGCTCCTTTGTACTGTCTTCATAAGGAAAGAACAGAAAGTCTGTTCAGCGTGTAGAAATACTTATGTCGTGGAAATACCGCTGAAAACGCAGGAGGAAAGGGATTTCCAACTCTGCTAAAATAGCCCCACGACCAATGACCAGCACTTAACATTAGGAAGATCCAACTTTGGAACAAGATCATGTTGCTCTTCGTGTGGAACAGCTTGCTGGAGAGGAAAAGGGCTCATCACTTCCCAAATCAGAGACCTTTCTGAAGATAATCTTCAACCCAACTTCTCAGCAAAAAGCGCAGAGAAAAGCAGAGCAAACTAGTTTGATCAGGACAGCTGCTGGCACAGTGACACCAGTCACAAACTTTTGTGTACAGATACTTGGGCAGCGCAATACTGAAGCACTTTTACGAGCATGAGAACTTTCAGAAATTACATGGGCTGGCAGTTAGGCTCAGTAAGATCATCTCTTCGGTTCTACAGACTTTCCTCTTGTTTATCCCATCCCTCCTTGGGTCTTAGGATGCAAAGGACAGCAAGCGCAGCTCTCAGACCCGCAGCACTTCACGAACACAGCTCCAACACCCGGGGCTCAGCCTGCAGCACTGCGCCCACCAAGCTCTACCAGCTCGCTCTAAGCCCCACAGAAGCACAGGTAGCCCAACGTACCACACCTTCAGGACATTCAGCTCCCCCAGACATGGGCCATAAGCACTGTGCACAACATTTCATGCTTCAGAGCTCCTGACAGCAAGGGCCAACCCGAAATTCTTTGCCCTGGTGTGTAACTGGGGATGAAGGGAGGACTGCGCTCTGCAGAACAAAGCCACGGGGAGGGATGGGACACAGGCCAGGGCAGAAGACATCAAACCAGCCCACACCCCCAGCATGACCCAGAGCGCTCTTATTTGAGTGACTCATCTACTTTTGTTCTTCATGGCTCGTTCTGATCAGCGGCAGCTGAACACATGAGCCAAAGATGTGTAATTCTGCTCCTCCATCAGAGAGGACAAAAGCAACTGAGAGACAGCAACTACAGAGCTTGTGTGTGTGCAGAGAGAGCTGAGCACTGCCCGGCAATGTCTAGAGCAACTTTGGCTCTGCTGTGTTCCCCTAGACCTTTTTCCCCACCCAGAATGAGTAAAATTTGCTTTTTATTGTATCAGGGTAGCTACGGATATTTTTCACCTTTAGAAATCTGTGGGTTTGTTCAGTTTGGATTTTGTTTAGGTCATATATATAAGTTTTACATATATATATATATGTAAGTCAATAAAAGGGACTTCATGTGTGTATAAACAAACACATATGTATGTATTTATCCTTAAATAGAAAAAGTGCACATGAGAACATGTTGGACTGATCCTTGATTTTATTTCACTAAACCCAGAGCCTTTGATGGCATCGTGGTTCAGCCTGAAGCCTCCCAACTTTCTTGTGCTAGGGGAAAAAAAGAAAGAAAGCCCACGACTAGTGTTTGGTTGGAAGTTGCACTGGCCACAAATCGTTTCTCCTTCTCCCTTCTGCACATAAGGGACCATGCAATACATCCTACAACACAATGCTCTGGTTTTGGTGGGTCAGCAAGAAATCCCCCACAGGACCTCATCTCCCACCTGGAGCAAAACACTTCCACCCGCTGCAGGGCAGTCCTGCAAGCGCTGCCGTCAAACACTGATGCCTCATTCCACTGGATGGCCTGAGCAAGTGCAGTGGACATCATCCTCGGAGGCTAAATTCTGCCTTGAAAAAGTGTGTGTTTGGTCCTTTTAAAAAAGCATTTTGAGCCACACCTGGCTGTCCTGAGGGTAGAATCTGGCAGGATCTCTTCTTTTTTTCAGGACAATTATCAGTGATGCTAGAATAACATAGCTGTTTTCCAGGCAAGGTTTAAAATCTGGGTAAGTGATGATATGAGAAATTGCATGAAGGACAGGAAACAAGCCAAAGCAATCATTAGCTGCTCAAAAACATCTTCAGAAAAAGCAGCATCGTAAACTTTATATGTATTAAAAAAAAAAAAAAAAGAGGAGGACATTAAAAAGAGGAAGAATTGGAGAAAAAAAGAAGAATTGGAGAAAAATCCATATGGGTTGCATAGCCAAAGAAGTTGAAACAGCTATTAGAAGAGTTGATAGCAAAACACAAGCTCAGCAGAAACTGAACTGGCACAATCACACCAACCACAAGGCCCGCTAAGGATGAACAAGGCCCTGAAAACAAAAAAAAACTGTTGGCTTAGGCAACTGCGAGGGAGAAATAGGTTGGGTTTCCATTGTGTAGACAACACACTAATCTAACATTTGCCCTACAAATATTCTCCAAAGACAGAATTAAATGGCAAAAACCTCTCAGATGGCACAGACTTCTGAGACAATCTGAGAGCCTTCAACACAGGTCACTGCAGAGCATCTTGAGGAACTGTGACACATCAAGAAAAGGAACTCCTTGAGCCTACTTACACAGGTAAGGTAAAACACTGGCTCAAGTCCATGCTTATTTTAGATGCTGGTCTCAAACCAGACTGTATTTCTGGCTTTCAGTTTGCCATTGCTATTTAAAGCAAAACCAGAGGTGCAGCAGACACATGACTCAGTAGCACATCGGGAGATTCAGAACTGATGAGTCAAAGCAGCAGCCTGACGGCGTGCAGCTGTAACACGGTGCCCAAGATCTCAAGAAGACGGGGTCAACTGCTAGCTGGACAAAACACCTGCGGGCAGTACGAGCAGCGCCCAACACAAACCTCACACTGGGAAGTAATGGAATAAGACAGAAGTTGGTTCACAACAACCACCAAGATTTGCCAGAGACCAACACCTACTTGCAGCCTGAGTTACTGCCACCTTGTCTGGACAACCGGGGCATGCACCAGGATGCACCAGGGTATGTGTCCTGGCAGCTGAAGGCACGTGTTAAACATGCCGATTCTCAGAATCCCTTCAGCACACAGTTCTTCAGGAGAGGAAGCCTTCAGAGATTTAGCACCAGGAAGTGCACACAAAAAGCAGCACAGTATAGTCTGGGACAGGGGAGCCTATTTTATTTTGCCCTAAGCAACACTTGATGGTTTGGATGGAATTCAGCTTCAGAATAAAATAGGTTTGCCTTCAAAACAGATCACATAATTGGCTTTAGGTTTTAGTGCAATTTTCTTTTTAAATGGACCAAATCTTTAAGTTGCTCATAACTCAACTGTCTGAAAACAGCAACAAACCTAGCTGCCCCTAAGGAAATACACTCTTATCCCCAGACCGAGACGCAGAGATTGGCCAGCCAAGCTGCGACGGACAAAACTGCTACAGCAGCATCTGGAATAAAACAGCAACCAGCAGTCCCCAGACAGCCCCGAGAATTGCAGATCTGAAGGTGTGACTTCTGCTTTGCAGATTTACTTTACATCAATCAAAACTACATAAAACCCAATCCTTAATATCCATTCAGAACTACGAAGGCAGTTTAGCAGAAAGGGATAGAAGTAATAAGCTTTTATGCCTGTATTTTATATCCCGCAGCAAAGCAAGGCAACAAAGTAATACTTCAGCCCTTTGCTCAAATAAAGGCTTCAATCAGCACTCTGATCTACTCACCCTTTTCACCGGTATCCAGGGAAAGTTTCTTAATGTCATCAGCCAACAGATCCTGCAAGTGGTCTTGTCCATGCTCGGCATCATTACCATCAAACTGAGCTTCTATAATGACATCCGGACTGCGAGCGTCGCCTTTCGCCGTCTCTCGAGGAACGCAAGTCCCCGGCGCATCCTCGGGGACATCTGATTCATGCGTGGCTTCTGTTTCTTTGTCACTACCATCTGGCTTTATTACCTGAAGGAGCAGGGGATTAAAAACAAGAGGCAAGCAAAATCACTGGACTGAAGCAAGAAAACATTATCTCTCTGTTTTCACCCGCATCCCCGAGGAGCTGACAATGAATTGTGGGTGGCTGGTGGCATACTGCAATTGCCGTGTAATTAGCCACAGATATTGCACAATCAAAAGAAGTACCTCGCTAGGGTGAGGATGGGAACAGCATGGCTTTTGCAGTCCCTCAACTATGACAATAATGTATCCGAAGCGTATCTAGAGCGTAACCATACAGCTCCTGCCAAGCCTCTAATCAGCTCTCCAGGAGCTGGAAGGAAGCTCAGCGATGGAGGAGGATGAAGTGCAGCTGAGGGAGCTGCTCAGCCATCGTTCACACACACACTGGGTGTGCTGGGAGGTCCCAAAGAGCTCCCCTACACACGGCTAGGAACAGGCTGAAAAAGAACAGGCCAGAGAACACCGTGCCCCGTGAGCCGAGGAGGAACTGGACTGTGGCAGCTTGGTAAGGCACCAACATCTACTTTTATTCCAGGCTCCTGTCTTTTTGTTAAAGGCACACAATTACTGCTGCTGCCTACACAAACCTCTTAAATAAATTGCCAAGAGGAACGAATTCAGAACACTTAACCATTAGCTACCTGATAGCTCAGACAAGTAGCTCTGACCATTGCTACAGATTCGTCCCCACTTCGGTGCAGCAATGGCACACGGGGAGACGAAACCACAGTGGAATAATGTCAGACAAAATCATGCAGAATTCCCATCCAGGCAAAGCAGGCAACATCCCAGTGCCCTGCCGGCACCAGGGTGCTGCTGTTCACTGGGCAGCGTGCTGGGGATGCTCCTCTGTGGTCCCCAGCCCTCAGCATCACTAACCCAGACCAGGACGACAGTAACTTGCTCATCGGAAAGGCAAGCGAAGGGACTTCTAAAAAGCGTGAGAAAAAAGCTTTCCAGTAACGTATTTTAGGTGGTGTGTAGTCATCAGCGATAAGCATAAATAGCCTCAGCAGGTCCCAGCTGAAGGTAACCATTCCAAATGAGGAAAAATACAATTCAGAAAGCTCCAGAAGTTTTCGTTTAGTAACCAAAAAGCAAATCGATCAAATCAGACCCATACATGCAAGACTTACACAACTTTAAATATACAAAGCTACATCTCTGCTTTCAAGCAGTACCACTTCCTTTGTAATCTTTCCACAATATGTAACAGAAAATCAATTTTAAATTGGGGTTGAATTCAAGTCTTTAAAAAAAAGCCTAACATGGCACTGCTCTGAACTCTTGTTACCTTTTGTGACTCTGCTTTCCGTCTCTTTTTTTTTTTTTTTTTTAAATATAATTTGTTACCATGGCAGATTTTGAATCAAACATTAAATTGTGAAAAAAGAGGAAAAGTTTGGCAGAAGGTGGGAAAATTGCTGATTATTAAAGCTGGCTATATTCAGTACATAAAATACTGACACACAACGGTCTGGGCAAGAAAAGTCTATTAGATTAGAGAGCTGACAAGGCTCCACACGCTAGTGGCTCTGCCAGTGTGCCTATCCAAAAACAAAACTAGTGTCAACAGTAATGTTTGGACCCTACCATGGTCAGATGTGGATGTATCCAGCTCTTAAGTTTCAGTTGCACCAGATGTGTGCAAGTGTGCAACTGCAGCAGGAGTTCATTTTCTTCAGCCCCTTCAGGCTCTGCCTGAATTTTTTCCTTTCCAAGAGGTTCATTGGAAGTGCGGGATGTGCTGCGGGTGCTAAATCGCAAATCTTTCTATACCTAATGCAGCTAAAAACATCAAATAGATCTGGGTGCTACGAAGTGCTCCTCTAAAGATGCAGCACTGAAAAGCTTACGCTTGAAGAGTTTATGTTGCACTAAAGAAGGCAGCAGATACTGATTTCTTTTTAAACGCCATACACTGCAATTACCATGCTTCCCCTGAGCTAGGATACACGCTGCTGCCACCAGCTAGCACGATACTCCAGCTGTGACTACCTAAGCCCCCAGTCACACATTTCCTTGTAGATTTGCAAATGGATTTTTAAGTAAAGTTTTCCAGAGTCCACAAAATCACAACCTCCACAGAGAGCAGAGAAGCAAAATGTCCAGGTGCCGCCAAGCATGGGTGATAGGATTTGCTTCCTTTTTGAGGCCAAGACAGATCATTTAGGCTGACCTCATACATAACAGAGCAGGGAATTTCACCCAAGAATTCTTATATCACATCAAAAATCTGGGGAAGCTGTACATCACAAGACTGGAATGCTGCATAGGACTTCACAGAATCAGGAGCTCAATGGATACAATTATTCCAGCTTAGATCAAAGAGGGGCTGGCCAACATGAGCTCATCACACAGCGATCCTTGATCTGAGCAGCAGCACGTCTGACCACCACGGATTATCATTTCCTTACACGCAGCATCTTGGAAGGCAGAAACTTATGACATTGTGCTGTCCTATTTGTTAGCGTACTGCTGGAGCTCACACGTGAAATAATGCATAGACAGAATATAACAGCTTCACTAGACACGGTGAACAAATCCAGCACACGGGTGCGTATGTCTGTCACACAGCCACATGTGCAGCACTGAGCACAGCTCTTTGCCAATGCAGCTCACTCTGCATGGACCCACGAGGAGGGGAGTCCCTGCTGCTGCACAAGCATTAGATGTATAACCTCACCGTCACCCAGACATCCCAGGATGCGTGATTGAAGCCCCCTAAAGACCCTCAACTTTCTGACAGACATCACCCTCACGGTCATATTATTTTCATATGCTTCTTAATTAAAAAAAAAAATACCTTTTTAAGAAGCACTTCTGTGAAAGTCAATTGCTTATTTGAATGTTTGATCCTCAAGATAGTGGCTGAAGAAGTTTTCTTCCAACTTTAAACAAACATCCATTGCTGAATAAGCATCAAGTTTCTGCCCCACAGTGATTGGTTTGTGAAGTCACGGCTGACTGAACACAAGATCTTTGAATGAAAACCCCATCTCAACCATAAACATAATAAAAACCAGCTAGTGGGCAAGCGCATCCTGGCATGCATATGCACGATCTGGAGAGCACAGCGATTACCTCGCTGCATCCAGCCCAGCCTTGAGGTAGCCATCAAATGAACAATTGTCCTTACTTGGGAGGAATTTGATCCAGCAGGGAACCGAGCCGGGAAGCCGTACATCTGAAAGCACTGAGGGTTACCTCCTGAGCTAGGGAGAGCGGCTTCCTCTGCCAGCAGCAACCTTCTAGCTGCCCTGTTCGTTCCAGACTTTTCAAACTTTCCACTTCAGCCTCCCACCCAGACTCGGGCAAAGCCCAGGCTGTTTGTCCCCACATCAGGTATGATGCTGCTTCCTCAGAGGCAACAGGTAGCGCTCATACCTGTCTTCAAACTACTGAGCTAGACAGTGACCTGCAGTCTCCTTTGAGCTGTGAACCCCCCAGACTTTTTGCAACAGATGCACCAACCCCTCCAAGTATTTCAGCCTCATCCCAATAGGTTTGCTTTTCTTCCTCACTCATCTCTGATCCTCAGAAGCTGCACACGAACCAGGGGGTACAGAGCTGGATGGGCGCTAGGCCAGGCGTTGCGGGGCATACGCGCCTTGTGCGGCTCCGAACCTTGCACCCAACTTTGCTGTTCTCAACAGAAGCTCATGCAAGGAGCCCTCCTCCACTGAAGGCACCTTGCAGGTAAGGAAGTAGGAGCATCTTCCCTACAGGTGCTCTGGACACAGTTTCAAAAAGAGTGAAATTCATCTCAAGATGCTTGCATTAAAAACACTAAGATATTCAATAAGACTAAGAGATCCAGTTTTAGACATTTCCATTAGAATGCACTGTTGCTGAGATTCTTCAGGGCAAACTTGTCCACCACACTCTGGGACATCAGTGTTCCTTCGAGCAGAGAGCATCTTAAATCGTTCTTTAAACATCTGACTGTGCTCAGTTTTCAAACTCGCTGTCTGTTCCCACAGCAGAACTGTTTCAAAGTTTCAAAGACAGCATTTGCTTTCACTTATGAGAGAAACAACAAATAGATACANNAAAAAAACGTGTTTAGATTTGACAAGGAAGGAGTCAATGATATTATGATATTTCTTGTATTAGTCAAACTCGGTCAGCCAGACCCCCTGGGAGGGAGCCTTCTGCCGCTCCAGAGTTCTCCAAAGTCCCCCAAAGAGGTCCTGCCATGAACATGCGGTAGGAAACCCACAAGAACACAAAGCAATCCACGAGGAATTGGGTTTTTGGTGGGATTCCACCGAGGTCTGCAGTAGGCCAAGCATGCACAATGACCTGAAACTACATATTAAGTCACTGGTAATAAAACTCACGGATGACAAAAGCTTGCAGAGCAGTCAAGTCCAATTGGTGAACAAGGCTGATCTGAATCCAGAGTGCCTGAGAATAGCCAAAAGTAAAGTCAAATATCTAGGAATATGCAGCGCATGCCTGTGAATGGGCCTGCCTTGGAAGTCACTGGCTGAAAAGGACGTGGAAGATTTCTAGTGAACAAAAATCTCAGCAGTGGGATCCCTGCTACCATAAGCTGTAAAAGCAGTCTTAGCTTTGGAACACCCCGCCAGCGGGAGGCACTGGGCTTGGGCAGTGCCTGGTCTCATAAAGATACAGGGAAAAGTCGGAGAGGATAGAGCACAACAGCTCTACACCCTAACTCAGTCAAAACCTGGCAAAAGGCCTCATGAGTAATCAAACCCAGAACGTGCAACTTGTCCAAAAGACCTTACGAGACACGAGTCACTGGTGGTAATTATCTTCAGCGGGGTCCAAAGGGGCTGCTTGAGCTGCTGCAGAAAGGTGCAGCTGACTCACCAGCAAAAGAAAGCTGAAAAACAGGGGACAGGGAGCACACATGGAACAGGGAGGAAAAAAAATGGGAACAGCTCTAAGGAATAGAAGGTTTCCAGCCCAAGCTTATCTCCTGCAAATCAAGGTAAGATGCCTTTCTTCCAGAAAATGCTTCAAACAAGTTCTGTGGCGGCTGTAGAGGAGTTACGTGCAATACTGGGTAGAGAGACAAAGTTTAAATCAGAGCCATTGGTCCTCTCTGGTGCTGAGCCTCAGTTAAGCAACAAGATTGAGAAGGAGAAACAGGTTAAAAGGGGTTATAAGACAGCTGAAAACAGGGGCTTCAGACCAAATCACCATCTCACCCTTAAAAAGACCGTTGCTACCACAACACTAACACAAACACCACATTTCATACCAATCCTGCGAACACCTGCATCTATTAGCCTCCCAGCTTTTGCCATATTAAACAGGCTTCGCTTCAACCTGGTTCTCTAATGTTCACTCACGAGGGAGCAGGAACGGAGCCTGGCTAGCATGAGGATGCTGTCACAGCTCATACATACATGCTAGAGCCAAGCCACCATAAATATTAACAAGGAAGAGTGTTGCTTCTCTGAAAAGAGCAACCAAACACTGGCTGGCTTGCTCTAGCTCCTTCTTGGCTAAAGAAGGGATGGCACTTCCAATAAGAGAAAAACCACCTGTCGCAGGCACCTTCCCTTCCCTTTGTAATCCCGCGTATGCCAAAAGCCCTGGCAAAGACGACAGCTGAGCGCAGATGACCAGTCTCAGTGGGAGCAGTTATGGCATTAGTTTTAAAATAACCCTAGTGCTAGTGTTCAGGTTGCTCTTTTGTGTTTCGTTTTGTGTGTTTTGCTTCTTTTTTAAACAATCTTAAATTCTAAGTCACTGGAAACACTTGCTAACAGCCAGCAGGATGGCTATTTCATATTATCCAGCACGTTACAGTTTACATTCCAGACACATCACAGCGGGCACAATAATCATACAAACATCCAACCCAAAAACCCCTCCTCCTGACTAGCAAAGGCTGCCTGCTTCCCAGCGGGCTCTGTTGTTCCCAGGTGCCACACGCGGTTTTGTTCTGGCAGTTGCAAGAGAGCCATCCTGCCTGTGGATTCCAAGGGGTAAGCCCTCCGAGCAGGTAAGGGCTTTATAGAAGCAGCCAACACCAGCTGCTCAGGGCAGACAGCACAATTAGTTACAGAGCATTTCCAGAGCTCTTCTCTGCCTCCTTCCCACTGCAGGAGGTGAGAGGTGGGGAAGAAACAAATGAAATCCAATGCATGTGTTTTCAAAACAAAATGCAGAGGCAAATCTGCAATACATTCATCAGACCCAGCGAATCCCCAAAGCCATCTCTCCTCCCCTGCCCTCACCAGCATCCTGCATCCTCTCAGAGTAACCTGCAGAGCTGCTTCAAGTACTCAGACGGAGCACCCAGGTTTTGTGCAGACGCAGCAGGTGGCCCTGCTGGTGCAGCAGACCTGTGCACTGCTGTACAGCTTGAGCAGAGCTTGTTTGTCCTTCTGAGCACTACCACAGCTTGGGGGATTCAAGCCTACGCGCTCAGTGAGAGGATGGTAGGCCACCATTGCCATGGGGAATGTCCATGCTGCCTCCAGCACCCAAGGAACTTGTCAGTCCTGCCTGAAACAAGCAAGGAATCCAGTCAGAGGAAGGGAGTGATGGCCCAAGTAACGGAATTAACTGCAGGGAAAAAAAGGCAATTGCCAAATAGTCACCTTTTCTCTCTGCTTTACCTTGTTTCCAGCACTAACCCTCACTCCTGAACTGTTCTTTCATCTTCTCTCTGTGCTTCACAATCTGTACTTAATCATTACAGGTTACAGCGTGTCCCCTCCAAGTCCTTCTCCTACCCTCTGCACAAATAACCAGAGTGACAAGGGGAAAAGCATCAACAGAGAAAACTTTCAATTTTCAACCTTTCTGAATCCTAAAGCTGAAACAAGAACTGCCTCCTCACCACGCACCTCCACTCCCTATCTGCCCTTTGATCTATCGTTTGCCTCATAGCTCCACGCTCACGTTGCCTGGCCCTTGTCCCACACCTTTACTCTGCTTCCAGACACATCCAGCGGCACTTCATCACCGCTGGGCAGCAGACGCTCACCTCTGCCCTTCTCTCCCAAAGCCCCTCCTGCCTCCAGCCCCAGGGCTGACTCCTGCACCCCTGCCAGCAGGATGCAGGGCCCTGTGACCAGCACCACGTTCCCTTGAGTTCATTTCACCTGGCTCTCCTGTAACGCGGTAAATTGGACAGCTCCACCTGTGCATCCTGCCTTGTGTATCCTCCAACTCATGCTCAAAAAGGCAGGAAAGGGAAGCCAGGGACGGCTGCTCCCTGCATGGCACAGGCACCCCATGCTGCTGCAGCACCATGGGATCACACCCCAAACTCCAAGGAGAAAGCAAGCACTCTGAGCACTTCAGAGGAAACATCTGAGCTCACATTGGGCCGCCTGCCCCAGGCTGCTTTGAAAGCAAAGCTGCTAAAGGTCGCAACACCCCCCCTGCACAACCCTCCCCAAGGATTATTCAGGAATACCTGTTGGGGAGATCTCTGGGCAGGAGGGGACTCGCACCTCACGGCTGCTGTGTGGTGTTTCAGCGTGCTGAGGGTCATGGTGTCAGGGAGACGCAGGGGCTGCTCGCAGGAACACCGCGATCCCCCTGCTAGACAAGCCAACCTGCTGCGGGCTCTCCCAGCAGCGCTACCACGGGCTGGGCGTTACTACAGCCAGATCAACTCGTTCCATGCTTTCCACTTCGCCCCCAGGATCAGATCTGGGGCTAGGCTTAAAACTAAGCCTCTGTTTTCAGAATCTCTACAGCTATTGCTCTGTCCTTCCCGCGTTCCCCAGAAGACAGGAGTCCCCGAGCAGACGTGACACAGCAAACACCTCGCAGCCACACACCGCTCTCCCGTGCAGCCATATGTCGTCACATTTAAAGCAGTGATGCATATTTAGCAGTACCCCGTCCTCTCATCTGCACGGCAAACCTCCCTAGCAAGAAAACTTTGACCCCAGGGAGGTGCGAAAGACGTAGCTCAGCATCCAGCCTCTAACACACAGGAATCAGCCTTCTCCTACACGCTCATCCCCCAGTCAGGCTCACAAAATCCCACAGGCACACAGTTCCTCCACCTCCTGTGAGCAAACTCTTTTCATAAAAGAGGCCCTCTGAGCTGGCAGCCTCCCTGCTGGACCCCAGCGAAATGTTCCCTGTACCTTGGGTCTCTGCATTGCCTGCTCCTCGCAAGACCTCCCACTTTGGTGCATCTCATGAGCTGTGCGGTGCACTCCAGGCCACAGCGAACTGGAAACGAGAGCGTAATGCACAGGGCCCAGCTCTGAGGCTGCCAGAACATATTGGTTTGAAACATCACAGAAAATATTCGGCTCCATATTTTCAACGGTAGCCAGGAAGAAAATGCATGGAACAATTTTGAGAACTGTTTTTCAGAAGTCATTTAAATCAAATTATGCCCCATCCACACTGGCAGCAAAACCCTTTCTGCTAACTGGAACTGGTTTTCTTTTCTTTGTGTGTGTGTTCTTTTCTTTTTGGTTTAACTTGTTTTTTAAAAACTGTCTCCCAGCCATCTTTTTCTGGTAATGTGGACAGGCACTGCAACATTGCAGGAACGGGTGCCAGGATAAAACCTGTGATGCACAGTCCCTAGAATAAATCACTCAAGAGGGGTGGATTAGAGGAAGAGAGCAACGTAAGGTTACATCTTCAAAGATACAGTTCTCTGAAATCACTGCATTTTCAGCAAACTACTGCAGAAAGATATTCAGCTTGCAGCTGACGGAGAGAAGCAGACAGGCTTTTGGATCATTTGCAACTTCAAAACAATACCATGAATCAATATCTTTAAAAAGATGCAATTATTACATAGTGCTTGCATGTAATCAGAAAAGAATCTGCTTGTGCTGAGTGTGTCATTTGAGAGCTTCGATGCCAAGCAAATCCACACCGTTGGCTCACACAACCCCAAAGTATTATCCACTAACTGCCTGTTCTTTTTTCTCTTTTTCTTTAAACAATACAAGCATGTATGAAAAACATATTTCCTGGAAACAGTGATACTCTTTGAAGACTTATTCAACATTTCACAAACTGATCAAGCCTGCACCCACACGTGCCTGTAAGAGGAAAATGGGCTGACAATGCAAACTAAGCGAGACGTACTGCACGGGCTATCCAAGATATTTGCTTCTCTATACCTCCTAAGGCTATACAGGTTTGAAACTCCGCTCAGAATTATATAAAAATGATTTCTTACATGCCTAAGGAAATCTCTTACTGGATAGGATCAAGTGATCAGCACTTGAACCTATCAAGGCAGGAAACAAACAGATCAGCCGAGCGTTAGCACGTCGGAGCTTGCACACAATCCCCTCACTTTCTCGCTGAGCTCTTTTGATTGGGCTCTGAGTGCCAGTTCCCAAGGGTCTCAGCCCTGCACATGTCCTGACACACTTTCAAAGCCCAGAATGGTACACCTGGGACAAAGCACACGCTGTTCAGGAAGTGCACCAGGGCCAAGGAAAGCAATAGAAATTTTCACGGCTAACTCATATTACTGTTTGCCAATAAGTCTTTTAATATGAAAACCCATAATTGGAAACTGCCATATTACAGAACAATTTATGGAAGTTTTCAGAGTATGTATGTCTCGGTGGGAGCTTCTTTTGATGTGTTCCATCAGCCCAGGCCTGCGGTGGAAGAAGAGCATCAGGAACCTAAACGAGTCGTTGCTGAAGCGTCACCGAGGCTCCCACTCTAGGAGTGCTTCACATAGCCCCTTGCTTCTCAGTCCTTTCAGTCATTCATCTTTACAGCTGCATTCAGTCATCAGCTTGGCTGCCCCATCTTTGTTGCGTTTCATTTTCTGCAGAAACATTCCTGCACCCACGTTGTCATCCGCCGCTCTCCAAGGACAGGGCAGGCAAAGCACAGCCGCCTGCACCCTGCTGTGCCTGCCTCCAGCCCGCCAGATGAGCTCAGCAAAACTGAATCCTCCTCCTGCAGTGCCTGCCCTGTCACTCCAAGGAACTGGCACCTCCACTGATTCCTAAACCAGATTTCAGTTGCATCAAAACACAGCCCCAGCCAAGAATAGCCTCCTACGAAGCCAGTATGATACCATGGAAGTAAACTGCACACACACAGGCAGCGCTTCCTGTGCAGATCCCCACGCTTTGATGGGAAGGCAAAGGATTTCCTAAGAGGTGCTGGAGAGGCATCCCAGCCTCCTCTAATGCTAAGAGCATTCTGTGCCCATCGAAGTCACTTCTGAAGAGGAGCCGGGCTGCGAGCCAAGCACACTCCTTCCCACCTGACGCAGCAAGGTCCGACCGCACCTCACCGCGACACAGAGCGCCCGGCGCCTGCGCGCAGCAGGAGGGAGATGCCAGCAGCACGTTTTGCTCAGAGACTCCTGCAAATACTCAAGGTGGGGTTTGGGACTGGAACGGTTCCCCACCCGTGATCTAAACCCGCTACAGACCCATCTCCCTGGGCTTCCTGATCTGGAGACTGCTTCACCCAAGCGCACACACAACTGAATTTTCAATGCCTAGTTGGGAAGGCGGCACTGCGTTCACATTAAACCACTACCACAGCCAGGAAATCCCAGAGCCCACCTCTACCTCAAACCCACAACAGGTTCCTTACGAAAGTGCTTAGGGAAAGCAGTCCTGCTGCCAGTTGCCATGACATCTGGTACACCATCCACACCGTTCTGCCTGTTCCTCGCTCCTTGATGCTGCGCTGGGCAGAGCTCGGTTCCAGCCGAATCCCACACAGCGAGCAAGGCAGAGGCCACGCAGGAAAAGAAGGCTGAAAGAGCAGAGCAGCTGCAAGGGTATTTGTGGTTGTGGTAAAACCACAAATGCTCAAACACTTTCCATAAATTAATTATCCTGGGCTGCTGTGCTTCTTCATGGGTGTCAAAGCAAGAACAAGGCAAAGAAAAGCAAGTTAAGGCAGCCGGGGGGCAGGTGCCGCAGGACTAAGAGAAGGGGGACTTCTCCACTCACCAAACGGGGATCGCGTTTGGTTAACGCACAAAAACGAGCATTAACATTTCCAAACACTTCACCTAGGTTCAGGGCATTATGTTAGCTTAGGGCTTACCAGAAACACCAACATTTGGGAATATAATTCAAACAGCAAAACAGAAGCAAATTCATGAATGATCTCAAATAGTGCCACCACGTTTGTTTCCTAATTGTGCTCATTTGCCCCAGTCTGAGTCAGGGACACACCGTACTCAGTGCCACACCAAAACACACACAACATTGCTGCACAGAGCTTTTAGGAAGTTTTTATTAAGGATAGAACATTAACAGGAGGGAACAGACGAGAACAATAATGTCATGCACTGACTGCCTCGGAAAAGAGCCCACCTGAATGGGAGTTGAAGCAAACTCACTGGAGTTTGCATTTGCACCTAGGGGCCCAAGGTGTGGTAACGACAGCTCTCGAAGCAGATGGGTGATGCTCAGCATTCTGCTGAGGATGTGCGTTGCTGCAGTGTTTCTCTCAGTCCAGGGAAACCACTGCTGGCATTTGCGTCAGATGGATCTGCTCAGATTTCTTGGGGATGAATCTTAATAAAAAGCAAGCGCCTCCAGCTACACGTCGATTGCTCTGCTTGCTTGCATATACCTTCAGCGATACGGTATGCTTCATTAAGTTGTGAAACAGTGTTTATTAGAAGTGTAAAACGCATCAGCATCCTCCTTCCACCAGGCTCCTCAGCTTATTTTCATGACGTCAGTATTCAGGTTTATTTAACCCAGTGAAAATATACATTGGTTAAACCTGGCCTCAGGGCATCTCCTGCAGCACTGGAAAACTCAGTACACAGGAACAGCATATTTGGCTTCCTCCCTTCAGAAGAAGATTTACCTCCACCACAAACAAGGTACAGCCCATCCTGTCCCACCTGTGCAGGCAGCAGACACTGCAGTGGGCACGCCGAAGTCACCGCAGAGCTCGCTGCTTTCCAGTGCCAGGCACCTCCTGCCTGCAGTGGATGCTGTTCTAGCAAAACTGCTCCATGGAATGAACCAAAAGTTAAGCTCAGTTATAATTCAAATTAAAACCAAACGCATGGCAAGGGGCTAATAGTGGAGGATTTCTGTTCTCTGTCTCTAAGGAGAGATTTCAGTGCATGCTTCTCTTCTGTAACTTCAGCTTACACACAAGCCCAGGTTTTCCTTCTCTCTCTCAAAATTCATTTAAAAGCTTTATTTGAGCTGTGATCTTGTACACAAGTTTTCCACCAAGAACAAATTTTTACAACAGAGTTTTAAGCTCCTTTTAAAAAAAATCCAGAAATTTATAATGGAAACACTGACAGTGCCCATAATCACAAGTGCAGAAGCGTTGCTGCGATAGGTAGTTCGGATCTCATCCAAAAGGAAAAGCTGGTCCCTCCAGCAAATTCCACTTCCATTCCGTAACAATGGCCAGTTATGAGATCAGTAAAAGCAGGTGCTAACAAAAAAAACACTGAAGATTTAAGCACTGATGATGGCAGCATAAAGCCATTACCTTGGTTATTAAAGTCTGATTGGGCAAGATTTTTATTATTATTACTATTTTTAACAAAGTCCTGAATTACTTTATAACTCATTCCTCCTGGGCAGACTCCTCTCCCAGTGGTCATCACAGGCTAACTCGGCCAATCTTTGAATTCTGCCTCCAGCCGTTCCCAGCAGTGCTCATGCACTCATCTACACTCAGGTGCGTCGATTCTATCTTTGGGTTACGCTGACGAAGCCCACCGCTACGAGGTGCAGCTCCTCCCTGCTGACAGCCTAAATCTCTGCCCTGCCGCTGGCCATGCATCTTCCCCTCTGGATAAACTTTGCTTTCCAGTAAGAATCGCGAGGCTGCATGCTGCAACCACCAAATCTCGCCGGCTACGTGGAAGTGGCGACGAGCTGCCCGGCTGCGGTCGGGGAGGAGATTTACCTCCAGCAGAACCAGTGCCCCCTGTGCAGTGCAGTACTCTTCGTATTCTCAACACCCTTCCACTTCTCTTCACAAATACGCAGTAAACACGGCAATGAAATGCCATGGAAAGTAGGAATACAAGAAAAATGATGTGCTTGCTTGTGTTAAAAGGCACGAAGCCGAGCTGCTAACAGGCCGTGTGGGAAAAGTGCCACGGCCTGCGCTCTGCAGTTCAGGTGTTAACCCCATCCCACACTCCTGCAAAATAAATCTGAGAACGACAGAATTCAGAAGCACGGCTCAAAACCATGTGACTGTGAACCAGCCTTGACACCTGCTTAAGCCATTAATAAAATATTTCATATATCAGGAGCACTCGGTCTCCGAAAGCACTTCCCAGGGCTGAAACGTGTCGGTCAGCCAACAAGAGCTCTCACTTCAACACCGGAGATCATGACACAGGGACATCGAACCGAACAGCGTGCTGGGCTGTGCCACCTGCAAACATTCTTTTTAACAACTACCGCCTGCCAGCCTTCCTACAGAAAGGAGGGGAGTGCCTCTCCCTTCCTCCACACCGAGTGCAAAGATTTTGACTCAGAGGGGCACCCGTGTTGGTTAAACGGGCCCGGTAAATTCCAAGCTGCTTTGTGCAGATCTGCTGCACTCCATGCGACCTTCACTTGGCCGACTTTCCCCTCTGGGTAAAAGTCACTATGGGATGGCATTTAACAACTTTCCTTACCTGGAAGAAATTATTTCAAGGCTATCCACAAAGGCACACTGCAGTATAGTAAATGTGTTAATGATAAATTGTTTCAGCAACTTGAAGACATTAGGAAAAAAAAAAAATTCAAAGGCCTGCACCCAGCCAAAAGTCTAAAAACTGTAAAACTAGGAAGAAAGTAAATTTGTGTTCATCACTATTATTTCTGCATCGTTTAAATAAGCTGTTTCCATACCAACTTCTATCATGTAGCTGAAGAGCTTTCAGGAAGTTTACTCTCGAAGCTCCACGAATGACAGGACTAAACCTCCACCCCATCGCAGGGAACTTTGGAAAGCAGCCTCAAGAAACAGCACCACGAGTCAGCAACTCACCAAGTGAGCTTATGTTTATATTGCAAAAAGAAAAAGGTTAGCCCTTCTACATACACACACCTCTGAGATAACATGATTTTCTTCACGGAAGTTCTTTGTTATGGTTAGTTTTATCACACTGAGTTCAAATGCTCTGGATTATTAATCAAACCTCCTGACAGGCCTCCAATAATGAAACAGGACATGCAGCTAACAATGACTCACCATGCATCTTAAGCTGATAAAATAGGAAAGGAAGAAGGACAAAGTTCTCAGACCCTGTCCGGGCAGCTCACAGCTTTAGGAAACCCCTTCCATCTGCTTTCCCACCAGCGAGCCCAGTGCATGCGCTGGCTCCGACAAGGCAAACTTCCCACTGGCTGCTCCCAGTCTGCCCACAGATGATTGTTATCCCACCAAAGACCGCTAGCACCCAAAGCATCCAAGTTATCTGGCACGTGAAAAGCAAGTTAAATGTTTTACTTACGAGAGCGTTTAGTCATAGAACCGTAGAATCATGAAGGCTGGAAAAGACCTCTAAGATCATCTAGTCCAGCCGCCAACCTAACACCACTATGCCCACTAAATCACGGCCCTAAGTGCCATATCTACACGTCCTCCACTTTTTTTTTTTTTTTTTAGTATCTCCTTAAATCCTCTGCCTTGTTCTGAAAGTTGGACGTGAAGATCTTGAAGGTCTTTTGCAACCTAAATGATTCTACGATGCTACGAAGTGGCTACTCACCCCTCCAGCCAATTTGTCATTTCACCAACCACAGCGCTTTCTGAGGAAGAGGACACAGGGCAGTTTGCTCCAGGACTGCTGGGGATCCTGATCCCAATCCCCCTTCATCATTTGGGACTCAGAGTCACTGCGTGCACCTCCCAGCTAGGCACTGCTGGGGCCAGGGGGTGCCCAGGGAGAGGGTCACTGCTGCAGGTGGTGTATGGGGAGGGGGGCACTGCTAGGTGCTGAAGCACACGCACACACTATTTTACCCACAGACCACTGAATAACACTTCACAACCCCCAGCTCCCAATCCGTACAGCACTGGGGGATGCCAAACGACACCAGGAGGTTGCACACCAGCAATTCTGGCTTCGGCAGTTCTAACAAGAAGGGCACGCTCGCTGCGGGGGCAGTACGCCTCAAAACACCCCGCTCCCATCCCCTGCGGGTCCTGAAGCATTTCGCAGGTGATTAGATGGCTTTTGCAGTCCCCAGTCCAAAACAGATTGGAAGCGATGCCAGTCCAAAGGCACCTGGTGACGAGCGCCTGCTCCCGGCAGAACAGAAGCAGAAGGAAACGCAGCAGGACTCCGCCACACTAACACTTCTTAACTCATCGCTTTCTTTTTGATTTGACCACTTTGTAGAGTTGCCTTAAAGCCTCCCAGAAGTTATTTCACCACATTACGCATAGTCCTACAAGTACAGTTAGAATGTTCTACCCAAACTTCCACATATAAATGGTTTTTATAACGACTTGAGGGAATTTGGCTTTCCGTACCCAGTACAGTCTGTACACCCATAGCTGCTCAAAGCCTTACTCTAGGTAAGCTAGAAATAAAGCTTACGCTTCAAAAACTGGAGGAAAACCTGTTTCAATTCCTACACATTCAACTGTATCTCTCTTATTTTATCCTCATCATGACATTGGGAGCTCCTCCCATCGAACCCCATTTCAGATGATACTGAAGGAAGTTTTGAATGTACAACTGAAAGATGCAGCTGAACACTTCACAGCTTCAGACCCTCCAGTGGTATAAAACAATGAGCCAGGATCAGCACTACCAGCACTCAGAACCGACCAGATCCTTAAAAGAAAAACAAAAATTTGCTATGGTTCTTTGAAATTAGGAGTCGAGGTAAATTCAAACATAAATCAGCCTCACTACAGACACTGCTCTCACCTGTATAAATATTTTGCACCAGGTCACATGAAACACACGGATATTGCAACAGAGGCACAGCGAAACAAGCATGCTGCAGCCCTCCAATACCAGAAGAAGTCTGTCTTATTTTTCTTTAATGATAAAACACAGAAAGTCTAGAAGTCTAAGTTTCTCAAGTGCATTAGCTGGAAACTTTGCAGGCTACAGTTCAAGTACCCATGCGTTTCTCGGGAATTTAAACCACTCTTGTTCCTTGAAAACAGCCTGAAATTGCCACACAAGCACTGCTGTACTCTTGACCTCCCCAGGGAGCGGCTCATTCCTGTCCAACGTGCCAGCAGCTGCTTAAGGTGAAGTTTCCCCATCGCTGGTCTAACGTGCTCATCCATCACACCAAAACAGCCACGTGTGCTTGCATGATTTACTGGATGGTGCAGGCATTCGCTGCTAGCGAACGTTAGCTTTTCCACAGAAACCCCAAACTGTAAATGTTTAAACACATCCTAAAGACCCTGGGCCTTTCCTTTTTCCACCCCCTCCTCTTGTATCCCAACAGCAGCTAACACGTCACATTGCTGTCCTGGAGTCATCAGTAACAAAACTTCTTTCTAGAAGAAAATGCTTTAGTTAAGTCCTTCCGCAGGTACAAAGTGACACAAAAACACTTCAGCACACACACTTTCTTTTGAAAAAAATCACTAAGCAACTCACCACATTCTGCCCGTAAAGCACTGGCTTCACAGCAAACCTCTGAGGTCAGTTTTCTGCACAGACCAAGTTTTACTGGAGAGTTGCACTCAATTTTCTAAGCCTGTAACACAGAAAGGTTGACTAACCCCGACATTAACTGCAGCATTTACTGAAGGGTAAATATTCTGTAATGCATAACGTGTCAGGGCATGATTTAAACTTTGTTCTGCAGCAAAAAATAAAATCCGTATCAGTTATCACAGATGCATGATCTGGGTTTTTTCATTTTAAACTCATCCAGTTATTCTGTATTTCCTCCTGCACAGTCAGAATATCAGGAGGACTGGGGTGGGGAAAAAATCTCACTGGTTTTGGGTAGAATTTTTTCACAGCTATGTATCAAAGTAATTAATGCTGTCTGGAGAGGGGGGCTTTTATCTTTTTATAGTGAAGAGAAAGCAATGTGGACGTGGCTAAAGAAATAAATAAAGCTACCCTGGCTGTGGCCCGTGAGATTTTGATAAGCCCACATAATTCTTCATTTCAGAGCTGAGGGGACGCAAAGCGGGCAGGATGCCTGATGCCACTCTGACCAACCCTGAAAAAGATCTCAACAATTTTAAAAGGTGGCAGCAAGTAATAAAGCAGCATGCATGGCAGATTTAAAATCCCACATTGGTGTTTTCCACTTCTTTTTTTTTTTTTTTTTTTTTTGTATCATAACTCCGTACTATCCAGCACATCCAGCCATGGATGCAGCTAGAAAAACACCTGACCCTAAAAATGGTTGATGCAATCTGAACTATGAGCATTTCCTAAAGCTTCCTGCAAGCCAGGACTTATGAACCATGCTCTACACCTCCCTCATACCACATCCACACAGGGAAGAGATTTCCTGTAACAGGCACGGAGCCACTCAGCAGAGCCCAGGGTATTCTCACCCTGGTCCCTCGCCTCACTCGAGTGAGGCAGATCTCCCATGCACGCAGCTGCTTCTGTGCCAAGTTATGGCTGAGGAGAGGTGCACAGCGTGGCACTGAACCCCTGAGGTGGGGTAGGAGGGAACAACCCCAGCCTGCTGAGCAGCAGAGGAATTGAGGCAAGTCTACGAAGACAAAAGGTACAGGAGGTGAGATTTCCGGACAGAGAGTATTGGACAAACACTCACAGCTCTCCCCAGTAATCGGCCCCTGGCTGGCGCAACCACAGTGTTTAACCAGACGGTGACCTGAACTGCAGGTTATTTTTCTCTCTGCTCTCACAGAGCACTTTAGAAGAAATCAGTGCTTGGAAACCGGAGCTCTGTAGCACAGTATAGCAGTCTAGTTATGATCACCAGTTTCCCAAAGACAGCCCTCGGGCCCCAGGACATTCCCCTGTCAATAATGCTGGCTGCGTTAGCCACGTGCCACTCACTCCCAAAAAGCCGTGTTGTTACCCTGCCTAAGTGGTTTTCCTGCAGCAGCAGGGCAGACAGCTAGCACTGCCTCCTGCACGACGCCGCAGTGACAAAAGACGATGGGGGGGGAAAAAAGATTTGATGCACGCGCGCCGTTTTGTGAGCGATAGTGCAAAGTCTGCCCAAGGTCTCAGTCAGCTCATAGGAAATCAGCGTGCAGACAGACAGTGCCCTGACAAGGCCAGCTGTCCCCTCCCAGCCTTTCCTCCACTTGACAGGCACGGCTGACACCACACCTAGCCTCTGGGCTCAGTATCTCAGCCACTGACAGGAGCCACCCATGGGAAAGCAGGACGGGGGGGATTACAATGATGTCAGGCGCCATGAAGAACATTTTCCCTTTGCCTCACAAACTTGTGAGCCTTACAAGAGGGTAGCCATCCGCCTCTGTGATTTTTTTTCCCTTCTACTAACGGATTTTAACAACGCATATCCTGCCAGGAAACATGATGGTGCTTTAGTGATAAAGCATTACAGAAAAAGGTAAAGCGAGTTTCCAAGATGCAAGTCAAAGCTGATAAACATATTACAACCTCAACTCAACAACTGTGCAGAAAAGTCAAAAGAATAAACAGTTTTAGAGAAAGCTTCAAGAATATGGGGGAAAAAAAACAGGAAGAGTGGATAATGTAACGCCATGCTGTCAAAACACTGCTGTGTGCGTGAAGCACAGCTCCTAACTACACGAGATTAACCTCGGGTATGCCAACACGGTGCAGGCCAGGCTCAAGCACCAGCTGGCCAGGGGTGATAGAAACCTGGACGAAACTCATTAATGGAAAAAATACCTCTGTACCAAGGCACTCTTAGAAGCAGGTCACCTGGCCGCCATGCTAACCCCGCTCCCCACAGCGGGTCAAGAAGAAGGAAAGCTGCTGCTCAGCCCTCCTGCTTCACGCAGCTCCTCGAGGCTTTCCCCAGGCAGGATACCCAGCAAGTCACGATTCAGAGCCCACAGCAGAAGGGGTGCCAGTTTCTGCATAGCGCACAAACAACAGTGGCCAGTGCCCGTTCCAACAAACAAGCAAAAAGCAAAGCACAGAACAGGGAGGGTGTCCTGACAGCCAGCTCATTAACACAAGTGCCGCAGCTGGAATTCCCAGGCACCAACAAGCACTCTGCAGGACGTACACCTTCATGCAGAAGCACAGAGGAGGGTTTCTTTTCAGACAGAACAAAGAATGACGTCTGGGGAGTTCTTTGCCAGAACATCACTTTTTGCAATCGAAATACACGAGTGCTGGTTAGGCCATGCCAAGTCCTCATTTTCACACTTGCAACACTGCCCAATTAAGAAATAGGTATTTTGGCACTGTTTTCTGTTTAAAATAATTTTGACAAAGGAAAAAAAAATAAAAAAAAGAAATGCTTCAGCCCCAGATCATACAACTGAATATGGATGAATGGTTAGCATACTGGAAACCTTAAAAAAAAATAAAAATAAAAACCACAAAGTCACAAAAGACATAGACCTACTTCTATGAACCAGTTATTACATGACTGGACAGAAAACAAAAACAAACCAATACAAACAATGGAAAAACATAAGAGCATAAGAGTGATGCCTTTTTCAGTACACTTAGTAGATCAGCAGCCTGTCCTGCTCTTTTCTCCCAGAGACATGACCAAATCTTTTCTTAAAATCTCCATGCAGGTGAGGCTGAAACAAAAACTGAAAAGCGCAGATAGAATCTGGGACCTTCAGAAACATCCACCAGCTGTCTCATCAGCAAGCTCACGCTCAGGAATGATGACAAGTGCACAACTACCGAAGCAGTGAGGAATTTGCTGGAAAAAAATCAGGCAGAATTTTAATTTACCTTCCGGTGTTTTGAGTGGCACCTCTTAAACAAGAAACTTCATCAAAAAGAAATTACTTGCCATTCTTCAACACGCTGCAGAAAGAGATGCTGGCAGAGATTCCAGGGCAGTGATTTGTATGTTAATCAGGTTAAGGATGATACCAAGCAGCAGCTGAAGCAAGGCTTCTTACGCTGGGAGAGTTGAGAAAACCACTGCTGATGCATACTGCTCACTGGGCACCTTCTGCTGTGCGACTGCACCCAGGATGGATCTCCAGTTCTTGTGATGTGCCCAGCACACAAGGCATTAGCTCCAACATCGGAGCAGACGGGAACCCCCCACAGCAACCCTGGAGGTAGGAGGGGGCAGTGGGAGGCCAGCAGCTCTCAGCCCGGCTGCTCTTTGCCTTGTCTGGAGGCAGGCCCAGGAGTGGAGCTTGGGAGAAGGCACTGCTGCCCGGGCCCTCTGCAGCTGATCCTAAGCCTATTAGACAACGTTATCTTGGTTACAAATCACCTGCTGCCAACACACTTCAGGCATCCCATTGCTAATGACAAGTATCTTCCTTATCTCCAAGAACCACCTGGTTATTCAGGAGGCCCCACACCGCACCCCACACAACCTGCTGCAGAAAATCCCCTCACTCCCACTCCAGCAGCTGCTGCAGTTCCTCATTTACATAAATCACCTCTAGTTTGGATTCCCTGTCCCTCTGATTTATGGCTTTAAGAAAAATAAACATGAGTTAAGGAAGTAAGGGAAAAGACTTAATGAGCCAGCTTAGCAGCTCTGACCACATGCAAATCCCGCAGCCAATTGCTGCTTCTCTGCCAGCCCACAGCAAGAACAAACATGCAAACAGATCGGAGCACCCTTCCTTCTCTTCAGAACCCAGGATACCCTCCAAAACTCCTCATCTAGGGTCTTGAAAGATTAGCAGCTTTTTGGTGCCATGGTAGCTCTTCATTTCTTCAGCTCTCAAGCTAAATTAGGGGTGCAATCTCCTTTAAAAAAAAAAAAAAAAACTGTTCACTTTTCTTCATAGTATGACACCCACCGTACAGACTTCAGGCCAGACAGGACTTTCATCATCAGTGTGCTTTATTTCAACTTACATCTAATTATGTGGATCTGAAAGAAACCCAGAGCACTGGAAATCTGGACGGGCTTTCCAGGGAGCCTTTGTAAAAAAGTGGGGCGAGCCCGACGCGCATGACATCCCCCCATCCAACGGCATCCCAACAGGTATCCCGACCCTCTCTTACAAGGTGTGGGCTCCAAATGCTCATGCAGTATCATCGAATGTGTCTCCAAACTGACAAAAAAGCAAACAGTTCTAAGAAATACTAATTCCACAGGAACTAAGGACTAAGAAAAGTCCAGAATGATAGTGGTTATATAAGAGATTGGATTAAGAATAATCTACAGTGATGTGTGCATATTTACAGAAGACTTGGAAGAATGGGGCTTGAAACAATCATCTGATGAAAAGTTAGTTGTTAAAGGAAACAATTTGGTGTACTAGATTATATTCATGTGAGCAAGAAAAAAAATGAGCAGTGAAGGAGATCAGGTAGATGTTGGCTGGAGTCCTGCTCTGGAGCAGGATCAGCGGCCCCTAGGAGCACTGCCATTCAGGCTGCAGCTCCTCCAGGAACACGCTGAAACTCAGCAACGAGACGCTTGCCCTCCCCCCTACTAAACATTCTGCCTTCTACTATCACTCTCACCCAGCACAGAAGGAGGAAGGATTAAAAGGACACTAGGCTGCTCAAAAAAGTTCCTGTGATTTCATTATTTTTCATAAAAAGCATGCCAGACCTTCCTATTACAACTCAATGCATTAAAACTTGGATTGATTCACTTCAAGTGTGATTTGACTAAAGAACGGCGAAAGCAACATCTGGAAGAAGAACAAATCCAATGCCACAGCTCTCTCACTGAGCAGAATTTCCTATTTTCTCTTTTTTGTTTGTTTGTTTGTTTTGCTGTTAGCCTACACCAAGCCAAGCAAGGCCTGGCAAAGAGCCATGCCAGCTCACAGCGAGGGCCCATCACGGAACAATGCGTGGTTACCCAAAAACAGCACAGCCACAACGTGAGCATGCCGTGAGGCTTCTCCAGCTTCCTCCAAATTGTGCTAAATTGTGCACAATTGTACAGGGGAGCTGGGGAAGGGCTCTTCAGAAGGGCATGTAGCGACAGGACGAGGGGTAATGGCCACAGTCTGGAAGAGGGGAGATTTAGGCTAGATCTTAGGAAGAAATTCTTTCCTGTGAGGGTGGTGAGGCACTGGCACAGGTTGCCCAGAGAGGCTGTGGATGCCCGCTCCCCGGCAGTGTTCAAGGTCAGGCTGGATGGGGCTCTGAGCAACCTGGTCTGGTGGGAGGTGTCCCTGCCCACGGCAGGGGGCTGGAACTAGGTGATCTTTTAAGAAGATCTCTTCCAACCCAAACCATTCCATGATTATATGATTTGCTGAGATGGGAGGGGGTGCACATACACACGGACAACTCACAGCCCTCTCTGTAAGGTCTACGGCAAAACAAAAGCCAGCTGCCCTTCCTCCCTGCACCAAGCTCTCAGATCTGTTCATGCTCTGCTTTTCTGGACATCTTCCTAGCTGGCTTCTGAGGCTTCCCAGTCTACTCCTGGATATCATGAATTCCACTTGAGTACTTTTAACCTGCCAGAACACTTACTATTTCAATAATGACTTCTCCAGACCTCTTTTTTTATTATTATTATTATTAATGTAATGTTTCCAAACAACATTCTCGATTGTTAGACTCCAACAGTATTGCTGTGATAACCCTGTAAGAACCCTATCTCCTCCTGAGTTACTGTTATCCTTACATTAGCTGGGAGATTTGGAGAAGAAACTGACTCTCAGAAGAATTTGGTGGAAACGAATCATTATTCACTAGGACAAACTCAAAGCTAGCATCCCCTCTGGACAGTTCATGGGTTCACACCAACAGTCAGAGGCGGTGGCTCGCCAGGATACGTAGCTCTGTTCATCCATACATGATGATATTTGCGATGTGCTTGAATTAAATTGTTCCTTCTCTGTGTTTTTTTGTAATTATGCCAACAACAGTCACAGCTGGGAAAAGTGAATTGCAGCTTACATCTCCTGTACAGAAGGTGTTTAAATATTTATCTGATTTACAGCTCTGAAAGAGGCAGCTCTAAGATCTCCTGCTGCGTTGGATTGCATCGGACACCTCTGACGAACAGAATGTGCTCTCATGAGCCATACAGAGCGACTACTGCTATCCTTCCAGACGCTTCATGGCCAGAATGCTGGACCCACCACCCAGCAGCACACCCCGTACGTAAACCAGCAGTGGAGACCTTCCGACTAGATTAAGCGCAGCAGCCGAGAACAGTGCGGAGCAGCACTGCGAGCCAAGGGGAAAATGATTCATGAGACAACAACGACAAAAGGTACCACATGCAGGCATTGATTTGTGGAGGTTAATCTCTTATTTTATTTACAGTATGTATGGTATATATACAATAAAATACCATATATACTATATATGGCATAGTAGATTCGAATACACCACTGCTGCAAAAAAATGCAGAACCAGAGCCCTCTCCTGTGTGTATTGCAGCAAGCCATAGCGGGTTGGACCCCAAAATTCCTTTCAGACAACCTTGAGCAGCACGAGTCAAATGTGCAGCACCAAGTCCTTGCGAGTACTATTTTCAGAGCAGGACTCCAACATTTCAGCCCTAGCATGCAGAGCGTGAGACGGTTGTCATGAAAAACATTCCACGTTATAAACCGCTACTCTAAAAGCGCCAGAGACTGGGCCAGGAATCCAAGCCCCAAGTGATATCAAGTGACTTATTATGCTATTTCCTTCTACCAAAGAAATTACCTCTTGCAAGAAAAACCAAAACAGCTATCTGAAATTGAATAAATTCTATCTGGCAATTAAGCAGAAGGTAAAAGAGCACAACGAGGCTGCGAGGGAAGGTGGGTTCGGTTTATCCTTCAGACGGACACGCTGCTTCCCTCCCTGATGAGCTTGAGAAATATTGCTGTAATCATCGTACCATCATTTTTTGCCTTCCAGTAATTATGTCACTGTATAATTGAAGCTCCTGAAATTGATGTAAGCACAAGTCTATAAAACATAATAAAAACCCACGGGTGGAAGTTAAAGTAGTGAAAATCAGTCAAGAAATAAAAGCACTGTTTTTCTTCTTTATCAGAGTAATTGACAAGGTCTGAGGTCAGCTCTCCATCACTGGAGATCTCTTATCGTGACGTTCTTCTGCAAATGAAGGCACAGACTCAGGGAAGCCCTACAGCTTGAATTAAGAGGGGACCGTCGAGCTGAGTGCGACGACGCTCTGACTTCACTCGCTAAGAGAAGGTTAAGTACCTGGAAAAACAGCCTAAGTCAAATACCTTACTTTGCAACAGCTAAATATTTGAAAGTTACCATAGTACCTCGATACTCCCAAGATGTAACACAAGAGGACAAGAGAGGAACTTCTGAAATACTGCCTCCACACGTGGTCACCGCGACACCCGCCGCTTTGCCCTGGCTGGGAGCCCGTGGCTACCTTCTTCTGGAGCGCGAGACAACAAAAACCCCTGGACAAAACGCCCCTCCCCCTGCCACCAGTGCCCCACGGAAGTCACTGGCTCCTGATCCCAGCTACCGGCGAGCGCACAGACGTGAACCGACGAACTGACCATTCCCGACCAGCAGACAGCTCTCCCAGGGGACGCGCGGAGGGAAGGAGCTTTCAGAGCGGACGCAGTGAGCACGGGGAGGAGCGCAGCAGCTCGTCCAACCGCCTGGTGCATGCTCTGGGGAGGACACGATGCTGAGAAATTCAAGGCTGATAAATTTCCCACCACTGAGCCAGGAAGCAGAGGGCTGGAGGAAGAAAATATTGCTTTGCCTCTCGAGAAGGTATTACACCAAGCATAACCACACGTCCAGAATATTTCTGCGCTCCCTTACAGTTCACTGTGGCCTTGGTACCTGTGGACAGGGATCAGCAGAACACAGAGCACCCCTGGAGAAACCTCTCTCCAGAGAGCTTCTCCTCTGGAGCAAGGCCACAGATTCACCCAGCCCAAACCACTTCGCCAGCCCCAGGTCCCCCTGCCTCCCAGTTACACACAGAGCTGGCCTGGGGGCCCAGGTAAGCCAAGCCCTGGGATGCAGCATCACACCGTGACCGCACTCAGCAGGACTGAGCTGTGCTGCCACAGGGAAGGTCGCCCCCAGAGCACCTGGAGGATGACCAGGGTGCTGGCAATGCTGAAGGCACGGATCCATCAGGCTGCTGTAACAGCATCCTTACCTTCTGCAAGATGCAGGTTCACCAGTGAAAAAAAGCAGCTCCGTTCTCAGTGGAGCACGGGTTTATGGGCTGGGAATAGATAACCTTAAAACAATCAGCGCGCACAGCTCGGTCCTAACAAACCAACATGCGCAGGGTCTGTGACGCCTCCTCGGAGAGCATCAGTTATAGCACGCATCTGATTTACATTTTTCAAGGAAATAATTTAAGCTGTTCAGCTCGCTCCAAAGGCCCAATGGGAAGGAGAAAACCCTCAAGATACCTATGTGACAGCTTTGCAGCAGCATGAGACTAAACAAATGGAAAAACCTTAAAATAGCTTGCGACAGTTTATCATTAATCAGTAGGAATTACTTGGCAGAATGCAGCATCTTTCAGTGCAACTTTGTGGCACCCTTCCCAAAGAACTAATACAAACAGGAGCACGCAGCAAGAGATTCAGGCAATAGGGGAAAAAGGATGTCATCACTGATTAAGCTGCTGATGGCAAGAAACAAACAAATAACAGTACATAGGGTAGCACCTGTGTGGCTGAAAAACATGACTGGCGTGGTCCAGCTAATTCATCTGGCAAGGTTAAATCCACCACCGAAGAATCATAATCATACTACAAAACACCAAAGTCTTCTGAATTGCCTCCGTGCAGTCAGACACCATTTCTCCAGCAGTTTTATTTATTTCAGCATTTGCCCAGAGCAGAGAAAATACTCTGAACTGATCCTCTTATAAAATGACTCCCCTATTCGCAAAAGAGCATTAGCGTCAAATGCACGAAGGTATGAGGACAATCAGAGAGAGAGGCACTACCTTTGTGTAGAGCCAGTGATAAAATGGTACAACTGCAAAGCCTCCAGCCCAGGCGACCTGTATCAAGCCTACAAAGAAGCTCTCGTGCTGGCAGAGGATCTAAGCATCCAAACTAACCATTTTCTCCAACTATATGAAATGCTCTCACACTAAATGTAATTTATACTCCAGGATCTGGTGATCCAAACTTACAACAATCATCACAGCTCTCCTGAACTCTGATTTGGACTCTTGAACAGGTATCAAAGAACTTTTCCTCCAACCCTCAGTACTGGTTTTCAGAGGTTACGTGGACAGCAGCAGACCTCTGCACTGTTTGTGTATGGACATACCCGTAATGCTTGAGTTCCCACCGAGGATGACCTTTTGCATGAGGCAGTTTGCAGTTACATGTGCCAATATATACACAGCTCGTTTACTCATTTTATGCGTGTTTAAAAGGAAGAGACACATTCTAATGTGTTTCAAACCATCACTCCAACAGAATCAGTAAATGAACCAGGCGAAAACAGTTCAGACCAGTTCCCACCCTGCTGGAATCACCCTCATTATTACTTCTGTCCAAGCAAGATACAATAGTCTTTACATTCTTAAGGAGAATTCCAAAACCATGTGTCTGGAAAGCAATTTGTGGCAGTTCGTGCTGACCTGTACAAACCCAAGTTACAAGTGCTGACTGTATCGTACATATCCCAGAGCTTACATCTCTAGAAAAGTAAGAACTGCCCTTGCACAAAGGTGCTAAAAGATATACCTGCAAACAAAATAAAGCCATGCAGATGTTTGAAGGGACTTTGACCTTGATCAGTGAAAGAAAAAAAAAAAAAAAAAAAAGGGAGACAGAGTTTAGTGAAATCCTCAAATGAAAAACTGATCGTCTCACATTTGCATTGCTCCCATTACTTTACACATTGTCCAGTCTTGTGGATGTCGGTATAACCACAAAATCTGGAGCTGTGCCAGGAGGAGCTTTCCATTGGACGCACAAAGTGGAGAGCATTCATCGCCTGGAAGCTGTGTGAACAGCACTTGGTGAACACGTGAAGAACTGCAAATACCTGATCAGAGCTACGCGCTGCCACAGCATGAAGGCAGCTAAAGAGCAGACACCAGAAGCCACCCCCATCAGCCTTGTCCTCAGACCGCACGCAGTGATAACAAAGGTCTTTCCACGCAAAGAGTGAGGTGTCGACATTTCAGATGTTGCTCCTACCAAACGTTATAACGGACAAATATTTTAATCTACAGCAGCGTAAACCACAACTTAACTCATCCGGTCTATAGGAAATCCGCTGTTCTCTGTCTTAGGCGCTAAGGTTAGTGAAGAACACAGGAACAAGCTCTTTCTGCCACAGAACCAAACACACAGGACTGACCTTCCACTGCTCCCTGGGAAGCAGTCTCACCACCACGATGTCCCCATTCAGGGCTCTGTTGCGAGCGACCACTCCATCGATGAAGATATCGCGAGTCCCATCCTGCTCAGAGAGGAAGAAAAATGTCAGACCAAAACATACTGAGCTACAACTCTTGAGAGGCTTAAAACACCATCATCAGAAAGGACACACCCTGGTGAGGCAAACATCCTGCAGTTGTGCACAGCAGTGGAATGGATTCACCACATGCCCTGCAATAAGCAGTGCCTCTCAGCAAATCCTCGGTAGGGATGTGCCAGCACAGTAGCTGCACAGTATTTATTCAAGGCAGAGCCAAGCCCTCAAAACGTATTGCCTGCAAACTCTGCTCAGTTCCTCTACAAGTGCTCTTGGGAATGGGCAGAGGGTTCCCTGCAGCCACAGCTCTCCACATATTCAGTTCCCAACCGAAGCACTGTGAAAGCTGTTGTCCAGAACACGTTTACAAGAGACCCTGCGACGTGCCCCGTGCAGATATCCTGCTGCCTCCTGGGTGAGATGGGACAGTGGGGCACGAGGGACGAGCAGAGCAGGAGCCAGCCTGTGAAGGTGGCCAGGACACGGGCTGAGGATGCAGCTTCTGCCTTGAGGGAGGTCATGCCATATATTCTGCGCTTGGCACAACTGATGGTTGAACAAATTCCAAAAAAAAAATGGCGGCTACAGATGCCAACAGCAAGCCAGGAGATGGTCTACTGCAGCAGACGTGTTGGGGCACCTTCTCCCAAGGCTCACTGTTAACTTCCTTGCACAAGAGCTTCTACTAATTGCAGACACTATGATTATACACCCCAGACATGTTTGGCATTCTGCTAATCTAGATTTGGAATGGAAGATGTTCTGCATGGGGTGAACAAAGATGAAATGTTCTGAAGATGCCAACACAGAGGGTTTAGGTTTTAAAGGACTGCCAGTTTTGTCCTTATTTTTGTCTAATTAACTACAGCATTATTGCTGCTTTCATTTCTATTTCCCCATAATATATGAAGTCCATGCATCTGTTTGCAGTGCCATGAGCATGTCAAACAATGTGAGCATTCAGTTTCAACATGAGCAGCTTTTCAATACAAAAAAAAAAAAAAAAAAAAAAAAGATGAGCTTCTTTAGATTAGAACTTCATTGTCTTCCAGTGAAAAAACAGCTTCACAAAAATTAAAATCTTAATCACAACTTTAGTGGCTGCTCAGATGCACACTCCTGAATCTCAAATGCTTGAGTAAATCCAATCAGAACTACCAGTACACTCGGTCTCCAAGAAAAACTTTTTATAACCTGAAAACACGAAGCCTTAATATCACATAAATATCTTACTCTGCTTAGATACCAAAACAATAAAACGGCAGAAGCCTGCCATGATGTGAAACCAAGGCTGTCCTCCAAGAGACCAAATTACTCTTAGAAAGAAAAGCAGCAGCAGCTCAACAGCTGTGTGAAAGCTGCCTCCCATGACAAGATGCAGAAAAATTGCAAAGCCTCTTGGACCAACATAATTCACATTGGAAACTGTTCTTTTCAAAGAGCCAGATTTTTTACACATGGTCTTATTCCTCACTTCTCCCCACCCACTCCCTTCTGCCCAAGCTCCTCACCTAAATCCACCACATATAAAAAGAAAAGTTCAAAGTCACTTTTTAAGGAAAATGGCTACTTTTTTTTTTTTTTTTTTTTTTTTTTTGCCTGTACACACAGCTGCTCTGTGCTACAGGACACAGGCTGGCATTCATGACACACTTTGTTCGCTCCGCACTTTTTTCCTGTTTGCTTTCTCCCATGTCCAAGAAAACGGAAGGAAGACCCTCTCCCCACTCTGTACAGAGGTGCTTGATGCATAACACCACTTAAATCTTCATCTCCATACTACGCAGGAGTCCGGTCTTGAACTGCAGCCACTCCCAGTTAATCAATACATCTCTATACACAGCCCTCTATTTTACAGCAGTTAATTTCTGACCCTACATATTTCCAAGAGCACCTGCATGTCCCTCTTTGTCCTTCAGTGTATCAGGGGTATTATTCTTCAAGCTGGCAATGCCATCATTCAAAACTCACGCTGTGAGCAGGGAAGACGTGAGGCAGAGATTTAAATGCTCGTGCCCATTCCCCACGAGGTTTTAAAGAGAGGCTCCAGGCCTCCCCCTCAACTCTGCATGAAGACAGACAGACAGCGCATCTGCAGCAAGAAGCACCCTGGGACTTCTGGTGTTAAAAGGTGAGCAGCTGTTGCATTTGAACTCCATGCAGCCACAGCCAAGTGAGAGCTGCAGGGAGAGGGGTGCAGTGCCCAAGCCAGCAGCAGAGAAGGGGGGATTTTTTTTTCTTGCAGTGTGTGGCAATGATGGGAAGTCCTGCAGAACACCGAGGCTGCAAACCCTCCTGCTGCCCTGCTGCCCTCAGAAGCAAATATCGTTGCATGAAGGAGGAAGTGTCAAAGCAAGGACTGTGCCCACACCAGCCAGAGTCATCTTCACCCAGGCGCTGATTCTGTTTGTTACCAGGGACAAGGCTGGTTCTAGGATTCACCTCCACAAAGGGAAAAGTAGAAAGGTAAACCAGATAAGGCCAGCTAGCTCTCCTTTGTAGAACAGCAAGCAGTCTCCTGCACAAGGCAGCCGGGGTGATTAGGGGCAATCCATCCAACGAAACTCACGTGAGCAGCTGGATTTCACATTTAACCTTGTATTTGTAAATTCTGAGAATTTGTTTAACAGCTCACACTGATCGCACCTCTGAGGCCACCTGCAAAGAAAGGGTCACAGTTCCCTTCTCCCTTATACGCTCAGTGCCCTTCACTGAGGTATCAGAGAGCAGCTCTGAACCTCTTCCTCTAGCTGATCTCAAGAACCCACTCCATGCACCCCTGACCTCCCACCTCTGCCACGTCCGCCTTCACTAACACGGGGGATGGAAAACCTCATCCCCGGTGCATACAGCGAACTGACGCTGCCACGGCTTTCAAGGCTGTCAGCCCAAGCTCCAACACAATACTGCTGTCAGTAGCAGGGACAACAACAGAGGCAGTGTTTCACCGCCCCAGCGCAGGCCGTGCCTTCTCTCCCCCACAGCAACAACACATTTCAACACCAAGCTCTCTCTCATTGATAGTAACATTTTGACCAAGTCAGTTCCAGATAAAAAGCTTTGGCTGCGCCAGCTGTGAGGTCACCTTCCCTGCTGGAAGCCCTTGAAATCGCAAGAGCCCCTCTTTTCTGTCAAAATACGGGAAGATGAGAGGAGAGGCACAAACCAGTCCCATGTGACAGAAGCACACCCCAAGCCAACCCATATTCAGTCAGCGCAGAAGCGGGCACATGAAAAGGAACCGTGCGTATTATTTCTGGAATGACTTTTCAAATTAGCTCATGCAGCAGATCGAAAACGGAGAGCATATTTGTTTAGGGAAGATTAACTTAAATCAGTGGAAAATCTATAAAACCTCTGCAGCCATAAACCAAGGGTTTACAATTACGCTGTGTGGTGGTCCTCAAACCTGAGTTCAGCTGGCTTCCGTGGAACCCAGCGGTATCCCCAGTTTCAGCACAAGTTAAGCAAGTAGTTCTCTGAGGCATGAAAAAGCAAGATTTGTTTGGGAATATCTGATTTAAAAGAAAATCCAGATCGTGTTCATTTATTCCAACGCATTCACCTCTGGGCGACCTTTCCTACACAGCATAACTCCCATCCTAAAGCACCTCTGCCTGTGAACTTTCAAGCATTATAAAATTACACTTACTGGAGATGGAATGAAGGCTTCGTGGTACTTCTTAGGATTTATTCTCAAGGGACCCTTAAAAAAAAAAAGAGAGAGAAGGAGAAAGATTATGCCTGAATCTTATTAATTTTATATAACATCAGTTAAATTAGAGCTGTGGGTAATATATCTACTGCGAAACACGGGAGAAACATCTACATTTCCATTATACATTTCAAGTCTTGACAACCTTGCATCCGAGCAGTTCCTAGCCAAAAGGCAGTTTCATGATAGGCTTAAGCTGATCTACCGCAGTCTGTCATGGAGGAGATGTTGAATCGTGTGCTGTTGCTGCTGCTGGATGAACTGAGGACACAACCCCTCCTGTTGCCTTCACCCCTTTTCTGCTGAGCATCCACCAACTTCATTAAAAAACGGTCAGCTGAAACAATTTGTTTTGCTCTGCTGCGGAAAAGGAGAGTGTTGGCTTTGCTTAGCTTAGAGGGCAGGGGGAAAAAGGAAAAGCTGGCCTGCTGAGGCTGCATGGCAGCTAGCGTGAGCCTCACGGGGCTCTGGCTGCTTAGGCTGCTCCTGCAGACAGACAGCAGCAATAACTCTGTGATAAAGATCACTTCCAACAATGAACCAAAATAATTTTCCAAAACCAAGCATTTCAGGTCTACAGCATTAAATTCGGTTTAAACATTTCTGAAGTCATTCTGTCTAACGTACGCCCCAGGCCCCACGGTCCGTCCATCGTCTGCTTTGTTATCTGCCAGCTCAAGGTTCAAGTCACCTGCAACAAGTGCACACCATCCCTCCAAAGTGAAGCACTCAGCTCTGCTGCTTGCACTCACATCCATCCAAGAGAAAAGGGGAGCCAAGGAGTGACAGGTCACTGAGCAGGGCAATCCCCACCCCGAGAGGGGCCTGGCACCTGGGCTTCGGGGGGCTGAGTTAAAGCTGACAGCATTTGATCCTTCTGGAAGCACAGCTTTGTTAACTACACATCTGCTTTAATGCAGGTGTTTGCTTTGTGCTGAAAATTGAAAACTTTCTCCATTCGTGTACTTGAAATAATGGTGGCCAATTTGTTACGTGAACAGATTCCATCTGTTTGCACTTCTGTGTGAAGCAATCACAGAAACCTCTCAAAGGAATTGCTTCCTTAAAAATTTACTGCAGCATATAATTTTTTATGTCTTCTGGGAAACACTCAGACGATGGGAAATAAAGCTGATTACATGTGGAAGTTTTGCTGCCTTGAAGAAGGATTTGCAGATTTGTGAAGGTTTTCCATTATTTTTATTTGTTTGGAAACGCTAGCACCGTACGTGTGATGCTCTTTAGGCATTATCTGATCACTTTGCTGTCACGTCTTATGCTGTGCCTTATGTAACTAACATCAAGGAGCACACTAGCCACATGGCTAGCACAACCCACGACAACAGCAGGAAAACCATGGGGATGCTTTACAGAAAACTCTCACTGGTCTCTTCCCCACTTCTTTCCCAGAACCAGCCATCAAAAATAACACACCGTTAGTAAGGGAACAGAAAGGAGAGAAAAGAAAAACCGGAGAGGGATGGTTGCCCTGCTTGACGGCGACTCCAGTAATTCCCATACCCAGGGCCTGCCCGTGAGCAGATGGGGGGTATCTTGTGTCTCTCTGGAGAAGCCCCTTGAACAGTTTGGGACAGCTGTCAATCAGCCAGGCGCAGAAGCCCATTCTGGGCGTGAAAAATCACGTTTTGTGCCCACAGCCCAGGAGGCACCACATGGCTCCGTGTGCGTGGATGCCCAGCTCACGCAAACATGCACAAGCGTTACCACGCTTACAGCGTAACGGCTCTCTCTGCATTTTATGTGCACTACCTAATTATGATCAGCATTAGAATTCTTACATCAAGTAGCATTAAAATACCTCGGTTCTTCCCTTTAAGCAAGGAACTCCCAAAATTTGTCTTAGAAAGCAGATGGGCCCTATTATCTGTGCCTATGAAAATCCTATTTACAATGTTGTACATTTCACGCTGTGATATCATATCTGGAACCAGCCACTCTCCCCATCTGCAGTGAACAACTGTTCTCATGTGTGCATTGGGGGGTGAGGATCTGGCTGCAGAGTCTCATGATGTCACACGAATGTTGTATTATTTTACAATACCTCACGAATAATAGCTGCTATATTTATCAGTGTTTTCATGTCTGTAGAGCCTTTGTTTTGCAAGGGAAGAGAAAAGTTTGGGGGCAGGTTTCTAAAACAATTTCTGATTATTCAAGTCAGCTTCACACAGACTGGCCAAAAACATTTCTAACCTTACTAAACTTCTCCAGCCACATACAAAAAAGTTCTGATTTCAAGTTCCTCTGCTAGAACCAGACAGGCAACACTGAGATTAAACTTCAAGCACCTCAAATCAAGCAGCTTCTGACAACATATGCCCCACTTTGTGTGTGTGTGTCAAACAACAGAAAGTCAGGACTCAAGTACCTGCATGCTCCCAAGGCCACCTTTGAAAAGCATTCCCTGGAAAGCAGGGAAACCCCAGCCTTCATTTGCACAAAGGGGCAGCTCTCAGAGACAAACACCCCCTGGATGGCACGGCAGGCTGAGCACGGCGCGCTCTCGCTCCGCTGACCCCAGCGGCCCTGCAGGGAGGGTCTGGGAGCCGCCGGAGGCGTGGGGCAGACGCGAGGTTCTGGCTGGTGCTTTGCAAGATGATGATGGTCCTTTGGGTCAAGGCTCCTGAACACATAACCTGACTTCATCTGTTGTGCATGGCCAGCACCATCCGGTTACGTAACCGCCTGCAAGTTATTCAATCTTGTTTGCCTTCAGAGCAGCCTCTGGGTCCAGCCGAGCTGATACCTTCGGTGTTTGCTCACTGCGACAGCTTTATGGGCGGCAAAGTCTGCGCTCCTAAGCACCTGGGTTCAGATCCCCTATCTTATGGGAGGACACTTCTGCACATGCCCCTTGATTAAACGAACCCAGGAACCCCTCGGGGCACACTCCTCCGTGCTACTTACTGACAACTGAATTACGTCGGATACGGCAGCAGAAGCCATTAAGACTATCACCACTGACAGACATCAGCGCCCAGGAAGGTGCACTTTTGTCCTTCCTGATCTAGGACTGCTTAACCTTCATTGCACTCCTGTTCATCTGAGAGATCTCCCACATCTGCCAGCAGCTTGCAGGCACATCGAGTTGCATTGCTCCACTGCCAGGGCCCAGCAGCACACCCTCGGAGTCCACAGCAGGGTCTCCCCTCTCTAACACATCTCTTGTGCTCTCATGCCAGCCACATCCAGCATTCCCAGGACATCCAGGGAACTCCCCCACTCAGAGTCCTGCTTCTGACCATCTAGCTAGCACCCATGCTTGCTCAGGACCAGATTCAGACTAATATTTCTTCTCTTCTCCAGGTTCTTGTCAAACATTTTGCAGGCCACCATGCCAAACTAACGCCCTGCATTTAGAGATTAACACAACAGGTATTTATTGACCATGTCTCCTGCCACTGCATGGAGCAGTGCTGCATGGCACTCCTTTCACTAAAGTTGCTTTCAGGATCTCACCTATCCTGTTTGAAGCTGCAGTGATGAATGGTCTGGATGAGATCATGAGGATGAATGAGTCAAAAATGAGAGACACTGAGCTGAGATGCTCATGATCTGACACTCAGCCCTAAATGATTAAATCCAGACTGTACAGCCTCAGCTGTTTCCCTGAGACATGGGACTGGGTGAAAGGAAAACAGCTACAGCCTAAGGAAGCACGTATGACTCTTCTGGCCACACAGCACATGACCCAGGGTAGACACTACGCACTTACAAGAATTAAGGATTCTTTTGCCAGAGAGCACGCAATCACAGGTCTGCCGGGACTCAGCATCTCAATGGGATTCTCAGGTAGTTGCCACAGTCTGATGTGCCTCATCTGCAGCTGCAACCGACCTCGCCAGCACTCTGCACGCTCTGCACTTCATGCTGCCAGGCTGCACTACCAAAATCAGGTGCCAAAAGCACTCCTGAAGGCAAGGCAGAAGCTCTGGTTGATGCCAAGTGCCACCACAACCATCTACAAATCAAATGGAATGTCACAGCTCAGGACTCCCATTTCTTCCCTCACCATTTGCTTCCCACTGTGGATGCCTGCGAGGTTCTTTAAGAAGGCACAGCCCAGTGCGACACCGATCATCAGCAGGGACGTGCTGCACGGTCATTTTTCTGAAAGCTAAGAGCTAATCAGATTGGCCTTCAGGAAGGAATCAGGTTACCTTAAATGTGGAATCCTCATCACACAACAGAAATTATGACATTATACTATTGGTTACACAAGAACTACTATATAATTGTAACGAAATCAGAGACGAGGTAGGTGATGCCAGCTCCAGCTTTGATGTACTGAGGCAAATGCCACAACCCCACCAGCATTACAACACAAATCAAACAGCAAGGCAGCAGTGGGTGTTTGGGTGAACGATGCCTCAGCATGTGTCTGTCATGCCCTCGCTGACTTCCACCTGCCTTTCCCCAGACAGCCTGAGCTCACTGGGACGCTGGGTGCGTCCACCACGAGGACTGTATTACAGCTGTGGGTGCAGGCACTCTCCTCTGCCCTGCCTGCTTTTACAGACAGCTCCCCCTGTGATCCTGCTCCCCACACAAATGGCAGGTCTACCCCCACGTTGTGCTACACATTGGGAGCAGAACTGCTGCCTAATTATGGCTCCAATTTTGCTGCTGCTTTGAAGCATAAAGTCCAATCTTTGACTGATGGACACAAAATCTGGAAAATGAGAACATGCAGGCTGTTCAAGGCAAACAACCATAAACACACAGGCAACTGATTTTCTGTACCATGATGGGTTCTTCTGCTCCATCTAATATGTGTCATCAGAGGATGGGTCAGCCCTATGACCTTAGGGGAGCGCAAAGAAAATTATGCAAGTAAATCAAGTGCCAGCACCACTAGCTAGCCACTTGATATTAATTGAGCCAATGCATCATGGTTTATAACGCTTTACTGTAATGCCTTGGTAGGCACAGCCCTATGAGACCTCAGGGACCACAACATTATCTGCATCTCTTTTTTTTTTTTTTTTTTTTTTTTTTTTTTGTGGAAAGGAGATTTCTGGAAAGAGTTTACAGAATCAGATTGAAAAGAGACAAGTATATCTGGAACAGAAGGCACTTGCACCTCACCGGTGAGGACTAATGTCTTTGCAAGGAATTTCAGCAAGAAGTGTCTTGCTAAGGGAATTCCTTTTCACTTACACTGAAGAAGAGAGAGGCTGCCAGCACCTGCTATGTTCTTGATTGTCATTGGTAAAAGTAACAAAGGCTCCACAATAATCACTGTCATGGCTAGCAGACCATGCAGCCCTGCAATTCATCATGACTGGGGGTCAGGAATTTCACAGAACATGCAATCAAACCAAAAACTGTACTGTAGCTAGACACAGGAGTTCTCTCCACTTCTAGAGCCTTCAGAGAAAGCATGTACAAGCGGCATACCAGTTCCCTGTCATGCAATTAACCGACATTGGCTTCCAACAACTGCCTGTGATTTTCACAGACTTATCACAAGAGCATTCTATGTTCCAGGCACCTGAATCAGCTCTCCCCTTTTCAGTCCTGCTGAAACATCTTCCTTTGACATGTAGGCTTCAAATATACTCTTCTTCCTCCCCCGGGTGGGTTTGCTTCGATTCTTTCTATCACCTGATGTCGGGACAGCAGCATAGGATCCTCCTGCAAACAGAAATTCTGAAGTGTTACCTCGCCCACCAAACTTGCCATGCATCCTAACAGCAGCTGTACAGAGGCTCTGTACTGGAAGCTGAACTTCTGGGAAGGGTTTGCCTAGAAATACTGGCACCCAGCTTCAGAGCACTGAAAATCCTGGAACAATCATATTTTACAAATAATTAACAGGCTTCTGCAGCTCATTGTAGAGCTAAGAGCATCCATCCCAGCCCATCTTTTAACAGCACGTGCTGCAAGGCAGCTTGCTCCTGAAGCGCTCTGCTTTAATACCTCTGGGAGTTCCTGGCTGTCTGGGATTTATTCTGCTCTCTGAACTGCTCATCGTTTCTGCCTGCGACTCAGAGAGCTGCCTCTTCCTCTCGAAGTTCTGGGGAGCTCTTGCGGATTCCGAGTTGTTCCTGGTCCTTGCAAACCCTCTCTTTTCCGCACCTGAAACCAAGCACAAGTTTGACATAGCAGGGGAGTGAAGGAGCTCACTGCCAGCTCAGGGTCCTGGTGGAACTCATGGTCTGCAGTGCTTCAGTACCCATCACAACTGTGAGTCATGCTCTTGATCCAAAAGAAACGATGTCTTCATTAGCTCATTTGTAACCTGTTGGCTCTTCATGCCTCTTAATCCACCACTAACTTGCTTCAGCAGAAACGGAACTCTGGAAATTACGATACTCACGTTGGACACAACCCTTCCAAAGTCCTGGGAAATTCATTAGAGCGTATAAAATGTGAAATTGTTAAACGGTTTCCAAAGCCCCTACCTCCACCCCACTAAGCCCCCAAATAGTGAGAAAAATGTAACTTCCCTGCAAGTTGCCTTTAAAATTAAGCTGTTCAGGGAAAAAGGAAAAAAAAAAAAAAAAAAATCACAACAACCCACCCTGGGCTAATTAACTTTTGAGCTACCAGAGGCAGCACTGTACACAGTGACACCGCAAAGACATGCCAAGGTTTCAAATGCCCAGCCTGTATGAAAATATTCTGCAGAGACTCACCCCTTCCTTCCCTGCCATCACCTCAGACCCTTCCCTACAGCCAGGAGAGCAAGCAGCAGCTTCCAAAGCGTATGCCAACGCTGTTCCACGGATCAGCACATTGGAATGCAACCCAGCGCTGTGCAGCTGCCCTCTTGGCCCTCCACCTGGATACTGAACATGTCATCACAGCTTTGCCTTCCAGCCCCTCCTGGCTACGCTCCCTGGGTCCAAGCTTGTACCTGCAAGTCAGAAAATGTGTGATGCCAACTTATTTGCTAAGGGGCTCTCCAAGTTATCCAAGTTACAAGGCAATTTTTTTTTTTTAATGTACAGTATCCTTCACAAACTAAATTGGAAATTGCTTTATGGAATTAAACTGAAGCAGTGGGAAGAAAGAGTAAAGAATACCTACTTCAGCAGAAAGCTTTAAAATATACAGTGCAATAAGAAAGATCTGCTACTTTACCCAGCCCCAGGTGAACGCACACAGAATGACAGGCAGATCAGCTGGAGGAGGGAGGGATCCTCCTCATCCTGATCCTCATCAGGAGAGACCAAGATGAAAAGAGACACAGCTTGAGGTGCTGGCTGAGATCAGCCCAGGGAAAGATCCAGTGCCACAGCAGCACCTTCAGAGGGGATGCTGAAATGAGGAGGGAGCCTAGGTGTTACGGGAAGACAAGGAAAAGGGCAGTGTCACTTGGCCTGTCTCTACACGATCAAGCATTTCACACTCTCACAGAGGAGACTGAGGGAGCTACAGCTGCAACACGACGAGCACAGCTGCACATCTTGATTTCAACAGATGCAGAAGCGGCAATGCTACCTGTATGGACCCTGCAACACGGAGCAAAGATCACCTGGTTTGCAAATGCCTGATTTGCAAGCACCCTGAGGGTCAAAGCTCAATAACAGACACCTAAAATAAAAGTACAGGCTAGAGATCTGAGCAGAAGAATCGAACTGGCAGCACCCCTGGCTCTGGAGAAGCTTTTCCCACATTTTCCTGAAGGAATCTTACCTAAACTGCAACCAGAGAACGGGAAGCAGGACCGTAGGAAAACTATTAAACAAGCAAGGTGCCAGACTGGTCACCCAGAGAGGTCATGCCCGTGCCTTGCTGGAGGTGCTTAAAACTAGGTGAGACAGATGTCTGCCAGGGCAGCTCGAGGAAGAGTCGTTTTTTCCTTGAGGTAGTGCAAGGGATTACAAGAGCTCCTCAGGCCCTCTGAAGCCCTCGTTTCTATGACAGCGAGTCACAGAAAATACTACTATGAATTAAAGAGCTTGGGATAAAAAGGAGGCTAAGTACTTAATATGTAATTAAGGAGGAGCTGGGGAAAAAAAAAAAAAAAAAAAGCAGAAAGTTAAAATGCAGGAGAAAGAGCAAAACTGTCTAGTAAGTTTGGAAGTGAGCTGAGAGCCGGAACTAGCCATGGCCCTGCGCTTGCCATGGCTGTTGTGTCAGAAAGTCCTGGGCCAGAAGTCACACGCAGCAACAGCAGGACAGGGAGAAGCACCTTCCAGAGCCACACGGCAGGTACCAGAGGCGCTCACACACTCCAACACCCAGACCTCCGTTTGCTCTCCAGCGGTCCTTTTTCACCTGCTCAGACTTGGACACAATTCAGAGAAACAATTCACCCCACTGAACAAAGTGTGCTGCGGCATAGCTGGCTTGCCAGCCAGTTTACACACAATTTGGATAAATATTTGACCGTGTTGACCCTGACATTCATGGTTAAACAAAACCAGCCCTGTTACAGAGCCACAGACAACTGTCACAATTAGCACTCAACTGGAACACGTCTGATTCCGCATGAGTGCAATTTCTTGTGCTTCTCTTTTTAAAGGAAAGAGGAAGCCACAGGTTGTCATTTGTTTCAGCCGTGCTCGATATTTGCCTCCGTTGCACACCTCTCCCTCAAAACTGGAAGTTAGAAGTGTTTCCCATGATAAGCCTTCCTGCTGCCCCTGCTGGCCAGCACCACCATCCTGACGGGCAGACAACATTCTGCCACGCAAACCAGCACGGGATATATTCGGGCTGTGCTCTGAGAGCAGGTGTGGCAGGAGTCTTCACTTCCCTACGTTGTTACAGTCGTGTGATTTGGAAGACAAAATCTTTCAGGATAAGGAGCAACGCGCAGAAGTCACACGAAGTAGGAACGTGTTCTAGGCATTAAAATACTCAGTGACTTCATAAATAAGCAAATAAATAGCATATAAAAACCTAAAAAACTGCAGCAGAAGGGAGACTAAAGCGCAGTGGCTGGGAGCTGAGGGTGGCTGACAGTCCTACCCAGGGCACCGCGGCACCCACAGCGCAGCAAACGCCTGCATGCACGTGCAGAGCCACTCGAGCTTGAAGGCAGAGCAACGCCAGCGCAAGCAGGATGCAGACGTACCCACAGCACAGCACGCCCGGGATCTCTGGGCTCGAGAAGCGCGCGGCACTCAGCTTTAAGAACGGGGATGGCCACTAATTCACTTTTAATCCCTCACTCAGGGGCCACAAAAGGAGCAGAAAGGAGGGGGCTGGAGCCCACAGCCCAGCACCAGCAGCACCTCAGGCTGAGCTCTGCCACACGCACAGGGCTGGAGCTGCAGCTCGAGCCCTGCCCACCACAGTTCAGCTTCATCACTGCATCTTGTTTATTTAGGGGAAAAAAAAAAAAATCAAAATGCATGCAGGAAGATTCCCAGAATAATTGATCTGCCTTACCATTAAAAAAAAAAAAAAAAAAAAAAAAAGG
>VXAV01003127.1:39161-54510 GCA_013399715.1 Alectura lathami | reverse complement strand
ATCTGTGGAAAATCAGAGTAACACAGAGCCAAGCCTAGGCCTTTCTGCCATAAAATGTCACATCTCTGAAGCAGAAAAAGCATGTTGAAGAGTCAAATACCAAATACCATCTCTTTTGTTTCAGAGTTTGTCACTGGCTGAGTGAGTACTGATTTCACTGCTTCAGTTAGTTTCCTGTGAGAAATGGGGAGACATCAGGATCCCAGATTTTCTGTAGTTTGCCATGAATATATGTCTTTATCCAGTTAGGAGAGAAACAATTGTGGTGCTGTGTCAAAAAGCATGGAAAAAAAGATGCAAAAAAATTTGTAACCAAATAAAAGTTGCGATAGATTATTAATGACCATGTCTGTGTTTCAGTTTTGGCCAGTGCTCTTCAAGACAAATAATTACTGGAGTGAGAAAAGTGGAGCTGACATGCAAGGATAAGTTGACGGGTATAGATTTCTGTGATTATATAAAATGAAACATTAAAGAGCCTTTATGATTTGTTCTTTTTGAACTGTTACAAAATCAAGAATGAGATATTAAATATAATTAAAGGATGATGCTGTATTGCCAGAAAGTAATAAGAAGTACTGATTTATAACCCAAATATCCAGCATGTGTAAGTTATAGATATTTGGGGTAATTGAGAGGGAGGATAGTTTTATGCATAGAATACTTTGTATGGAATGAACTGCTGGAAGAGGTATATTTTTACCAAGCAAATTGATAGTAACAGATACTTGTATGTCCAGATTTTTATGTTAATTTTTAAAAACAATATTTTTTGGTATACCAGTATGGGTTCTTACATCATAAAATTACTTTATTTTTCTGACTAAGTTTTTGTGCTTTGGAAAATCTCATTTTGATTTTTCACTCTATTCAAGAGTCTCATGAAATTAAATAAGATGCTAGACCATGCTATACAGCAATAGCCTCATCTGTAAATGGTCACAATAATATTTATTCCAAAAGATTTCCACGATTTAGTTTTGTTAGAGAAGTGTTTTCAGATACTCAGCTGGAAGATACTGAAGAAAATAGAATTATCTGTATTATACTTCTCCTTGAAATGTCAAGTACAAACATTGTCAAAGGGTGATTATTGATCTATCTAGCAAGGACCTGTAATGGCAAACTTCCAAGCCTGTTTACATATTTAGCAGCATCTAATGTTAGTAACATCAAATTTCTGTCAACATCCATATAACCATAGCTGGCCTGAGTTCCAGCTTGGTATTCAAAAAACTTGCACAATAAATGTACACTGTTACACTACTTCTGCACTCTACAGTGGAGTCCATTTTTACCACTATCTGAGTAGATAACTAATTATGACGGTGACAGAGCCTTCATCCTTTTCACCTTCTTCCTATACGCAAAATGCTTGCAACATAGCTTGGTGCTAAATTCTTTTATTTTCTTATTCAGTTAGCGTGGTTAGAGTATAGAGGGATTTGTACTACTTGTTTAAAATGAGATTCACAAGGTATTTAGGTGTCTAACTGCCATTGACTCAGTTGGAATTGGTTGCTTAAATAAATTTGGAAACCTGGATCATGAATAATTGCCTTGGATTCCTGCGTTCTTCAGTGGTCAACTGGAAATGATTTAAAGGGGGATATTTTTCTCAGAATGAGTACTCAGCACTGTCTGAAAATGGCTTTTTTTCCCAGGTATCTTCAGATGAGGATAGGAAAGCACTTGTCACTTTTGAATGTTTTGGTTGACAGCCGCTGTAATAAATCAGTCACCAATCCCCAATACTCCTTAGTATGTCAAAGAAGTGTTCTAAATGGGGGGTGTCCCTTAACTGATAGCCTTGTGAAACTATTTCTTTTTGGAAAGAAAAGAAAAGAAAAGAAAAGAAAAGAAAAGAAAAGAAAAGAAAAGAAAAGAAAAGAAAAGAAAAGAAAAGAAAAGAAAAGAAAAGAAAAGAAAAGAAGAAAATGAGAGTGCTTATCTGAGCTATACATGCGTTTTGTAGTACAAGTAATTTTGATCTGTCTGTTCAACAACCATGTTAAATCTCTGGGCTGGAGATTACGCATGTCATGGTTGTATAGTAAGGAAGCAGATTAGAACTACTGAATGGGAACTTTATGGACAAATATAATGTGAAGATGTAAAAAATATATAGTGGTATGTGTTGTTCCCTTTAAACATAAGGTCTTGTGATGTTTCTATATGTTACATACAGATGTAACTGCAGCTGTTTTAGAATGATAGGGATGCATTTCTGAATTACTCCATAAAATACTTAAATAGTGTGTGCATTCAAAATGTGAATATACAAAGGAGGCTGCTTGTAGAGAACCTGCAATTGTTAGCTTAAGAAGTTTATGCACATTACATTTTTCCATTCTTCAGCACAAAGACATGCTATCTCAGTACAATTCCCAACTCACATAACCTCATCATTACCTTTATATTCCCAGACTACATATAGTCCGAAAGCTTACTATAATTATATAGGGTGACACATTTCTTTTCATGGGTAGCAAAATGAAATGCATGTCACCTGCTGGTCTGTAGGCTGTAGCAAATCTGCTGACTGTGAGAATCCACTGCCTATGGGTTGATTCACAGCAAGCTTCTCACTTTGGCGAGAGTATGCCATGTGTGAATAACACTGCAGTCTCTTGCCATGTTACATCTAAACTGTTGTAATCCCAATGTGTCTTATCTCACAATATACTATGAAACAGTTAATGGAATGGAGAATATGATCATCAGGGTAGTTGTGGAAGGTGATGTTATGTACTAAGATGAATCTTAGTCCACTAGATTCTGCTCATGGGTTTGTGTTTGTACTTCTTATTCATGGCTGTATATATGTATGTGCATGTGTATGATTTGTGAATAAACTCAAACTGAAATGCACCTATTGCTAGGCGATGTGTCTTCTGAAATGTGGGACTAGCTCTTTGTCCATGTTAGTATATCAAGATATTCCATCATGATACATTTTTTTCCTTGTTATTATGATGCCTGGCACTGCTCCTGTAATAAATATTAATAACTTCTAATTTACACTCAGAACATAGCCCCCACTCTTCCTACTACAGAATAATAATTTATTAATTTGATTTTGCTTGAAATACCATCCTATTTCGAAGTCTTTTTTCCCAAGAGGTCCAGTGCTGAAGGGGCTAGTGGTGTGTAGATGCAAAGACCTAGGCAATTCAGAGTGTAATGCTTCAAACTGTGGCTAAAGTACTGACTGCAAAAGTTCTACATCTGTGTGATTTGGCTGAAATATACATGTGCTCAGCTACAAAGTCAGGGGAAGCTCGGGGAAAGTTCTGGGAGTGAAACTGAAAAGGAAGCCTTATTTCATTCCCTGTTCCACAGTCCCATACTAAATACTATCACCTTCATATTTTGGGAACAGCTTCTTACTACATGAGTCACTTGCAAAGTATGTTGCCTAATTTAGAAAGTTATAAAGCTCTTCTGAGTACTGTAAAAGTGATGATGATTAATGCAGGAGTTGTAGTCAGCCCTTTAAGTGCTCAGTCTAACTTCTTTCTTCCCCTGTTGTTCAGTGTAGAAAAGAAATGGGTACAACCGAAAGCTTCAGAAGGACTGGTAACAGTGAATAATGTCTGTGTGGACTGTTCCTCCTTGCTATAACTATTCTATAGCTGCATTAATCCCCACATTTAATAGGCTGCTGGGATGAGACACTGCATTGAACAACACTGAAAGGAACAGCTGCAGTTACTGGCAAGCTCAATTCTTAGAAATGAAAGCTTTCATCAAAATAGGTGGTAAAACATTACTTCTGAGACCGGCATTGACATCCTTGTTGTGTATGGCCCCTGACCCTGCCCTACTGGCTGATAAGGTTGCTGTCATGTCTGCAGGAAGGCGGGTTAGAGTACAAGATATGCAAGTAGTTGGGTTAGTTCTACTAGTCCTGCAGATTAGGTAGGAAATAGTCAGCCTATACAGCAGCAAGGAAAATAATCTGAAGTCTTGCCCAAGATCCCTGCATGTTCTAGGTACAAAGCTTTGTAAGTGTATTTCCTCCATTTGAAGGCATCAGACAAAGAAATATTAGAGCAACAATCACATACATAAAATCATGGTTCTTTTCCTTGGTGTACTTCAGTACTGCAGTTGTAGATGGCTCCTTGACTGAGTCCTGTGTGTGCAGATTTTTGAAGTGCATTAAACACATCTACTCACTTATCCATGACTCTGCTTTCACTCTGAAGAATTTCTGTCCCACCCACATTTCCTTACACTTTTTATGTCAAAGCCATTTATTCTTCAGTCCTTCAATCATACCACAGGCTTTGGGGTTTTGCCATTCTCATTTTACCTCTGTCAGTAAAGTGATTGCCCGTAACTCTTTCAGCATGTTTCTGATACCCACTTCTCTTCATCCACGTCTCTCATTTTTCCTGTCCGGATATTTTGTGTGCTACTCTTCCCCTGTGCCTGCTGCTACATTGCTTTAGAAAGCCTGCATTGTCACTGCATTGGCTCTGCATCGCCTTGGCAGGCCACGCTCTCGCCTGGGACGTGGGAGAGCAGTGCCTGGGGCCAGGCGCTCCCGCAGCAGGGCCGGGGCTGTGGGATCGCCGCTGCCCCGCAGCCCCCGCCCGCGGCTGCCGGCCGGCTTCAACTGTCCAGGGTCCTGAAAGCCACCGTCGGGCTGGGTGCTCTTCTGCATGCTGCCCTCGTCCTCGAGTGACTCTGCTCGAGTGTCAAAGAAACACAGGTATCTCTGAAAGCTAACCTCCAAATTTCCTGTTTAATATAGAGGAAAGTTACCGACCTGCTAAGGTAAGGCTTCGTGGAGCTATCTAGAAAGAAATCTTTATAAAATAATAAGAGGAAAAGGAACAGTACTGCTCTAAAATGAATTTGGTGGCTTGTTTTTATAAATCAAGCTTTCTATTTTTGTTACATATCAGGCTTTGATCTTATGAGGACTATTCGGAGACATCATGGAAAAAACTAAGGGCCAGATTGTAATTCTCCCATGACCATGATTCAGGAGTAATTGTACTGAAGTCAAATTAAACTAATGTGAAACAGATGTAAGTGGGTTCAGACAGAGACTCAGTACGATGCAGCTTGATTTAATACATTTTTTTTACGTGGCAGATCTTTTCCTGAACAAAATACTACATTATATTAATACACTAATAATGTGCATGGAATGTACTTTTGCAGATAGAATAAAAATGTGAGATAACTGTTCCACTTCAGTCTTTGCTGGTAATACAAAGGGACTGATATAACAGGTGTCTGAAAGCTTGAGTCTGGCTAATGAAAATGGTTACCAGGAAAGAACTGAGGAGGAAGAAGATATTTGCAGACTGCAATCCAGGCACCCCCTCTCCAGTTCTGGCATTTAGGGGGTGCTTACAGTGCGGCTGGGAGTATGAATGATGTGTTAGAATATGAGAGGCTGTGTATTCTGTTTAGCATCAGTGGCCAAAGGGACTTGCAGACAGTGGTTAACTCAAATAAGTCAGATTTGAGCAGATCCCATTCTGGAAAACGCTATTACTGAGATGAAGTAGCCTCAAGTAGACTCCCTGATTTCACTGAAACGATTTGTGCCAATAAGAATTAAATTTACAGTTCTATGGGTTCACCTCTAAATGAATGAAAACACAGTACTGTGTGCTACGGCTTAGCAATTTCTAAGAAACTGCATGCAGTAAAAGACAATGGTAGGTTGGTTTTCCTTGCATAGTTCATAATAATCCTTATTATTAGTTAACTTCTTGATTTCTAGCTACACTAAATATTCTGAAAACCTTCTGAAGAAATGTTTTCAGGTTACCCTATAGAGAAGGCTTTAGAAGTCTTTCTAGACAAAAGGCTTCCTAGAGAATTAAAAAGCTAGAAGAGGATTCTGTACTGGGTGCACTCCAAATTCATACTACTGAAGACAGAACACACACAACATGAAGAACAGAATGCCCTTCACTTGAGTTATTCTCTGGCTTTCTTAGTCTGAGTGTAAATAAGAACAGTCCTGTGGCAATAAGCTGAACAAAGAACAGTCTTCACAGTCAGAAATAGCAAATTTCAGGCAACCGTGTAGTTAACTAGGAAAGGAATATTTATATGCATGAATGTGCATATTGCAAAGCGATGACACAAAGTCTGCCATAGATTTCCACCTAACCATGTCTTATCCCTTCAGTGCATCCAAGAAATGGAACATACAGGTTACAGATGAATTCTGTCTGCCATCGATGCATTTTTTAGTTACTGTTCACTGGATATAAGTAGGTATAAGATCTATTTATTCATCTGCTCTGCTGTGGCTTTCTTTCAGTTACACCAGAACAGTTTCTAAATCATTCGTGCCATATTACTAATGAACAGTAAAATGGCACTTAGCATTTTACTCTTCTGCCAAGCGGGACTACTTGTAATAGATAGCCTCTTGTCTGGTTTGTTGTGATGGTTGCAGGCCCAAACCCTGTAAGGCATCGAGTCTCAGCTAACACCAACTTTGAGGATGTAAGGTCTGAACAATGAGCGCTAAAAGAAAATGAAGAATATAGGCAGACTATTTTGATAAACAACTGTTAAAATTCAAGTCCTGAAAAAAATTGTGTGAGTTCTAAAGTAGATTGATTGTGCTATTTTTAGGTTTTATTTCTTTATTTTTTTCTTGGTGGTCTCCTATTTAAATATTAAATATTACTGAATCCACTTAGCTTATAAAAGTTGACAGAGTAACAGCTTGAAACACTATAGCTTCAAGGCACCAGCTCTGCCTATCATGAGAATTCGACATCACTGAGGGGTGAAAGGCCTTTTATTTGCATAAGATAATAGTTACGTTTCTATGCAACAGCTGCGCTGTCAGTGAAAGATGCGCTTATTGTGCCAAATCCATCTCTGGAGTAACCCCTTGGATTCTAGATGAGTTACTTTGGGAATAAATTGGCCCACTAGATAAAAGTGCAAGTCTGAGATACTGAAATAATTGAGTAAGATTTCCATGATCATAACATGGTAAAAAATTGTTTTGCAAGATGTGATATGATATCATGTATTTCTGTATCTGACAGATCACAATCAATTTACCGCAAGATTTTTAAACTGCATAGCTGGATCCAAGGCAAAAATTTGTGTAGAGCTTACAGATACTTCTGGGGAATATGGGAACATTAGGAGGATAAAAGAGACAGGAATATGGTATTGTCTCATTATTATTAACTTAGTGTTTTCATGATACTGTTAGTCAAACAAATGACATCTCTCTGTAAAGTCAGTTTAATAACAAAAGATTCTTATAGTCACATAAAAATTACTCTTCTTTAGAAAATAACAATCAAAATCACCAAGCTTGGTAATGAAACTGCCTGAAGATTTCACCTCTGGGCTATAGGTTTGTTTCCTGTTAATGTTAGCAGGCGTTAAATGCTGTTGGCCTTTCAGGAGTTTGGTGATCACAGTGGACAGATGACCGCAGCATAATAACCACCTAGTCAGTTAACTGCTGGTAGTTATGACACAAAGACAAAGTAATGCTTGGGTTAGAGTGATTGAGCTCCCAATCACAACTGAGTAATGTATGTCTACATTTTTTTCCAGTAATGTACAAAGAAGATACTAGTAAACTGGAAACTGGAATACTGAAGAAAAGTTATACGCACAGATATATACTGTGTATGCATGCATATGTATGTAACATTAGGAGTTCTTTAGAACTAGGTGTTCAGAAGTCTTCCGTGAAGTCTTTCATGGTTACTAGAACAGCAAAAAGTTTTACTAATCATGACTCAAGCAATCACACTGCACAATTAGCTAAGTGTACTCTCATTTTTTTTTTTTTTTTCCCTTCAGTTTGCAGAAGTAACATCAACAGGAATCCCAAAGCCTCTTCAGAATGCATCGTAGTAGTGTTTTTGCAAAGGAAATACCTCATTCTCCTGGTGTCATCATCGCAATCATCTCAAATTCAAGTCTGACTGTGCTGGCTCATTATAATTCTCCCCATGTCCTCCTTTAGAACAGCCTCTCCCGCCTCCTCTTGTACAGTACAAAACAAGAGCCACAGGGGTGCTTGGATTAGGGAGAGTAAAGACACCCAGCACCTCCCCCCAGGAAAACTTGCACTACTACTACATCTGGTGCCTTTAAAGTACTTACTGCTTTACAGGACTTTGCATGCCACCACCAAATGAAGGTGGTGGATTCACAGATACTGATTTTCCCTTCCTGGTTAGCATTGAACAAAGACACAAGGGATGTGTATTATTTAGCTTCTGAATGTGGAAGTCAAAAGAGTGTGCCAGCCTCCACAGTAAGAGTTTCCTGAGGACAGCTGCACACTTCNAATCTCTTTTTTTTTTTTTTTTTTTTTTTTTTTTTTTACCCAGGCAGATTTTTCCCTTTAGTCTTCCAAGGTTAACTGACATCTGAGCAACAGATAGGAAAGCAAGACAGAGGGCAATTGGGTAAAAAGAAGTATGGCGCAAAAAGCATGGGAAAAATTGATTTAGGCACCAAGTTTAGATTATAACCACATTTTCTTAAAGTTCAGAAAGTCCTGGCTGTGGACCTCAGCACTGATTCTAACATGGGTCTCTGACACATGACCCGTGTGAGAATGTGGATTTCGCCTATAAATCATCTGCCCTGCTTCTTACAAAGAAGTGAAGGAGAGGAGGCAGGACAGGGTTAACCTTGCACACTGTTCCTTCAGGTCCCCAGAGGGGCTGGGGTTTTGTTTTCCTGGCTAAGGGAGGGAAGCTGAGGCATACACTGTAACTCGAACTGGGGGCACTTCTGGTGTAGACCCTCAGCAGGCTGTTTTGGATTTGAGGGAAAGCCTGAAACAGGAGGGAGAGGAGGAAAACTGCAGATTGGACAAGAAGTGAGTGTCTGGTAATGCCACAACGTAAAACTAAGCATCCTCCATTTTCCCAAAGCCCCCTGAGGGCTTAGGAGGGCACTGAGACCCCTGAGCCTGCCTTCCAGCCCTCCGACCCACTCCTGGCTGCCTGACGACATCTTCCAGCCCTGCCTTCATGCCATGTGCCTATCCCTGTCCCCAGGGCAGGGCACGGGGACCGGGAGTCCCCTGGCTTTCGGCGTGCCCGCTGCAGGCTGGGCTGGCGGCTTTGAGCATCCCTGCCCTTCCCCTCCCCCGGTGCTGCGGAACCTCCGGCTGCTGCCGTGCTCCTGCCATGTGCTGCTGCTGCTGCTAGTAGCAAGCCGAGCGTGTCTCCGGCTGCCAACTCCGCCAAATCAGCCTGCATCCTCCTGCGGGGACGGGGACCCAGTAAGTACCGGGGGAGCCTCCCCTCCCGGAGCACGCCGCCACCGCCTCACAAAGGGACTCGCAGCCTCTTCCCACACCCTTTTTAAGGCAGCGCAGAGAGGGGCTCCGCGAATTCCCTCCAAAGCTATAGGGTGGCTCCCTCCTCCTCCTCCTCCTCCTCCTCCTCTTCCTCCTCCCCCCCTTCCTCCTCCAGCTCCTCAGCGAGCCAGGCTGCTGCTGCACCCAGCTGGGGGTGCCCAGCCATCTCCCGGCCATGCCGCTGCGGCTCGCCCCCTGTGGCTGACCTATTATCCCCATAGTGTGGGGCCGAGCTGAGGTGGGCTCGGTTTTGGGGTGGCTGCGACTGGAGAGCGTGTGTGCGTGTGGGGGCTGCCCCTGGGGGTGGGCTTGGCTCGCTCCCCGAGGTGCGCAAGCCTGCGAGCTGCTCAGCTCCGAGCCCCTCAGGTGGGCAGCAGCGGGGACCACGCCGCCCTGACATCTGCAGGGCGAGCCCGAGAGACAGCAGCACCCCGGACCTGCTGCCAGCCCCAGCCCCCTCCGACCCTCACCTCATCTGCTCTCCCCCTCTCTGCTGAGGTGCCCGCAGCCCCCTGCACCTCCTGCTGCAAACCCCACCGCCCTACTCCCCTCCCCCGCCCGTCCCCACCTTCTTTGATTTATTTGTGTATCGCTTGCCTTGGCAACCACCAGTTCCCCTCAGTCAAACGGCGCAGGNGCGATGAAATTTCCAATTGAGACTCCAAGAAAACAGGTGAACTGGGATCCTCAAGGTTGGTTAATCTCTATTACTATCATTACTATAATAATAACAATTATTATTATTATTCCTTCAGTCTAGTGACACGTAGGAGACTATTTGACTCCAAATGGGAGGAGACGCTGGATGCTTCTCTGCTTCCCATGTGCTCTGCTCGGTGTTTCTTGTTCAGTCCTAGCAGGGCGTTAGAAATCGCTCCAAAGATGTGGGGCTGGGTGGGTGGGTGGGTAAAACCTCTTTTAGGTGTAAGTTTTACAGTTCTATATTTGATATCTGTCTCCCCTCCCCTCCCTTTTTCTTGAGTATTTCTGTGGCAAACTTGCCTGGGATGGCTGTAATCTCTGGCTCAGAGCATTGTTTGTTTTATCTGTGGCTCCTTTGTTGTTTCTGGTGATCATTGTCTCTGCTAAATGGGTGGTACAGGAGTGGACACAGATGTGACAGCCTGTTCAGGGCTCCTCGATGGCAAATGTTTATTGGCAAGAAACTGGAACAAAATGCTACTGCAATATAACCTGTAGTGTGGACAGTATAAAAAGACGTATTAAATAATAGAGCACCAAGGGACCTTTTGACTTTTTACACTGTGCTGTTAACAATTGCTCAGCCCAAGTGGATAGTTTGATTAACTCTGTAGTTAGGCTTGGAGTCTGGCTTGGGGAATATTTGTGTGATGGTGGCAGGAGATTTACGCCAGTGCAGTGGCTTTCAATAAAATGATCTAAGTTGGGTTTAAAATAAACCACAATGAAATGCTCTCTTTTCCTGGCATGGGAGGAACTTCATATATATCCTACAGAAGAAATGTCTGAAAAAATCCTACTGTCAATGTACATACTGGTGTATCTTATTTCTGTGAATTGGTACAGGAGTAGAGCAACTTGGAGCCGCATGCTGAGGTTTGCAGCAGAACCGCTGGCAGCCAGTTGCTGTACAGCAGTGCTTGCAGAAAGTATGAAATGATACCAAGGGTTTTAAGTACTCATCTTTATTCCACAGTTTTGGCTTTAGTGGTTGATTTGCCTGTCATCCTCTATGCCCTCACATATACAAAATGAAATGTTAGAAACATTTTCTCCTGGCGTAGAATGCAGAAGAATAGGCATCTTTCTGCTGAGCAGATCTGGTGTGCCGTTTGAATACTATGCACAATTAAGCTTTAGTTTAAGCCTTACTACATCTTTAATTAGGTGAAGGCTGAAGTCAACACATCAGCCTCCCCCACCCTCAGCTTCGCAGTGAACACATGGGCAGTGGCTCTAACAGAGGATTTCTTGTTCAAATATTAGCATATTCCTTATCCTGTGATCAAAGTCGTATGGTGAAAACTTGCTCTTCCCAGCCGCTTTTCTGAATCTTTGTTTGCTGTGGCTGCATTTTACTTAATTTTATGCATTGCAAAATGCCTTTTACTGCAAAAAGCCCTTTTCTCCCCTCCCCTGACAAGGCACACAGGAAGCCCTACCGCTGTCATTCTGTATGCAGCCCCCTTGCTTGGCCATCAGCTTTAAAACATGTGGATCCAACAGGTGGTTGGTCACAATTCGCTAGTGTCCAGAACCACAGAGTACTGTAACAAGTTAAAGACCTCAAACCCAGTTGGCTTCCCCTCTGTCAAGCTGAATCCCTGGTAAGGACTGCAGAATCCTACCTGTTATTTCCCCTCAGTGAATAGACATCATTAGCCAGGCAGCAAGGATGCTAATGTATAGCCAGGAAGGAAGAAAAAATGTTAATTTCTAATTCTCTGAGGGACTCAGGAAATAGATAAAACCCAGTGTAATGGAAAAAGGCAATCTGCTAAGGAAAAGCTGCCTAGGGTCCAATCCTTTAATCAATACAGGAATGGTCCGATGTTACATATGTAGTCTGTTCTCTACATGTAATGGTGTAGAATGATGTCTGGGGTACTATTTTCTTAGATACAATGATCAACATTTAGAAATCTAGCAGTGAAAGGATAGAGAGTCCTAAGCACTAAAAACAGAATTCATGTCCAGTGAATGTTCACACTCAAGTAGCAGGTTCATTGCAGCGTGTATTGTGTGATAGTGCTGTGTTCTGGTCAGACAGAGAACATGCAGTTTCCACGGTTCTGTCTAGCAGGAATTGTGCTGACTTGTACTAGCAGTACTTGAAATATTTCAGTGATGTTCCTGGCAAGCAAGCCAGCAGTCTGAAGATGTGAGAGCTATGGAATCTCAAAGATTGTTTAGATCAGATTGTCCAGGTAATATTTTCCAGATTTTTTTTTTTTTTTTTCCAGGAACATTTCTAAAGGCCACAGCCCTTGTTGTGGAGATATGACTGGCTTGGGACTGCCGATATTGCTGGTTCGATCCCAGGTCAAGACAACAGTCATTGAAATGGATTAATGCTCAAACTCTTTAGTGGTGACTGTACCATACATATTTACATACATTACTAGAGTTTGCTGGTAGATTTCATCTCGTATAAACCTAATATTCTCAGTTCACAGCAGAGAAGATCAATATGCCATAGAAAGACATTCTACAGAGTGTTGGATACACTGAGTAGAGGTACAGGATCTCATACTACATATCCTCATATTTACAGAAAAGAAAAAGAAAAGCCTGCCATTTGTCTTACTGGTGGAATCAACCCGGATTTATACCACCATAAGACATTTGATCTACCTATCACTGAGTTTTGTTTCTCCCCTTTGGTGCAATTTAGCCAAAGCAATCCTATCAGTATTTAGTATAAGATCAGATTTTTGGTTTCATGTGTTGCACAAATCATCATCTAAACATTTTGGGATATAAGATTGGCTTTAGAGTAGCATATGAAGACTCTTGTAATAGTTCTTCTCATCCTCTGTCTTTCCCAAATTCTTGCTGTTTGTTATGCACTTCTGTTGGCCATGCTTAAATTGGCTTATAAACTCTTTGCGTATATATTTTTATGCAGTACCTAAAACAAAGTGCACCCCTCATCCTTACTGAAACACCTGTATGTTACTACAATATTGATTTTTTTTTCTAATGATTTGCTTTAAATAGCTGCTCACATCTATAAGAGAAGGAGGATAGATGAGACCCTTTCCAGTATGCTCAGAAGTTATCTCCAAGCGTGAATGCCTGTAGGTGTTTTTTTTTNNNTTTTTTTTTTTTTTTTTTTTTTTTTTTGTGCCATCATTACAGTGATATGGACTATCAAATCCCTCTGAATTTCTAGCTAGTTGTTTTTCTCTACACTGACCTTTTGGAACTCTGAAGTTTTGATGTAAGCTCCTATGTCCTTTCACAAACACAACTTCTTCTCTTTGAAACCCTAAAATTATGCTTTTATTATCATCCTGACATTTTGTATTAGTGGTCTGTGGGGAATGCAAGCTGTAGTTGAGAGTCAAGCATTTTTCAGACTCTTCCACTGATGTACTGTTGGACTGTCAGTAAGTCACCTACCTTTTCTTTTCTTCCCTTCTTTGCTGACTGCAAAATGGGAATATTAATACTTGTCTAATACACAGAGGTGTTGTGAAATACAATTAACTTGTTTAGAGCAGTCTAAGATCTATTGAAATAAGAGCATATGTATTACAATCAGATGCTAAAACAATTAGGAGGGAGAAAACAGCCTGTCTTTATACGCAGATCACATAGTTTAAGAAACAAGGGTAAGAAATAAGGTTATCTCTGCACTTTACAGCTAGAGGAAACTAGTATTACTTCCACATCTCTGCAGACAGGCACTGAAGACTCTACTGAGTTTCCCAATAGAGGTATCTAGAGCCATTTGATACTCCCCAGCTGCCACTTCAGATGGACACAAGTCTTTCACAGGCCCCGCCATTGGATTCCTCACTTCAGCTGAGACACCTCAAGAGACACTGGACACCTGCATGTGGAGCTGAGTCTCAAATGCCTTTGTCCAGATATCAGAATTGGATCATCTCTTAAGTGTTGACCACCCAGTATAAATTCACCTGACACTGGCTAGAGAATGTTATAAACTGCTGCAATTCCCGCTTTATTCTGTCATGTAATGTCAAAGAGACCTATGCAAAAAGCAAACTTTATTATAAAGATATAGATGAGTAGAGCGAGGGTGTTCATTTCTTCTTTCTTTTCAAGAATGTATATGAAAAGGTGTGTTTTATGCCATGAAGTGCAGCTGTGAGTTAGACAACATCGTTCTGCACTAATAAATCATTTTTCAGTAGCTCAGTTTAAGAAGACTTTGCTATGGAAAGCTATGATGTGTAAAAATGTAACTCTGATCCCAATAAATGAATGCAAAGTACTGACCATGTGCTACCTGCATCACAAAATCATATGTGCTACTATCTCATCTGATGGACTCTGCTGCGCCTAGTAAGCATGGGTTGCAGAACACCTGTAAGTAGTTGATTTTAAAGGGCAATTGGAAGGAAAAGTAAAAATTGGATAAACAGGAGGACACTCCTAGCAGTCCTAGTATTAAAGCTGATTGTGCAAAATACCGTAAGGTGGGAAAAGAAACTGAAGAGTTTGGAAAACAAGTAAGAATATAAGAAGAAATCTGAACTTTTCTAAAGGCTATGTGGAGCTTGCAGGTAAGGCAGGTGAATACTGTGGGCTTTAACATGCTAAGAGGTAGGAAGATGCGAGAGAGCAGGAGAGGAAGAATGCAGAGATCAGTTAGTTTCATCATTTTCATCCTCAAGTTGTCTTGGAAATGGAAAAAGTAAGGATTCAGAAAGGTCAAAGTAGTAATAAAAGTAAATGATGATGGGACCAAAAGACTGGACAGCAGCTTTCTTGTAGTAGTAAGAGTAAGGAAAGACTGAACACTAGTCAAGGTAAGAAAGATGAAGGGTAGGGTATTATTAAGATGCCGTCTATGCTGTGAGCAAAAGGGGATTAACACAATCAAAGGCAGTGAGATGCTATAAGACAGGTAGAGCCGTAGAGCTGTCAGCAGCTGGAGAAGTTAAAGCAGAGTTATAATTTCAGTGAAGAATAGTAATGCTATTTTTGCCATGTATGTGCAAGAGTAATCCGTTAGTAGGCTTTTGGAGTGAAAAGTCTCTTGTGTAGCCCTTGGAAACTGATGCTATCTGAGGTTTGCTTTTGGGAGAAGGATATATGATGTTGGTTGTAATTGGATAGTTTTTGGTTTAGCTTTTGGCATTTAAATGGATTTATGTAGCTACTCTGTGGGCTGCATCTGCTTCAGACAGAGGAGTGCATACAGATATATTGATACAATGTACCCCTCCAGTCCAAGCAAGATGGGACTCTTCTCTACAAAGTATTAGAACTTTTTTGTTCCCATGGGTTAAGAGGGCCTGGAATCACAGGGAGGAAAAAAAAAAAAAAAAAAGC
>VXAV01003127.1:5222-39078 GCA_013399715.1 Alectura lathami | reverse complement strand
GGCTGGCAGCCCTGTCCACGGCAGGGGGGTTGGAGCTAGATGATCTCTGAGGTCCCTTCCAGCCCAAGCCATTCTATGAGTCTATGATAATAGAATTTGTAAGCAAAAAAGTGACATTCAAGAACAGGCTAAATAGTACCTTTTAGAGACAATTTTATTGGAATGCCTCTGGTTTTTGTTTCCTGGGGCCTGGTCTTTCTCAGAAAAGGGACTCCTCATATCCTAGTTCCTGAGACATTGGTTGTGCTTCTATTACATACAGAAAAAGTTTTACCTGTAATAGAAAATGTGATCTAAGATGAACCCATTGACTTCCATAATAACCTGCCGTGAGTTCTCGCTGGTTAACTCAAAGGGATAAAAACAAGTCAGAACTGAACACATCAATTATTTTTGTTCCATCGTCCACAGTTATTGCCCCAGCATTTTTTTTTTTTTTTTCCTGGTCTGCTTTTCACAGTTACAGTTAAGCATCAATTCAGATTATTTAAACAAAATCTTGTTTAAAAAACGAACTATAATGATTACTTTAAAATATTAATGAACCGCAAAGTTTAGGGGACATTTCCTTAGTCTGGGAATGGTGAGACCAAGAATTCAGACTGCATCTTTAACTGCTAATAAAATTCCCTTGCTATTACATGTGTTATTATTGACAAAGATTTTGAGCAGTGTCCCAAATACATGTATTACTATGTGTTATTTAGATGTCCTAGAATATAAGCATAGGAGATCACTGGTAAGATTTTGAAGTTACAGTGCAAACTGCAGGTGGGATAAATCTTGGTCTTGGAGTTGAAAATGAAAGCCAGTAGGGTGATGGAATCTGTTATCAAAATCTGTGCAGACAATAAACAATTTAACTACTACGGGATAACAAAAGTTAACATGTAAAAACCATCTTCTTACAAAGCAATGCAAGTTATTTTGGTATCACTATCCTGCAGGATCATCACAGTGTTTCAAGCATCAGGCTTTGAGTACCTAGATTTGTTACAGCCATATGTTCATATCTCAGCAGGACTGACTCATCTTTTCTTCCCTAGGAGAAAGAAACAACATGTTAGTGGCTTTCCTGGATGAGGATTTTGGATTTTGGTACTTTAAACTTGTGCCACTGAGATTCTTAAGATTCAGTGATATGTTGTTAAAGAGTGCTTGGATTATTCTTCTGTTACCCTGCTGTCTTAGTACTGGCATGATTTGAAAACAGCAAATACATACTGACAGCTTGTCCAGGTTTTTAATGCTTTCAAATTTTACTATTTGGTTTTAAAGAAAAAAGGAAGTCCCTAGTTAGTAGGGTGAAAAAAATCAGTGATGAAAGAATGATAGAAGAAATGGTACTGCAGAAAGTCCCAGCTGAAATGAAGGAAGCAGTTCACATATCTCAGAGACTCTAGGTTAGTTCAGATCCATCACTGATTTCTTAAACATTAAGACTGCTGAGTTTGGATTGTGTTAGAAAGGATCATGTAGCAGCAATCATGACAGCCACAAAAACAACACCAGAGCCATCTTTTTATGATGCCAGAACAACCATACCAATTTACCTTCTTGAGAAGCAGAGTTTATTACTTGCTTACAATGATACACTGACATGTAACCTGGATTTCTCCTTGCCCACAGGCATTATTGTTGATTTTGTTTTCTAAAAATAAGAATCTGCTGCCATTTAAGGGGCAGTAAGGCAGCTGAGACATTTACATAGGACAAGTATATATGCTAATGGACCTAAGGGACACCTCTGCTTTTCTGGAGCAGCAACTTAAGGCCAAGTAGAATATCCTAGGACCTCTCACTTGGTACTAGACAATGTGAGTGGGCAACTGAGTTACACCATTTGAGTGTGACTTAGTTTGAATATAAACCACCTAAATACAGGTAGGTATCTGAATGAAATACAGATGTATCCCAGATCTAAGGACCTGCTATGGTCAGAGGAAATATAGTCACATATAGTCAGTGCAGCCTGCAGAACTTTCAGGTGGTGTCTGGTTTAGGGTGAGCAACATCACTCTGCAGGATGCACCAACAAATCTGGCCACATCAGTGTTGATTCTAATGGGACGTGCTCCGAGTCTCAGCAAATGAAAGAGTTTATGCGTTGTTCGTACTCACATTTTGTACTTTAGCTCAAATGACTTTAGGTATCTCTGAGCTAGGAGGATTTAGAGGACACCATTCTCTCCTGGTGGATTCATTCTCAGTTTGCCTGGGCTTTGGGGTTACAATGAGTTATGCAGTCATCCTTAGTGCATCTCTGCCAGAAGCTGTAAATTACTGCTCTGAGTTTGGCATTATTAGTGGTGATTTTGTTTGTTACCACCAGCTCTGAGTGCAGAATGAGTTCATATCCACCTGCTATACACTGTGGAGGCATACTTTGGCTTAGATGAAGATTAATTGTGGGCAAAGTGGTCTGAGGACACAGTTGTCTCTTTCTTAAGGCTGATCTCTGAAGGCAGGTAGCTGTGTGTCAGTGATGCAGTATGGCAACACTGCGAGATGCTTGAAGTCATACCGTATCAGCAGATGCCATCCTTATGTGGCTATAAAGTTTTATCATAGTTCAGATTGTGACTGTGTTTCTACTCTATTATCAGAATAGAAGTAGAGCATGAGATGAGAAAAGTCTTGCATAATTTTTGTTGTACCAGTATTCTTCTCACCTAAGACATCCTGAATTGTATAATATGTAGCAGCCTCAAAGCCAGCTTTGTGCAGCCAGAGTCAGGCTGGCACTGACCTGGAGCTCTGTGTGCCCGACCGATGGCACTGTTCATCTGTTCTGTTTGTGATTTACTGCTGGGTGCAGGATAATGTGTCTGGAGTCACTCTGACCTACTTTCTTTTGCTTAGCTGAGTTCTCTGACTCAGTTACTTTCTAATAATTGCCCTGTATGCAGACAAGACAGGTAAATCGTTCTGACTGCAGCATCTCCACTGATGCAACTTACACACAAAAAGTGGAAAAGAAAAATGTGTCCATTGTAAAGAATCTAAAGTAAAAGAAAATAAAAATGGCTACACTGAACAAATGCATTTCAAACTGCAACTTCCTCTCACTTATGAAATGTCTTTTCTGCACAAAGCCTTTTGGTAATAGCTAGCTTATATGTGTTCTTTCTCCTGTTTCAGAATATGTTTCCAAACACAGTAAAGCCTTCTTGCATTTCAACTCAGTTACTGTGTACAGGATTTTACCACTGTCTAAAGAGTAGAGATCTTCAGTATATGCAGATAGTGTACCTCCAGTGAACTAAAGAATAGCCCAGCCAATGTGCTTCTTCCAAGATTTCTTACCATTAATACATGATGAAAGATACATTTTCATTGTTGTTGCCCAGAAAAAATGAGGAATCATCACTTAATTGAAGCAGTGGATCATTACTGAGTTTTGTCTGAATTCACAGTAAATTCAAATCTTTAGCCACAGTGGGGAAAACACCAGTAGACTAATGCAGGAATTCTTACTTGGTTTTACAGAGGAGCATTAGCGTGAGCACTTTAGGTATGGTCAGTAATGTGCTGACACATCCCTAAGGATGCCACAAGAAATCTCAGAAGGTGCTCACAATGTTTATTGTGCATGTATTTTTCTGGTCTTATTCATATGTGATAGGTCTGTTCCTTTTCTATTAACCCAAGAGAGTCTGGCAGCAGATGTACTGCCCTGGCTGAGTGATATATTGGCATTTTAGAGTTCCAGTTTACCAGGTATATGTGGTGCCACTAAAGTTCCCCTTTGCCTGACTGTGAGGTGATGAAGAGATTCCTTCACTCCAGTGCTGTGCTGGACCCTTGGCAGACAGCCAGCATCAATCACTTTTCAGAAGCAGATTAGGTAGTTTCCTGCCAAGGGCAGCATGGAGCTTTGCTTTGTTGTTTATCTCCCCCACCTGCTCCTCTTACCACTAGGTTTCTGTCAGTAAGAATGTTCTTCCCTTTGCACATAGGCTTTCTTATACTAAATTATTACAAGATGCAGGTTTCCTTCACTGGTTGTTCTGGCCATGAGACCATTAACTGAATTTCTTTTGTGAATCCTTGAGACAGGATATTTGGAAGATCCCAGTCCAGCTGCTCCAGCATCAGCACACCAGCTGGAACCTTGACCCTGCATCATTCTATGAGCACTTTGAAACAGAAAACCCTGACATCTTGTGGTGGGAGATCCTGCCTCTTCCTAAATGTTACTGGAATTCTGGAACGCTTCCTGGAGAGGGAAATGTAACTGACCCATTTCACCCAATGGCATGGCATGGTGTGATGACAGTTTTTTTAAGTCTTTAAAAGGAAGATTGTGGATAAGCAGCAGCATCACTCCTTCAGCCAGTCTGTTGCTCCTCTAAGGATGAAGTCTGCAGAGGACCAGCGAGCAGATGCTTATTTCTTTGTGCTTGTACTTGAGGCTTGTGACATACTGACAAGAAAGCAGATTATCTAAATATTGCCTAATAAGGCAAAACAATGGTGTGCTCATTTCTTCTGACAGGAACTCTTTTTCACAAAGTCATCACTATATGCAAAGATCTTGAGCCAAAAGCATTTGCTTCTTATTTGGCTCTTGACAGAGCAGAGATCTGTATGGACTAGAACTCTCAGTTTTAGCAAGGGCAGAAATACCGTTCTAATGCTAGGCAAAGAGGCTTTAGCAGTCATCTGTTAGTTTCAGCTTTATTTCAGAAATGGAAGGTGAGAATTATTCTTGGGTTTCTCTGTATTCAGTTTCTCTATAAATAGCTTCATAAACCTGATGATAGCACTGCTGTCAGTGAGCATGTTGGAACAAACGCGGTCACCAGTCTTGAAGTGGGAGGAATCCCTGTTTGGGGCTTGTCCCTGCCAATCACTCCTAACCTCCCCTCAACTCTTTCTACTCCTCACTGTAAAGTACTTCTACTTCATTTTCCATTTCTCAGTACCTGAAGTACCTTGGCAGGGAGTTCATTGTTGAGTCCCATCACATGTGACCATGTGCTTGGCCCCTTGCTCTGACTCAAGCGTCAGAGGCAATGGAGAGGGCAGCTGGGCAGCTGAACGCCGAGCGCTGAGAAGAGGAACCGAGCAGCAAGACGCAGGTATGCCGCCTCCCACGCTGCCTGTGGGACTGCAGAGAAGTGAGGGACAAGAGCAGATGGATGGATTTGGAGGAGGGCAGGGTGGAAGAGAGGTCAGGAGAGAGAGAAAGCAAAGCAGGGAAAACAAAATTCAAACTGCCCTCCAGCAGTGTGCAACCTCACTCCATCCAGCACAAGACAAATCTCCCTCAAGTGTTCACCTGGACTTGGCAGCTCCGTAAGTAGTGCTACAAGTGGTGTCAGTAGCAGTGCATCTTCATGTTAATGCCAATAAGTGTTAGCTAGGAGCCCCCTGAGGACTACTGTCCTGAAGTCAAGCCAGAAAGAAAAAAGAAAAGGTGCTTTCAGCTGTTTCTGGAGCTCATGCCCTGCCCTATAGCCTGCCCTTCTGACCAGTAAGCTGTCACATATGCCTTAGAAAAGTGCTGTGCCTGGGAGAGGAGGGAGGGGAGGGAAAGTATCCCAGCATCCCCTGACCGTGACTTTTGCAGAGTTTTTTTTATGTCAGTGCTTACATTCTGGCAGATACTTGTGTAAGCCAGGCTTGGTGTCCTGTTATTTCCCTGCGATTTGCATAGCCTCATTATGCAGGAGTGCTAGGGCTGTGTTTGCAACCAAGCAAGACTTGGGAGGTCCCTTCTAGGTTTGTGGGCAGACTCTGACTGCAGTTCTGACTGCAGACAGGCTGGGTCAGGATCTGCCTGGAAGTTCTTGTAAATAATCGGCAAGAACAGCTTTCACAGGGGTCTTGTATTATTCTTTTATGACCAACAAAACAGAGGAAATACGATTTGTGGTTACCTATTAATCTTGTAACAGGCAGACCAGCATTTTTGTCATGCATAGTGGAAAAGAACATGCCCCCTAAAAGAACTTGAAGATTTGCTAATACACTGATGTCAATTAATTGTACCTGCCTGATACACATGTGACAAAGACATTGTTTTAATCAACTATATAAATTACTTTTGAATTCATTTGCTAAAATCTTTGAGCAACATTTATGTGAGACAAACTGTGAATACATGCAGTATCAGTTTTTCTCAGTGTCACAGGGGTTTATCTATTATTAGTAAAATACTTTGAGATATGTAGATAATCATGAAAGATTTAGACTTTTAGCATGACTGATGCAAAGGAGAATGCTGAGATGCATTTGACCATCTTACTCAGAAGGGAAGAGAAATAATTTCAACAGTGTTTTCCTGCTGTGAGTCAGGACTAGAATATTGAGATGAATGATTTTGAATTTTTTTATACCCTTAACATTTTATCAGTTTATTTACATGCCCTGGATGATGAATACAGCCTACAACATTAAGCTGTTTTCCTTGTTTACCCATCACTGGTAACTTTTCTTATTGGGTCCCTTTTGGGAATGCAGAGCACAGGCTAGAAACACAGGCCTAATGATTTCTGGCAAATGACTTCATGTTTAGTTAGGAACTTCCACTGAAAGAGATTTCAGTATCTCAGCAGGTGTTCCCATGCTTTGCTATCCTTGTAGATGGGTTTTTCCTAATATACAATCTGCTAATTCCTTGAAGTAGATTAATTAGTTACTTCTTGCCTTATTTGTAAGGGATCTAGGGGAGAATTCATCAATGTTTGTGGTTGGTCAGTGCTATTTTTTTTGCTTTGCATTTTTGCACTTGATCTAAATGACATTTTCATTTATATTGAGATGATGCTTTGGAATATTGCAATGCAAATATAAGTGGGATGATGAAAAAATGGCTGATTATCATTTTATCATGGAAAAATGATATTTGAATATGTGATGGTGTTTTATTTACTGTTGTTGGAACCAAGATACAAGAACAGTCAAAACTGGCTGAAGGAAGACACTGCATTCTTTAAACATGGAGAGGCGTTGCCTCCTGTAGTTGGCCAGCTCATTCTTTTATTTTCCTGTACTCTTAACACTCAGTTGCAATGAAGCATGTTGCTATTTAGTCACCATTCAATATTTTGGTGATAAGTGGAGTAGAGAAAGATGCAGAGCACAGCAGCATTTTCTATGCCATTGTTTTCTCTCCTTTTCTGAAGAAAGAAAAACATATCTTCATCTTCATTGGTTGCTAGCTATAGCTAGCATGGGGTCATGAAAGTCTGTGTTGCAGACAAAAAGAGCATAAAGCTAAAGAATTAAAGTACAGATGTTCTCCCTTCTTTTTTTTGATTGGTCATAAGCAGGACTTTTTTGAGAGGCTTGTAAACAGAAGCACATCACTACGCTAAAAAAGCTACCTGGCTTTTCGTGACTTATACCTGTTTTCTGTGCAATTCAGTAAAAACTGGATCACTCTGAAAGAAGTAGCCTGGAAACATTTTGAACTCCTCACATTTAGCATCAAGGAAAATGGGTGTTTTCTAACATCACATTTTTACAGAGTGATCTGAAAGGAAGTGGTATCTGGTAACATATTGCTGTTTGGAAGAGATTCAGAACAGTGACATCCCTTATTCTGAAGAGTTTGTTCTCTATGGACTAATTATAATATGTAATTATTAATCAGGACCTATACAAAAATGATTTAGGATTGGATTTGTTGACTTAGTGAGGGTTTTTTTTTTTTTTATTCTGTTTTTGTAATGGTTAAGAGCACTGAGATTTTCATTCTACAGACTTTTTGTTTTCCTAAGGAACCATTCTGAAGTTTTCCTTTCCCTGCTTTGAAAAGACCTTTCTAGCTGGGTGCTTAATGTTCCATTCTTCAGTACTTTAAAGAATTTGCAATTATAAATGGCAGCACCTTTCAGAAATCCAGTAAGTATAAAATGGTATTCAAACCCTCCTCTATCTCACTATATTTTCTTGACTAATATTAAATTAGCTTGTACATATTTTGTGTATCTCTTTAGGGAGGCTAGGTTCAGAATTGCTGAAGTAAAATTATAGAATAACATAAAGTCTTTCAACACCCTCACAAAATCTGTTGAAATCAATGAAAAGGGACATGACATAGCTCAGGGGAATAGTAATTGCATAGACTCTTTAAACTTTTACACACTTGTTAAACTAATCACAACTAGATTAATAAATAATACAGCTGGCCAAGTTTACCCAACATCCAGTTTCTAGCCATTTAACATCTGCAAACAGATGGTGATTTTCTTTTCTTTTAAAAAAATGTCAGTCACATAATATTGCTGCTTTTCCTTGATTAGTTGAGAATGTACACAACTCCTGCCAGCATGAAATATTTAATGAATTTGACATTTCTTTAATGTGAAAATGTGTGCTGCTAGCATCCATTTTCTTAAATGGGTATAGAAAATGAATAAAATAAAATGCTTGTGTGTGGGAAGGAAAATGAGAATGAAAGGTGATAAAAAGTGAAAAAAACAAAATCCACTCAATAAGACAAATCAATGTTTTTGTTCCATATTGACCCAGCTCCAGTATAGAATGACAAAAAGGCATTGCTTTTGGAAGGCTGCTTACTCTCTCTGTACCTATCTCATGCTCATCACTGTAGTTCAAGTCTTGATCTATACATTGATATTCTTAGAACATGATGGTAATGGACTGATGACTTTTTCACCAAAATCCATATTCACACCATGATTTATGAGACTTAGAGAAAAAAAGTGCTGAACGATATGCACTGACTCAAGTCCTCAGCCCTCTTGCCCTTGGTGCAAGCTGACTGTGGGGAGTTGAGCTGTGCTGGCTGCCAGACGCCCACATAGCTGCTACCTCACTGCCCCTCCTCAACTGGGCATGGGGAGAAGACAAGATGGAAAAGCTAAAGTTAAGATAAAGACAAGGGTATTGCTTACCTCTTCCCCTCACAAACAAGGCAGGCTCAAAAATTAATTTTGTTTATTTCCAATTAAAACAGATTGGATGATGCGAAACAAAGGTTACAATACCTTCCTACTTCCTTTTTTTTTTTTTTTTTTTCCCCGCTAGGATCAACTTCCCTACCTCTTTTCCAACTCCTTTTCCTCCTCCCCTCTCTGCGTGGTGCAGGGGAGATGTGGAGCAGCCGTTGTGTTGAGATCTCAACAGTTCTTCTGTGCCTCTCCTTCCTCCTTACACTTTTTTCTCGCTCCAGCATGGGCCTTTCCCATGGGAAGCATTCCTTTAGGATAAAACTGCTCCAGCACGAGTTCTCCAGGGGTATTTCTTCAGGAAATACTCACCTGCTCTGGTGTGGGGTCCTCCATGAAATGCCATGTGGATATCTCCTCCAGCACGGTCCTCTCTGTGAGCTGCTCCACCGTGGTCTCTTCCAAAATTTCTGTGAGCTGCAGAGGAGTATCTCCTTCAGCATGTGGAGCAAATCTTTCCCTCCTTCTCTGATCTTGGTGTCTGCAGGACAGTTTCTCACACATTTTTTCCTCACTCCTTTCCTTTTCTTCGAAACAGTTTCACGGAGGCACCACTAGTTTCACTGATGTTCTTCCCTGTGTCCTGCACTGGATCTGTTGTGGACCTGGCTGGAACTGGCTGCGTCCAGCACAGGGCAGGCCTGTAGCCCCCAGCTGCCAACACCATGCCACATAAACCCAGCACATGACCACAGAGATCAGGTAGCCCAGCAGAGGTTTTAGTCAGGCAGCTGGCCGCACAACTGTGTGGAAGCAACGATACTCTGGTAGTATGGACTGGAGAAACTGGAGAAGATTTGTACATGATTTGTCCCTTGGAAAAAAAACTGCTATCAAATGGATGTGACAGCATCTTTCAGCAGAAGGCAAGATTCATTCTGATGACTTGCTGCATAGCCAAGTTTCTTGTTTACCACTAAAGAAACTCCCCAGGAATGGCAAAGACACATAATTTCCCCTAATTCTTCTGATATCCAGTGCACCAGCATCACCAGTCTGTGAAGACCTGCTTTTGATAGTTTGTCAGAACTATAGTTTTATAATGAAGAGTATAAGCCACATTAAATCCACTGATTTGTTTTTTCTTATAAAAATTATATTCCAGATCAACTAAACAGCTGGCGTATTCCAATTAACTATTAATTAGTGCATCCCAGTTATAACAGATAAAGAAGAATTGTGTAGAGTTTCTCTGAAACTTACTAAGAATCATAATTTCAAGCACTGGCTGGGAATTTATGACAAATGATACAAAAATTGCAGAAGCATTTTCAAAGCTGCTGCCAGAGATGGCAAGGCACTGGTTAGAAGTGATTCCCTCTGGTACATATTGCTGACATTTCTCTCCCTACCAGTGGAGAAACTCAGTATATGAGCTTTTCCTGTATTGAAGTAGTATTATATTGTAATAGGAAGGAAGCACTGACTGAATACCTTATGCAGTTTTATAACCTATCATAGTCTTTCTGCCTTCTCCCTGCCCCACTCTGGGACAAGAGCAATGGGGAACAACCAGTGCAACTTTCTATCTAACAGCACATTCAATCTTTTTGGTTTAATATGTGTTGCTCTTTCTTTACCTGTCTCTCTTTCCATACTTAGTTGAATGCCTTGCTACTGAAGACTGCATTTGCAGCAGACTGCTGAGATGTTGCTGAAGTCAGCAGCACTAACACTGCATTAGAGAACCCACTTCAGGGAAAACAATGTTAGATTTAACCAGTGGGGTACTGCTGCAGTGAAAAGCTGTATGCTCGGAGGCAATCTGTGCATTTTCCAACAAACAATATGTCAAGCTTTGCTTTCATGAGCAGTAAAATGTAACAGTAATGCTTCTCACTTCAGCGGCAGTTTCCAGCAAAGTGCTGTACAAACAGGAGGGCAAAATTCCTCTTGTGTGACAGGCTAGACATGACTCTCACTGCTCAAGTCTTGTGTTAGAACCCCCTGGGGATGTGCAGACGGACCAGGGCCAAACCAGCTTCAGACATATGGACACTGAGAGTAGTTTTCTTGTGGCAGTATGGATGCAGTGGTCCCCAGACAGCAGTGCTTATTATTGTGCCCTAGTCCAGAACAACAGCCACACGGATACTCGTGTTCTGCCCTGTGTGTAATCATAGCCTGCGGGCAGGATTTTGTCTCCCATTCCTTGATCACAGCTGGAATGTCACCTGTCAATTAGCCCACATCATGCAAAGATGCTGCACAGACACAAAAGCAGACACAATCATTGTCTACTGGGATTTTTGCTCTAAAAGACAGATTTTCTAAACCAGAATCAGATTTTTTAGTGCCCAGTGTGTAAAAATACAAACATTTATTGTGTTGGTTGAATGGATGCTTTCTAGTTTACAAAATCTGTTAAAAAAAAAACAGCGGACAGTGATGAAGAAGGGAAGAAGGAGGCTGAAATAAATAGCAAAGCAGGTGGCCTAGAAATAATTAGCCATGTCCTCATAATGCAAAAATTAAATGGCTTAATGATTTTTTTTTTGTTACACATGACCAGAAACTTCTACTTTTCATTACTTCTCTCATGTATATAACAACCCCCCACTTCCTGTCTGACACACAAATTCCCACTATCCATAAATCCTCATGCATTTTCTGCTTGTGACGTATTCATGAGAAGTGCATATGAATGATAGCTGACTACACTGATTGCCTCAGCTCTTCCCCTGGCATACTTCTTATAGGTGCTCTGGCTTCCAGGCACAGCCCTGCAATCTTAACTCAAGCAGCTAGGAGCTGAAATCACTTAGGGGAGGCTGGGGAGGTTATGAGAGTGGAAGGAAATGCTTAGACACTCCTTTTGCCCAGGAACTTCTCTTTGGAGATGAGCCAGAGCCTTAGAGTGCAAGATCATATATCATCCACTGGTGGGCTGTCCTTCTTCTTGCCTGTCCACACTGGTTCATCAGGAAGCTCCTGATGTTCACTTCAGCTTTTGGCCATTTCAGAAGAGGGGGGAACCCAAACAACCAGAATATTCTGGCCAGTGGAAATGAAATAAATGAAGCTCCTACTAGGGCACTGCAATAAATATATCCAGCAGTCTCTTCACCCTCAGATCTTTATGATCCATTTTAGAAAAGGTAGGGCCTCTTAGTTTTTGTGATTGATTTAGGGAAGCTGAACTGGACTTGGTTAGCACCTCACAGACATTTCCTAGCCTTGGTGCTCCAGGTCTCTGCTGCAACTCCAAACACTTGGCAAAATATCATATTTCTAAATTACTTCTGGAGGGAATGGTGGCTCCTTAAGCAGTACTAAAGGAAGGATGTACACATGCTGATAACTCAGCACAGGATCTTGTGAAAGCTGTAGGGAAGATGATTTGCTAATGAGTTTTCTCTGAATCTGGGCTGCATGATCGCATCCGTTTATAATTCAAATTAAACTTCTAGTTTAAAGGCAAAGATAGAGAAGACTCCATGGGAAATTTTGACTGCATGACTACATATAAATGTTGTTTGAAAAAAGCATTTCTTTTTTACAAAAAAATCTTCCCATCATATGTGGATTTTGGGGAAACATACAGGTACTTACCTTAAGATAACTGATCAAAGAATGTTCTTACTTGAGCTGAAAGTACTTTGTTGTCTTCCTTGTCTGGACCCACTAAAATGGGAGATGAAATGTCCAGTAGTACATCTGAGGAATGTTAGCTGCTTGCAGAGGAGTATTGCAAGCTAGTTTTAGTTCACTGAGTGCACTTCCTGGACTGCTGGAAATGTGCAGGCTTTCTACTCATTTCATTTTGGATCAGCTCATGTATTAAACTCAAAGCCAGCTGCAGGGCTTATGAATGCCAAAGCCTGTACGGCCTCAATCTGATTCAGTGCTGAATCCTACAAAGGCAGTGTTTGCATCAGATGTGTCAAAAATACTCTATTATGCTATCGGAAAAGTATGCATTTATTCCTGTGTGCTCGTGCTTCACCGGATCATGGAAGAAAATAAAAGCACTCAGTAAGACACTCCATTAAACCTGACTTACATTTTTTCACAGAAAAGTTTGTGACAGGAACATCACAGAAGAGGGTCTGTGCAAAGACTTTGTTTTGTTTAAAGCAGTTGAGAAACTCGTCTAAAACCAGGTTTCTTCAGTATATAGTATGGTTAGAGTAGTTACCTGGATGTGGGTCAGTGTGTCAAAACCACGCTTCTGCTTTCAGGCTTAAAAGCCAGCTGGACACCCTTTCAGCAGTTTGGTTCTTATCTGAAGCCATCCTTTTGAGGTGGCTATACTTTGAACCTCTGTTTGGAGATGTTCCCTTTAAATTAGAACTATTTTCACAGACTCGTAGCAGGTTATCTAGCTCACCCTACTGCTGCAAAGCAGGGCCAGCCATACCTATTTCTGCTAGGCTTTTGTCTAACCTGTTCTTAGAAACATCAATCTCCTTCTGCGATGTATTCCAGATCTTTAAAACCATTAGTTAGAGACCTCCTTCACAGCACTCAATCTTAATCTCTCTCGCTGCAGTATGAGCAATGTTTGAATGCTGGTTATATTAGAGGTGACGTTAAATCATCAGTGTAGTATTACCAAATGCAATTGCTCAGAAATCATGAGGGAAGTCATAGAGAAGTACAAGTTGAGTCTTTTTCTGCCACCGTTTTCTGATTGTTGCTTGCAAATCCTTCTCCTCAGCTGTGCTAAGAAAGCTGAGGTTTGCATGGCATTTTCTTGCCAAGGCTGTGGTTTAAAGCAAAAAGCAGATTAGCACTGTCCCCTGATAAATTGTGAGAATTGACAACTCAGGAAATAGAAAAACCTGTCTTGATCAATGAGTCATTTTCTAATGGGCCAGAACAGGATTTATCTCCACAGAATATACCTTAGGGAATAACACTTTTTTAGAGCTTAATATCTTGATGATGCCGCTGACTTCAGTGGAAATAGATTTTTGACAACTGAGTCTTTTCTAGACATGCGATATTCTGGTGCTGTCACGTTTCTGTTTGTGCATTGAGAAGAAAATCCACTAATTCAGGCAATCAGATTCTCAAAAGTTTTATTATCAGCCACAAATAAATGATTAAAGCAAAGTGTACTTGCAGTAATGAAGGGCGATTTTTATGGCTCACTGTTTGAATAGCAACAATGTTTTTACACTACGGGGTTTTTCTTTGCCCTGGTCTTCTTGACAGTCAGTGAGTGAGAGCTTTGATTCCTTAATTGTCATCAGTATTAGCAGAAATCTCAGATACTTAAGCTCCTCACACTACCAATGAAAAGCCCGGCTGTACTGTTCAGAACATGCATCAAGTGCAGGCAGAGTGGTCTTCTTACAGCTGAGCAACAGTACACATGCTAACCTTTAATCTGACTGTAATGCCAGTATCTTCAGTTGTTTCATTCTGAAGCTTATCCAAGGTGTTCTCTCTCTGGGTTAAGGCCTGTGTTGAAACACTGGTGTTTTCCTTTGAGGCTACCTGTCTACCAATTTAGTGCATGCATACGAATGGAGATTCATCATTGCTTTTAGTGAGGCAGATTAAATCTCCTTTGATATGATTTAACAAACACGCATGGAAAAGACCCTGTTCTGGGAAAAGCCTCTCTGAGCAACAGCTTGTTTTGAAAAACATGGATTAGTAAAACAGGGATTGTTCTGCATTTGTTGTAAACGAACCTTCTCCTCTTGTGCTCTTGGTTTGTCCTATAATCAAATCACAGAATGTTGGAGAAACTTGTAAAAAATAGATGGATTCCTTTATTTCCAAAGAGTGAACCAAATTTATTATGGGCAGAGCTAATAGAGGAGCTCCGTTAAGCATCTCTGACTATTTCATTACGACGCTCTTTTTCTAGCAGTATGTGATTTTATGATTCTCCCTCTGTCAGTCAGAACTTTTGAGTGCTGTTTTCCTGTCTATTTTTTGGGGTGATACTCAGGACTTCTGAGTTTCCATGAGGTCAAGTCACTAACTCTTGTCAGAGAGAGTGAGATAACTGCTAGGAGTATCTACACCGATATACCAAAATATCTAACTGCTGCTTTAAATCTGTCATGAAACATCTGAGAGGTGCTGGCACATCCTGTGTCAGCACTGTAAGAAGACCGTCTCTGTTGCACATCAGTTGCTCTACTAGCTGCTTTAGTAGAGTCTTCCTGTGTATTAATTTAGACATGATAAAATACTTCAGGATCAACATCTTTACATATATTTCGGGTAGCTATTACTAATAGAAGAAAATGAAAGCCTTTAACAGAGTTCTTCTAATGAAAAGAGTTAACTTTTATTTTAGAGGTAAGCAAGACAAGCACAATACTCCACTGAGTTGTTTAAATGAAAAAATGTTTATAAGAACGTTTTATGTTCCCTACCCCAAACTTCCCTTCTTGTTCTTAAACCAGTACAACATATTTTCCTTTAAAGAGAGAATCAAATAAGCCACGATTTTACTGCAAACCTCTTATTAACACTTCACCAGAATTATGACTTGAATAAGAAACAACATTTATATTAGCAGAGAGGAAAAAAACACTCGCAAAAGCAGTTTTAACTCTACCATCTCTTGACTTTGTGTTCATTTGAGTAAAGTCATTATTTGTGGAATATGAAAGTCAGGCATCTCTCTAAATCAGAAGGCCACCCAGCCTCCACCAAACTGTTCCAGTTGTGGTGAGGTGGATAGCTGTGTCAAAAAATTGTAGCATGCTGTTTCTGTCGTATGATTTCTTTCCTCATCCTACCACATGATCTCTTGGATCCTGAGAGTATTTTTCTGTGTAATCTCTTGCACATTTTGTGTTAAATTATGAATCATACAATAGTTATAAACTTTACCTAATGTAAATTGATTGAATTCCATGGAATTCATGGAAGCTATGTTATTTATATCAGCTATGCCACATCTGGAAATGTTCAAATTTATCTTAGTTCAGTAAGGAGATGTTGTGACTCAGATTTTACTTGCTTGCCTATAGAGGAAGGGAGGTTTCCTACTCCAATTTATTCACACAACTTCTCCATTTTCTGATATTTCCTGCTGAAACTCACTGCAGACATTAAAATAATCCTTTTCTTTCATGAGGTCTAGAATGAAAAAACGGATCTTTTTCACCATCCAAAAAAGGATCTTCTTTCTAATACAGTAATTCATTGCATGTTGTTACTACAAGTTTGCAGAATTTATGTGAAATACATGTGGATCTAAGAGAGAGTATCTTTTTGATTTCACTCTATTCTGGCTGATACATGTTGGGAACCATCTTTTGATGGTCATACTAAGCAGTTGTGCAACAGGTGTTGCAAAACTGAGATAATACAGAATGGGAATCAACCACACAGGCTTTTCTTCTGATCCTGGATCCTTTCTAATCTATTTAGCATCTGAAGCCTCCAGGATACATATGAAGAGAAGTATTAATTGTAAGTGTAAAGGAACTGTAAATTATTGGTTAGCAACTCAGCTGGAAGCTGTGTCGTCAATGTGATGCTCAGGAGATGTGTCAGTTCTAGGGAAATGTGACTAATAAACATTTGAGTTCTTGAAGTTATTAAGTACCATAACACGACTTCTACTGGGAAGGACTTGTAGCCCACTGCAAACTCGAGGTGTAATCACACTGTGCATTCAATGTGTATAGAATCTGCTTACAGCGGCACTCTGCCCAGATGCTGTAAACTCTACTGCTTTAGTTGCTGAGTATAGCAACAAAGACACTTTGGGAATAAGACCAGAGAATGCAGCTAAGGTGACTGCATTATAATTGTAATCTGACTTAGATCTGAAATGAAATAAATCAAATAAATGTTTTCAAATAAATTACAGGCCAGTGACAGTTGCACTGTGGTAAGATTACAGCACGGATTTGGTTTAAAATGAATCCAGCATCTATAAAGGCTGTGTGTGGTGCCATTACACCAGCGGATGCTGAGGAACTTGGACTTGTCCTGCCTTTGCTAGCACTAACGACAGAGAGGAGGGATGCGTGATGCTGAGACCCCTGAATTAGTTGGGGCAAGCCAGCTTTGATTTGGATGGCTTGGTAGCTTGGCACAGTCATCAGGCTAATAAGTCTGGCTGAAAGTTAGGGCTCATTAGCTCTGATGCAGTGCTACTGTCATGTGGCTGTACATTCTCAGTCCCATGTTGGTAGGCCCACCATCCATCTCGCTGTGCTTGTTTCACTGTACATCATGCTCAGTTTTGCACTGATAGGCCATACGGGATTGTGACATCTAGCTATGTTCTTAAGTTTAAAAGAGACCTAATTGAAGGCCCCTGTTCATGCTTGGCATGTGGAAGTCACTCGACATACTCAGGTATGCTTTGGCTGAACAACGATTTATGATAAAATTTGTGAAGTTCTCAGGCTTGAAGAAAATTTTAGAAATGATGTTTTCGTGGATCCATAGTACAGGCCTACTTTTGCTGGTGTGCCCAACAGTATTTTCATTTGCAAAGCCCTTCCTGTTTCTTTCCCTACCAGGCCAGGTAATGATCACTGATCATAAACAGTTCTGTTTCCTAGCACCATCAATACTATTTTCATAATGATGTAATAACACAAATATCTGCCAGGGTCCCTCAGCAAACATCATCTTGTGTAATGTATATCCTAACTAGTCAAAATTTTCATGTTCTTATTGGATAAATGATTTTCTGCATCTCTCTGAAGTTTTTGCTTATACAGCTGGCCTGTCCTGTTCTAGAGGTAATGGGTGAAAAAACTCTTGAAGTGACTTGTGTATGAATGGACAAAATGCATGAGAAGAGTCACACCCATGTGAGTAATGTGGTTGATGCAACTTGAAAATGGTATTTAGGAAAACTATGTATAAAGATCAAATTCGTACCCTTAGGGATGTGATTTTGAGTAAGGGTTTTTACTTTGTGTTTCAGTGGCTGTTCCCTCACCAGTGCCTGCTTGTGAACCTGAGCCCAAACCCAACGGGCATTACGCGGCTCCACGGCTCTCAGTTTCCTCCCGAGCAATGGTTGTCGCTACCATGGAAACACCTTCTCAGGGCCTGCAGACAGTCATGAAGTGGAAGACTGTGGTGGCCATCTTTGTCGTGGTTGTGGTTTACCTGGTAGCTGGAGGACTTGTCTTCCGTGCCCTGGAGCAGCCCTTCGAGAGCAGGCAGAAGAACACCATCGCGCTAGAGAAGGCTGACTTTCTTCGGGAACACGTCTGTGTAACCCAGCTAGAGCTGGAGACACTGATTCAGGTAGGGCATGAGAAGATGGCAATGTTTCTTGGACATTAAGGTGAACAGCTTAGCAGTTTGCTGAGCAGGAGAGCTGGTGGGGAACTAAACTCTTCACAGGACTTTGCCTAGTGCATCAGAATTAAAATTAGCAATAGGCATAGTGAAGAGCAGGCTCTTTCTCAGTCATTTTAAAGCCCTGGAAACAGAAATGATGTCTCCAAAACATTATAAACAGAAATTAAATGTCTTCATTAGAACAATGAAAAATGTGTGCAAAGACAATCAGAACTTAGTATTTGGAAAAAATCTTTGTGAGGGGTGACAAGTTTTCAAAACATTTTCAAAACATTTTTTTCCTATCTCTGTAAATTTTCAAATGATACTAAGTCTAATTTCTCTCTCCAAGATTAAACACAGCAACAAGGAGTAGCAACAGAAAATGGTAGGTGGGAATTTTCAAATAAAGATTCAGTCAAGAATTTTGAAGTTACTGGTACAGTTTGCTGTTGAGAGTGTTAGGTAAATGAATGATGGTGAAGATATACAACTGAAAATAGAAAATAATCTGCATATAAGAGCTACAGATTTTTTAGTCTGGTCTAATATGAAAAGCTTGAGGATAAGTTTTGAAGGTAATAAGTGCTAAATATGTAGGGATAAATGAAGGATGGAAAAACATGCAGTACAGGTCTATCAAAGATAGAATTACCTTTCATTTATTAAAATTCTAGGCAAGGAAAATATGGATCTCATTTATGAGACTTCAGTACAGTATTTTCCAGGATCCCATATAGAAACCCATCAATTAGCCTGGAGAAAATGGAGTTTTGATAAAAAATGTGAGAGGAAGGAGTCTTTTCCAACAGTGTCTAACACCAAAGTTTAACTTCAGTCTCATATTTCAGACCTGAATTTGGGCCTGAGCTTTCCAAGAGCACAGTATGTTCCAGTCTGGGGTGTCATACTGGAGCCCCGCTGTGATTTCAGCATCTGTTTTCAAGAACACAGAGCTGTCCCCTGGACTGTTTTGTTTGTCCACGCAACCATGCTATATACTTTCTAGAAGTGAATCAAACTTCATTTTAAGAGGCATTGCAAGTTTAATATTTCTGTTAGGAAGCTGTTCCAGTATCCCATTGCTGTTACAGCAAAACTATTCTCCAAGTTTTCAGCCTAAAATTAATTGTTTCTTTATAGCTGGTCTTCTGCAGCCAACTCCCTGTTACTCAGTTGATTGCTCTCCCTTGCCCGTGTGTGCAGACAGCTATGCTCTGCTGCTTCTCCCAAGCCAAACAAAATCTTTCTGTTTCTTTGCAGATAGATGTGTGCTCTCCCTGCTTGTGCTCTGTGTTCACAGAAGACAGGACAGTTCTGAGTCAGAAGCTGTGTACCTGTGTTTGTGCAGCCTGGTACTTTAGCTAAGAAGCCAAACCTGCTTCAGCATGAACCAACATTGTGCTGATGTGACTATACAGCTTTTGGATCAGGGCTGGCTTGGATCACACCCTTCCTTCATCTGTCTGCAAAAGACAGGTGAATATGCTTGGTTTGCAGTGTGAATTCTTCTGGTCAGAGAGCAAATTGGATCATGTGCGTTTCTCATGGTAGTTTTGCAGAGATTAGCATTTCCGTCACCTCCTTAGGATTGAAGTAATGATGCATGCTGGCTGACTATGTGGTTTTTTTTTTTTTTTTTTTAATGGATTGGAGGGGAATGTCACTATGTCACTGTTTAAAGTTGTGCAATATGCTTTCTTTTCTAGCAGAAAGCAGAATGCACAATAGATATGACAAGCACAGCACCTCAACAAGAAGGTAGACTCCTGAAAACAGACTGTAGTACAAAGATTTATAAATAGCACCTCTTCTCTAGTCTAAGCTATGTGTCAGTTTTAATTCTTTATTTTACACAATACCTTTTCTTTCACCTCAGAAGTGGTGATATTAAAATAGTAAGCAGGCATGCTATTTGTTTTGAAGGCAAATATTCTGAACAAATCTTATCATCTCTTGAGATTTCAGTATGTCCTCAGGCATTATGCTGGGTAACTGGAAATCATTTTGCAAAGGTAAATTAAATGGGTTTAGCAGCTTAGCATGTGAATGTCTTAAGGCTAAGTGATACGAAATATTGAGACAGATTTGTCAATAAAGAACAACTTCCTTTGGATTTTTCTGTATGTCTAGGGGTGAACCTGGCTCCAGGGATGTAGCTGGGTGTTCTGGTACAGAAAACTCTTGATTATAACTGACTTGCACAGAAGAACGGTGAAACACTGCTCAAAGATAATGTCAGGGGGTTAAAGTTGTGCTTTCATGCCTCCATGTCGATGATCTCAAAAGTGACATCTCCTTAGCTGGCGGAATGGATTACTGCATTGCACCAAATGTGGCATCTGCCCTTACAGCTGTGATTTCAGACTGACATGGCAGCCTTGATGGGTCCTCACTGCTGTGCTGTGTGCAGTCATCCCCTGGCAATGGAGCTATTTGTTATTAAAGTTATCCGATTACCTGACAGCTCTTAGATGAACACTGATCACACTCTCCAGAACGAAGGAAAAGATTGTCTTTGTAAAGCTACTGATAGAAAAAATTTACCCTTGTGCCTAAATTTCAATTTTTCAAAGTATTCTCCTGTGAAATATCTTTAAAAAAGTTGTAAGATACTGTGCAAGGAAGATGAGAAAAATTCAGTGTGGATGAGACAAGTTTTATGAATTCATCTCCAATAACCCATTGCAAATATTGGCAATGGTTGCACAAATGTGAATTGCCCTACTGATACTGCTAACTCCAGACAGTGGAGTTTATTCACAGACTTCATAGGTAATGTAATGATGAAAGCAGTGCAAATGCCTAGGAAGAGGCAAATCTAGACTGAAGCTATCTGAAAGTTGGGTTTAGTTGAGGTCTGTCTAATAGTAACACAAATTTTCTGAGCACTGAGAAGTGTTTCATAGTGCAGTCTATATTGTGCCACCTGAGATGGAAGTTCTTATACTGTACATTTTTAAGCCTTATTTCTGCTTCTGAAGACATTTGTTGCAGTGAAACAAATTCATTACTTACTGCCTTATGCTTTATTGCAATACTTTTGAAGATGAATTTTCAGGATGTGAGTGAAGGGAAATGTAAAAACATGCTGAAAGAGAATGAAATTTCAGTTACTTCAACTGAGTTTAGCTATACTATACTCATTTGAAAATACAACAGAAGGCAGCCAGACTCAAGTGACTGGACATAGAGTTGAAAAAAAAAAAAACCATTAGTTGTTACATATGCTTACATAATACCGTGAAACTTTTTTGTTCTCATGGCATGACATAAGCTTATTTGTAGCTGGGGTCAAAAAAAATCACCTTCCCTTTGTAATAATGCACACTTGGAGGTGTTATGTGGAACTTATGTCTCTCAGAAAGATCAGATGTTATTCCCATCAGGAGAGGCAGGCAAGAAGACCATCAGTATGTTTTGGCAAAGTAATTCCTGTGGACCTAGCAAGGGTTTTCATATCCTTTTTTTGTAGCCTGTGCACTGTATATGGGTGAAAGCTTTTGTGATGAGCCCTGCTTTTGAATTAAGTCCTGCACCTTGACATAAGAGAGTGGCTTGCTACCGTAAGAAGTTACGTAGGTTTGTGGTGGCCTGTTTTCTTCCTCCTTTTCCTTCAGAGTTTCATTTTGGAGTGTGAGTGATCACAGTAAAAAATAAAAACAAAAAAATCACCCACTTGGGAACCGAGTCATATTATCTGTGTCCACTAATGACTACAGCAGCTCTGTAAGCTGAAAAGGAAGTAGAGTTGGAAATAAGTGAGCCAGACTTTATGGCTAATTATGCTAGTAAGAATTCCTATGTTGGATAGGCACTTTTGATTAGTGTTCTGAACTACTTTTCCCTGGAAGATGAAGGGAAGATATTTCAGTTTTCAGCTGCTTGCCAGGTTCACAAGTGTTATAAGCCTGCTGTCTTTTCAAGGTGTTGTTTTGTGAAATGGAGAGAATTTGGATGCCTTTCATGTGCTAGAAGAAAGCTCTAGATGGAGCAGAAGAGAAAAGTGTTTTGAGTTGACTATGGGGAAGACTTGCCTGTTGCCGAAGACAGGAAAGGACTATTTGTGCTGTGGGTAAAAACAATGGTAAATATCTGATTATTGAACCTTCTCCCTCTGGAAGCTGTCTTCTCTATGTCCCAGCTTCCCTTCTGCCCTTGATTTTTATTTTTACCTTATTCCCCCTGAAGGATATAAAAAAAGGATTCATATCTTTTAGATCATGTCTAAGTTGGTGCAGGCACCCTTGTTTGTACCTTCAGTCCAGACATACTGCAGTGATTGCACAAGAGACAGACTGAGCTTGAGATGCTGCAGAAGTCTGCAGCTGTTCTGTAGCTACATTTCTTCCAGAACTTAGCTAAGACATTCACAGGGAGCCAAGCTCTCTGGACGTGTTCTGGACGTGGATCAGTCTGCCCTCAGACTGATCGATGGCACCGTTCTGTAACAGTGCATGCACGACAATCAAATCACTTTATAACTGAAGGTAGATCACTGTCTGGCTGATATTACCTAAAGACCTTTCTGAGATAGGCAGAGATATTTAAGACTCTAGACTTTCTTGAGGTAACTGTCTTAATTAGTGATCAAGGTACCTGATATGTTATTAAAGCCAGCATGTACTCACACAGGTACCAGGGAGGCTCAGATCTATGGGCATCACGCCACAGTGAGGACCACCTGCACCGTGGGGAACAGGGAGCCAGTAGATAGGGGCCCCACTGCCAACAGCCAGGGGCCTGGTAAGCTGGGGGCAGCCAGGGGCACCACCCAGCCCAGGCTGTCAGACACCTCCCCATGAGCTGGGGTGGTCTGAGGCCAGGCCAGGACGTCAGCCCTGGGTAGAGCCCCAGTTCAGTGGAGCCTGTTGTAGGGCAGAGTGGGGCAGTGGGGAGCTGAAGCCCAGCACTTGTATGGTATTACTGGGGCAGGGACTGACACAGCGAAACCCAAGTAGTTTGTGTTTGATGTAAGGAGAACGTTCTTCATTTTATCTGTAGGCAACAGATACAGTTTCCATCTTCTTTTCTGGGGAGGAGCTCTTGACAAGTGATGAGGCAAGTCAGTGTTCACATTTCTTCAGAGTTTGAGTGCTATGCTTGAAGAACTAGACGGCCCAGTGTGGGCCCATGCCTTTATTCCTTTAGTTACTGACTGAATACTGACAGTTGGAATTGATGAAGGCTGTTCCGGATGGAGACAGCGTCTGGACTGAACTTTCTGTAGGAATATGGGACTAAGTCATCCCAGTATCAACACCTGTGCTGGGTGTTGATACACCACTTTTGCTGTGGGGTCTGTCCTCCGTACAGTGCAGATTCATCTCATCAGGTCTTTTTGATTACTGAGGGACTGCAGTGTGCCGATAACAAAGGGGCTGAAAGTGAAACACACACCTATACGATGATAGGGAACTAAACTGTCTTATTTTAATTGGAAATAAATGTTTTTGTTGTTGTCATTTTTTTTTTTTTTTAATTCTTGTGTATGTGTGTGTGTGTGTGTGTGTGTGTTTGTTTCTTTCTAATCAAATACCTGTACTTTCTTTGGTAGTTTTGTCATTCCCTATCTGTGTACTGTCTTTAGAACATTACTTGAATAGCAAGAAATTTCAGCCCTTTGGGATATTCCAAATGATTGCCTTCCCTGAACATGTGGCATTTCAGAAGAAATATTGCCACTAATTTTTCATTAAAGAAGAATTCATAAAAAATATTTTAAAAGTTGTGTACTGTTTATGTAACTTCACTGGAGAAGGAAGAAAGGATCATAAAAGGAGTAAGTGTGAAAGAGTTACGGATACTTTGGTGACCTGCTACTTTTGTTGATACTTTAGCTATTAAAATACCTGAAACTAGTGGTTTGAGGTCTCTTGCAAGTGGACAGCTTGTCAACGGAGCTGTTAGCACTCTGGAAATTGCTGCATCTCTTACTCCAAGGCAACGTGAGAATGCAGCTCTTCAGGTCATGCTGCAAAGCCAATCTGAATGTTCACAGATGGGAAACCTGTAAAATTTCGTGGTCTATGTGAAGTGAGAGAGTCTTGCCATTGAGAGTGTCCTTGTTTGAGTTTTGTGTGAGTCTTTGTCTGGCAGGATACATCTGTGTAGGTGAACTCCTGGTGATGGTGGTGGTGGTGGTAAAGGCAACCTTTGATGACCTAAAATTGCAGATTTAAGTGCTAGTAACTGCAGGGCTGGTCTGCTCTGCCAGCCCACTTCCTGTCCTCCTAGTGTATCCACTGCTGTGTACAGAATACCATGTATTTGACAGATGCATTGGAGTAGCTGGATATTTATAAATGAATGATGTCAGTCAAGCTTTAAAGAAATAAATGATTTGTTGTGTGACGAAGGGAACATGAGAAGCTCCAAGCTACCTAAGGCAATGGGATGCTCCTTCACTTCAGCAGTTAGTGCTTGGCCCTAACAGACTTGCTAAACTGTGTAAACTCAAATGTGCTTAAGTGTTGTAATTAGCTCGATGACATTCACACACTCAAGGGGAAGGCAACCAGCATTCCTTGGCAGAAATAAGGTGCCAGGGTAGCCGACAGCATGTCACGACCTATTTAAGCAGGCAACCTGTCTGTTGTGCTGATTTATGCTCTTCTGGATAAACAAACAAATGATCCCTGCTTTCACAGGACCTGCAATATTCCAGCAACTGGTACAGAAGCTTTTTCAAAGGGTTCTGAAGTGTCTGAAACACTTCCTTTTGCTGTATACTTATTTCTTGAAGTATGGACAGGCGCTGTGCCCCGGCTTTCTGCCCACACAAAATGCAATCAGTCCAGTCTGGAGTTTTCTTGTGCTGTAATTTCACAGTCAGCCTAACATGCAGCAGCACTGCTGTTGAAAAAGGCTGTCCTGTGCTGATCTTCTCGGATACGCCTAGCTTCTGTTCTTGTCCACGTGCCTCTTCTCCTCCAGCTCCTTTCCCTGTGCTGGCACAGGTGTTCATGGGGCAATCTGATGAATAACTGGTGACTGGGGAGCAGATTAGCTGATACTAGCTCAAAGAAGAAAAAAATTGTTTTTCAGCTGGTGAAGTTCTGTCTTCCTGAAGTAGACTCACATTGGCTTAAGTTGACTTTGGAACTATCCTGCTCACATTAACTCACTGCTAGAAGAAGCTTGTGTGACCTATTCTTGTCAGCCATGGGATGCTTGCAGACATCCTCCCTTCCCTCCATCTCCATTGCCTGTCCTGGAGTCCCTGATCACAGGATTGTTTCACTATGTTTTCACAGTTATTTTTTTTTTTCATTTCAAATGGCATATATAGGCATATAATTTTTACTGTAGTTAGCATAAAATATGAATAACTTCATCAATTATTAATTGGCTGACTAGCTTCAGTTGACTCCATGAACATTATTTGAATCTACCACCCTTCCTGCTGCTTTGAACGTCAGCTGTTCCCACTGGGGAATTTTTTCCTTTGGCAGTTACTGCTGCAAGAGCAATATTTATGGTTGTCATTGCTGTGTTGGTCCTCTGCTTCTCAACTGCTTTGTATCTTTTGCCATTTGTCTATGCATTGTGGCTCTCTTCCACTTTAATATCTATATAATTCAGCCATATATTCAGATATTGTGCACAGAGGATACTGCTGTACTTTGTGCAAGTATTTAAAAGTAAATCTAAGCTGTTTCCAGGGTCCTATAAATTTCTTTTTGGAGTCTATACTGATTTGCATAAAATACAGTAAGACATGCAATAAGGCTGATTTGTTATCTCTTTCTATACAGCATGCTATTGATGCAGATAATGCAGGAGTCAGTCCCATAGGAAATTCCTCTAACAACAGCAGTCATTGGGACCTCGGAAGTGCCTTTTTCTTTGCTGGAACAGTCATAACAACAATAGGTATGTTTATATTTATCTGTTAAAATAGATGAGATGCTGTGAGCTGGATTATGAAATGAATTTGAGGAAGGTAGATAACAAAGAAGTAAAGTGGCTGATCTGTATTTCTCTCAGTTCTCAGAAGGCGTGCCCCAGTGTGTATCAAGGGCATTGAGCCTCTGAGTAAGTACCAGAAGCTGTTTCCATAATTAGGGTAGAAAAGCAATGCTGAACAGAAATCAAGTGGCATTGAGGTAGCTAAGGCTTTATAACTCTGTTCTTAGTGTTAATACAGGCGGTCTTAATTTTCATTGAAAAGATCAAGAATCAGTACCAGATGAAATAACTGTTATACAATTTATGAGAGTTTGTATTTTAATATTATAAGTTAATTTACCCATAAGAGTAACCTTCTTCCTAAGCAAATCCATTAATTTTGGCTTATGCTCTGAAATTTGGTATAAGTTCTTATACTCTACTCCTTGTAACTGGAAATGTATTTTAGCATGTCATTTTTAAAAATCCTTCCTAGTTTTCATACTAAAAATATCTTACTGTAAGGAATTCCACAAATACTTCCACTTTACTTTCTCTTACATGAAGGGTGTTCTAACAAGCTCCATTTACTTTTCTTGAACCACTGATTTTAGTAAATTTGTTATTCAGGACCTTATCATCTGTGTCCCCTGTACAGTGTACCCAATGTGCTCAGCCTCTTGCTCTCTGAATGCTCACTTGAGTTGTGCTAGGCTTTCTGTCCTGTCCTCTGTGAAGCAGTTTCTCTCTTGAAGATTTCACAAGATGGTCTGAATTAAAAAAATAAAATAAAAAAAAGATAAACTGGTAACACTGATGATAAAGTTAATCTCCTGATAATTATACAGTGGTTTTATAATTTTAAGCTTGATTTCAGCCATCTTGATTAGAGGTCAAGAGATCTCATCATTTAGAAATCACTGGCAATTTTTTTGCTTTTTATTTGCATTGCCTTTGGTTATTCTTCTGATTTAAATATCGCATAAAGCGCTTTTCTGTACTATAACTCTGTGATGCACACACTGTTGACTTTATAGCAAATAATCTGAGAATCACACAACCCTTTATTGAAGTCTCAGAGTCTGTCTGAATTCCACAGCTAATACAATGAAATACCCTGGTGCAGTTGCAAGACTTGCTATGTTGATCAGCCCAAAGAGTAAAGCCTTGTACCTTTAGCTCAGTGGTGTCTTGTGCTTTAGTTTTGTTGTGAGAATGAGGGTGAAAGAATGATTACATAGAGAGTACTCCTTTGTGTGTTCCTCTATATACGAAGCTACGTTACCATGTATTTTTAATGGTATCATAAAACAGGGGGTGGAGATAAAGAAAACATTTCTGAATCAAATGTTTAGAAAAACCTCCCTAAATATTTGTTTACTTAGTAGACTGAAGTGACAAGCTTTTAAATTCCTCATTAAAATAAATGCCACTGTGTAGGCATAGTTTATGTCAGCATATTCATTGGCATCTGCTATTTAAATAACTTACTGAAAAGAACTTGGATTTTTGCCCGTATTTACTTTAAGTTCTCCATGAATGAGATTTTTACAGGCTGCATAATGTCTACGTATTGTGTCTGGGCATATTTTATCCACCGCAGCCCTGTTAGTATTCCTGTAATGCACTCAGCACATTACTTGGTAATCCTCAGTCCGCTGGCTGATGGAGCCTGAATCTTCTTGGACTTTTAGGAGAAATCTGGGATTGCAGATGAAGCAATGAAAAGGACTGTGGTTTGGAGAGTGCGCAGTGTTGTGTGTCAGCATAGCCCTTTCTTCATCCCATGACAGGGGGATGTATCCAGTGCCAGTATTACAGACCTGGTTATTACAATCATGCTTCAGATCAAACCATCTCTTGTCTGCAGTTAAACAGAACTGCAATATATATTCCCCATGTTCATGTTCCTAAACACATTGTCCTCTCTTCCTATGTGTTACAGAAACTCTCTGACAAATGCTTTTCTGTGGCCTTAAGAGGCAGTACAAGCACGTTTGCTTTGCACTAGTGAGGGTGATGAGGGGTGAGGAAATGATGAGCCAACTACTGAAAATGAATCTTGTCAGGTGAATCACACTCCTGTCAGGAAATAATTGGCAGGGCCCCAGAGGAGCAGCAGTGTGCAGGCACCAGGCTAGCACCAAGTGATCTTTGTGCCATGATAAGTCAAGCTAGATTAATTAATCATAAAATGGCTTTAGGTAGGACCTGAATCTATAGAAAATGTGGGTAACTGAGTCTACAAGCAAAGAACTAAATCTCAGTGGGTAGCTTGCCTGGGAAATGACATAATGCCATGGAAAGTCTGTAAATAGGAATAACATTTGTAACAAAGGCATCTCTTCAGTAACAGCCCACTAGTTTTTATAAAAAGCCATGTATAAGTCTGGGGTTTCTGACAATAGATTTTCTCTACAGGGTATGGAAATATTGCCCCAAGCACAGTTGGAGGCAAGGTTTTCTGCATCTTGTATGCCATCTTCGGGATTCCACTGTTCGGCTTCTTGCTGGCTGGGATTGGAGATCAACTTGGAACAATCTTCGGGAAGAGTATCACAAGGGTGGAAAAAGTTTTCAGAGTAAGCCCTGTCAGTTTTTTCTTGCATTGTGTAACTTCCTTTTAATTCTGTTGCTGCAGTCCTTTTAACATGTTACCCTGGAGTATTTACATACCAAGCTGAGATGATGCTTAGTCTCTTTAAGAGCTGTTGTAGTCAGTGGAGAAAAACAGATTTCTCTAGATGGTGATGCAGGGGTTATAGATTAGGCTGTGAATTTCCTTTTTGAGGACTGATCATTTTTCAATGACTACAAGCTATCTCTGCAGAATGTATCTACTGAGCTAGCTTCCTTACAAGGACTGGTTTAAAACAGCCTTCCAAACACCACAGGTTACTTTTGACATGTACATCTACTCACTGAAAATAGAGAGAAGGTAGCATAACTTCTGGAGGAACAGGGATGCAGAGTAGATCCTGACTGTATCACTAATACAGCCCGAAGGACTTGGAAAGCAGGGTGACTGGAGTAAACAGGAACTTGGGAAAAGAGATACATGAGCAATATACTTTCGCTGCAAGAGGACAGATGTATTGGAGTAGATGCACAGCTACAAGAACTGGCATAATTCCAGTGTCGTGAATTGTCTTCATGGTGTTTACCGGTCCTATGTACCATGGGCACATCCTACACTAGATTTCTGTAAAGATTTTCTAGATTGGAGTAGCTCAGGTAATTTCTCTTTTTGTAGCTGGCACTGTCTATTTTTTGGGTCTATATCACCATAAGCAATTCTTTTGCAAGCACTGCTGCAGACCTGGCAAATGCTAATTTGCTAATTTGCCAATGGTTCACTTCAGGGATTCTCTCTTTGAAGCAGAACTTCTAGAAGTGACCTGTGTGATGGTTCCCTTGGAGGCGGCGTAACTGGAGGTAAGTCTTTCCAGGGACTGAGTGGATGAAAAGCTGTCCAGACTGGTTAGTTTAATAGGCATCTATTTCTAAAACATTCCCACAGATAAAAGCAAATAACTTTATAACTGTTTTTTTTTTTAAAGGAAATAATTATTAAACTGGAGTCTGGGCAATTTCCCTTTTAATTAAGTTACTGTGAAGTGTCCCAGACTAGCCATAAGGAGTGTCTCTCAGACTAAATGTGGAAATAGGTGACTGGTGATTACGGGTGAGCAAGCATTTACATGCCTGACTGAACACTTGAAAATGCCCTACATTTTTATGAACTGAAAATAAGGTTATTTAAAGGTGGCTCAGGCTGGTCCTGCAAAAACAGAAGTAGCCAAGATCACTAAATTCTTTCTAGGCTAGTTTCTTGTTATTACACCTACTCCACCTCAAAGGAATCTCTGAATCTTCCAGCCTAGTTCCGCCTGAGAAAATATACAGTAGTTATGATATGAACTGAGACAGAAAATCTTTGATTAATTCTCAGCTGTACTATTGGCTTTCCATCTGACTTGGACAAAACCATTAAACTGTCAGCATGACAGTTTACAAATAAAAATAATACATTTCCTATTTGATGTTTTTTAAGATTCAGAGATGAATGCTGATGCTAATATTTCATACAGAATATAGCCCTTTGTCACATACTGAGAGTTTTTTGGTATTCAGGGTATTCCTTCCTTTTCTTGAGTTAATGCAGTTGCTTGTTTTTTTTTTTTTTATAACCACCCAAAATATTCCTTTTCCTCCTTATTATTTTGTCAGCTTCCAAAGCAATTTACAGATATGTGGTCCCCAAGATATGTTTACTCCTTTTACCTTCTTATTCATAAATCCATCGTAGCAGTTCTTTAGTGATTTGGTGGATGGGGTTGTACATTATTTCTTTCTATATTCCTGCTAATGAGTTCCAGCTACTTGAAATATTCTTGATGTAATTTGCAGTTGATATGCATCTGCATCTTAATATCAGTGGTTCCATTTTATGTGATAACTTGCGTAACAGCTGACATTATGTATTATCATTAATATATTGTACATAACATAATTTGTATTAGTTAATGTAACATATGAAGATAATAAAACTATAATTATCATAAATTATTATTACATCATGTTTATGTTGTCAGACACTATATTTGAATCTTATCAGAGAATCTAGAAGTGGAGTAACAGTTCTTGATTTAATTCTGATAATTGAACAAAACGTAGCTCTATATGTAGCTTTTGTTTCTCACTAGTGCAATGTGTGACTTGTTTCTTATTTTGTCTCCATAAAATACTCATATTCAACATATTTGTGGGTGTAAAGCAACTTGCTACAACTGCTAGTGAGGACATAAAAGTTAGCAGAATATTTAGAACGAGACTAAAATGAACAAATGTGGACTAAGAAGACACTAACAGAGCTAAAAAAATGTTGAGTGGTGTGCCTCACAAATCTTTTGGAGTTAGCTGAGGATCATTGGCTGTGTATCAAGAAGTATCTAGTGATACAGCGTACTGAATTTCTGAAAGCTTTTGAGAAGTTTTCTCATCAAAGGCTATAAGAAAATCAAGCTATGATGAGGTGAGAGAGAAGACACCACACATCAGTAAGTGTCTGAAGCAGAAATGGAGATTAGGAATAGATGTTAGCAGTATTGGTGTGATTCAGCTAGAGCCCTTGTTGGAATCTTATTGTTTTGACAGAAATGGTCTGGAATGACTCAGACAAGATGAATACGCAGATGACAGTGTATGCAAATTGCATCTCTAGGTGTTTCAGAATAGCTATCATGAAAGCTGCAAAATGATGATAAGATGATAAATGGAATCCAGTGTTGGCAATACAAAATAATGCATATTTCTTTAGTTTGAGGAAAGAAATTCTAATGTATTTAGTCAGGAATGGTATCTCATTTCACTGCTCCTAGAGGGACCTGGGATTACTATGGATGGTTCTGTGAAGATAACTGCAAAATTTAGCAGTGGTTTAAAAGAGTAGAAGTGTCAGCAAAGGGGTTGAGAACCAAATGGAGAAGACCATTCTGCCCCTGCCCAAATCCATGGTGTACTTGCACCATGAGTACCACATTCAGTTCTAATCATCCCATTTAAAAAAACAATTAAGAGAAATAAAAAACAGTGCTAGTATCTGTGCATGCAGGGCTTGTAGCTGAGTCTCTAGGACTGCACGCACTACCTACCCATATTATTTACCTTCTAATGGGTCCTTGCCTCTGTAGTAGTAGGTCATGGGCAATTTGGGACTGTCTAGCTTGTACCCTTGTGGGAGGAAATGGGAAGAAACTTTGCATATGCCTCATATATTATGCCAAACTTTCCCTGTGGTTAGGATCTTTTTTGAGGCTGAGTAGGAGGCAGTAATACACTGGTGGCTGTGAAGGAGAGGAAGGCATCTGGGTCAGCACCACGGCCAACCAACACATTTCCTTAACAGGTCTCTTGCTCCATGCCACAGTGTAACTAAGCATTGAGCCCATGCCAGGCAAGTGGCAGCTTGCCCCTAGCATCCCCCAGCACAGTTAGAAAGATGAAAAGAGGATTTCTCCCAGAGGAGCTGTGCGCGCACACTTCTGCTGCCTCTGACGTGACCTGTGTGGAGCCCTCCAAACACATCTGAATTAGCAGCACCAATTAGAGGCTAAGAATGCCATGTTTAGCTATTGCAATGATCAGTCCGTGCACTCTGTGTGAATTTTAAGAACAGTCTGAACTTCATAAAGGCTGAAAGGGGTCTGCTCTTATCAAATACCTACTACCACCACTGTATTAACTGTATTTCCACTGTATTTCAGCACAGGAGCTGGACCCATGCTACTGCTCATCTTGTTGATGAAAAAGAAATGTTGTCACTATTTCAGTATGTAGATAACCAGAAAAACAACTATTCATTTCTTTGTGACTAAGCAGGGCTGGAAGTGTTTCACTTCAAAACAGTGCTTTATAAAAACAGGAATTTTCATGTACCTTTTTAGGCACTGGTAGAGCGATGCTGCCTGGGCTACAAGAAGGTATCCCAAAATCACACATTGCCTGATTTATGCTGCCTCTCCTATTGGAATAATCCTGCTTCATATGAGTAAATAAACATCAGCCAGTTCAGAGACAAATCGAAGTGTCTCTCACCCAGGCTCTACCTACTCAGCTACTGATTATTCCTATATGGGAGTTGGACTTGATGATCCTTGCAGGTCCCTTCCAACTCAGGATATTCTGTGATCCTACATCCCATCTTCAACAGCCTGGGGAAAAAACTAACTGCTTGTCTGTTCTCACATATATATAAATGTGATTCTCCAAAAAAAGGGTACGTACAGGGTCACTAGACTCACTATATATGCACTAATTTTTTAACACCTGCTTTCATCTGTGATGATTTTTGCTGCAAGCTCATCTGAGAAAATCAAGTGAAAACTCAACATTTAATTTAAAAGTTGATAATTTTTGTGATTATTTCTACTAGCAAAGTTTTCCAGACACAACAGATGTGAAGTATACATTCCAAGGTGGCATAACACCATAAAAGTAGTAGTTATCTTGCTTATGTGGGGGATCTTATGAATGACCTGAGACCGTTTCTATAATAAACAGCAGAGCAAACTCCATTCTTTTGGCTTGTTCTGTACACACAGAAGCTGCAGCCATCTAAAGATAGAAAGAAAAGCACTCCATAGGCACAGTGCACAGTTACAGAAAGCAGCAGCTGTCATCATCATAAGTTAAATATAGGCTAGATTCAGATAGTCTTTATTCAAACCTTGTAACGAGTATTTAGATTCTAGCTGGAAGAAGATCAGATGAGCATAACCAGATAGATCTTCCCTCATCTCGCAGCTTGGTACAGATGCAGACACTGAGTGTGGGCTCATTATTTTGAGAGCACTCCAGGATTTTCTGGTTTGTAAGGTGAATCCGCTATGAGCAGTTCCTAGGCTTGATGTCTGCTTTCACTGCTCTGGCTTACAGCAGTGGTACTGAGAACAGGTCTGGCAACACAGCTGGCAGGACAGTGATCTCTGTACAGGGATGTGAGCAAGCAGCCAGAAACAAGGATGGTGGCAAGGCTTCACCACTGAAGCTTGTGCATCAAGAAAGTACCGTACTTTGTGCAGAAATGCAATGCCTCTGTAAACAAATCATGCTTCACTGAATGAGAATTGTCAGAAGAGGTACATCTGCTACCTGTCTTTCCAGTGCTGAGCTCCAAGAATGTTTGCCTGTTGATTTCTTGAGAAGTGGTGTGCTCTGGATTTAAGAGACCTGTAAGTGTTATGAAAATTGTATACGCTTCCACTCTCCCCCCCCCACCGCAGCCCCCCCCAGCCCCCCCCAACACACCA
>VXAV01003126.1:0-23159 GCA_013399715.1 Alectura lathami | reverse complement strand
AAAAAAACCTTCATGGTTTAGATTCTGGCTCCTTTGTGTGAAACCTCAGTAAGCTGTGAACAAGCAAGAAGGTTAGCAATGACAGGGATCTGCAGGGATCTGCAGTCTGAAGGCTAGAGCCTGAGATGGTGTTCAATCTAAATAACTTTTACCTTGCAAGTGAGAAAAGCCAAAATTTGCTGGAAGCAGAGGATGGCTGTGTTTGTTTTAACAGCTATTTTAGGGCTAGTCAGACCCAGTGCTTCAAATGACAGGTGCTGCAAATCACGAGGGCAGTACTAGTTGCTGGGAGTGTCAATTCAGCAAATTGAAAAACAATTTCAGCAAATGAGAGCCATGTTGTTTCCAAGTTCTAAACCAGCTCCCTCTGTGGAAGAGCAGTACTGTAAGTTGATTATTTGTGAACTTGAGGCATAATCTTAGCTGGATTTTAGATCAATATTAGCAAAGCAATCCTAGTGTCAAATAGCAAATGTGATGAAACGAGAGCCAACAGGCTCGTACTGGGGGCTCTAAACTCAGGTTTCATCCACGCTGTTCTGACCAAAACATACTGGGAGCAGAGGACCTGACAACTAAACCAGTAGTTCTCTGGACTTGTCTAGCAAGTCTATTTCTATTTTATCTAGGGTCTGCTGATCCCCTTTTATACAGTTAACTTTTATGAAGTACCAAACAAAAAAGAGAAGTGCTGAAAACTTCTGGAGTATATCTGAGCTGGTACAGAAGGGGTTTTCCCATCTGTCTTAGTCTGATGTTAATATGCATGCAAAGAGCAACATTCCTCGTTCCTATAAGGAACGCAGCAGTATCCATGCTTGTCTGAACACCGTGTTTCTTTCTTCAGACAGATTTAATGCCAAAAATATTTTATTTTTAAAAAATCTTTCTCTTTTGCTGGCATTCTGAGGTATCCAAATAATGATGCCAAAGCTAACAGACTGTAGTGAGTGCCTGTCATGGGCAAACAGTGTAGTAATAAGGGGCCCCTTCTGTGTCCCTGTTGCACAGACTCTCTCCTCTTATCTCTGCATCTGGGCCCTTTCTGATTAGCCTGTCATCAGTGAAGAAGGCATTGGTTTCATTTTCTGAACATGTCAAAGGTTCTGGCTGCTGCCTTATTAAGAGGTCCAGAAGGCTTCCAGTTCTGTCAGAGGTCTGACAGTAATTTGGCAATAGCTTAGCTTTAAATCAGTTCCCTCTTCCTCCTCTTTTCCTATCTTTGATTTTTTAAAAAGTGTACCCCTGTCTGTTGGTGCTTCAAGCCTAGAAGCTTCCCTATTCATAACGCATTGTGGAATGAATGCCGAAAGCAGCATGCGACAGAAATTGTTTGCATGCACAGTGTGTATCTGTGTAGTTCCTGTCTTCTGGAGTGGACAGGCCTCAAGCCTGCTGTCACCAGTTCAGGGGATGTGAAGATAAGTTTATTAAAGAAAAAAAAAAAAAAGAGTAAAAAAATGTTGCTAAGCATTCTGGCAGCACTTGTGTTTTTTCCACTCACTTCCTTTGATATCCATTGATTTAGTGCCGACTTCCTTTTCCTGCCCAGCGATGGCCTTTCCACCGTAGCGCCTGGGCCGGTGCCAGCGGGACGTGGGCTTCCTTCGGCCGCCGTGGCGTTGCGTCGGAAAGAGTGAAAGTGTGTTCCCCTGACTGGGGCCAGCCACAGAGCACACTCTCTTGTTTATCTCCCCTCCAGTTGCCTTGTACTGTCACGTGAGCTCGGCAGAGCTGCTCCTGAAGTCAGGTCGTAGCTCTTAGCGTTAGGTTATTTTTTTTGTATTTAGTCCACGTTCCCCCCGTGCACTCAAAACCATGCCAGTGTGGGTGTCTTGTTTTTTTTTTTTCATTCTGCAGCCCTCTGAGGGGTGTGTACACACTAGTTTTTGGTTAGCTTCTGCCAGCCTTTGCCTTCACTCTTTCTTATAATAATTTCTGTAGAAAATATTTTCCTTGGGAGCGTGTTTGCTGATCTTTACCCATCTTTCACAGCACCTGAGTACACACAGTTAATTAAATACAGCGTTGTAAAGAGCACAGCTTGGAGCTGGTCTTAAAACTCTGACTTCATGGGTGACCTTGGTAATTGGCTGCACCACAGCGTTTCTTGGAGCTCACAGTTCCACTTGGTGGGAGCTGCACGTGGATAGGTCTCTGCAGAAAAGGATTTTATTCCTTCCTGTTTCTAAGGTGTCATCTTCTTTGAGATCTCTTTGAGGTTTCTTCTAGTGGTAGGTGTCTCTGTTCATTGCAGGGGAGTTGGCTAGATGACCTTTTAAGGTCCCTTCCAACTCAAGCAATTATGTGATTCTGTGATCTGCAAGGAAAAAACAAATCCCTGGGGTTAAGTCTCTCTCAGTACTGCAGAAACTCCTCAGGCAGTCCCATAAAAGATGAGTAAAATGTTTTTCTCATCTTCTGGCCCCTGAACACTGTCCATCTAGCTATCTCATCTGATAAATGGAAATTGCAGAGTTGACCTCCAGATATTTTCACCCAAGATAGTTATACAATTTCAATTTCACACAGTAAACCAAATGTTAGGGTTGTTTACAGAGTTGACGGGCCTCCCATGGATATTTAGATTTTACAGTATCGGTGTTATTGGCTCAACTGGTGATAACAAGGAGCGCAATGCTGTCACTCAAGGTAGATGATGAAGTTATAGCCAAGACAAAAGATTGGTTCCTCTGAGAAGTGTGTTTGTTAGTGGAGACGAGCAGTGTCGTGAAGTCCATGCCCCTGTTAGAAAGCCAGGAATTCCTGAAGTCCTCTGCCTTCCCTGAGGTTCTGAAATTGTGCCTAGAGGATTGAGCAGAAGAGATTAGAAAGAGGTGACTGTTCTCTTAGGAGCTTCACCAGCAATTTTCTTGTAACGTTTTAAATGGCAGCACAGGTGTTCATTAAATAATTTGACTCTTTACATTGCACCTCCTGGTTCCACTTCTTTTCTGACTATTATGCTCACTCCAGAGCTGCTGTGAGCAAAGAGGTCTAGCATTAGAGGTGAATATTTGGATTTTGTGTGCCTGCATGTGCAGTCTCCTTTCAGTAAGCATCGGTATCAAAGGTGTCCTTCTTTCTGGCTCAGGTTCCCAGAACACAGGCCGGAGCTCACCACCTCCTGGGTATGTTCCGGAGAGGCAGCAGCGCATCGCTCGGCAGGGTTCCTACACCAGCATAAACAGCGAAGGCGAATTCATCCCAGAAACCAATGAACAGTGTGTGAGTATGAACATTAGGGTAAAGGAAAGTAAGTCCAGCTGTCAAGGAATTTGCTGCTGCATTTTGGGGCTCTCTTTATCACTCTGGAATATTCAGTGGCTGTTGTTGCCTTAGCAGCTGCTGGTGTTGCCTTGTTCTTTTAAACCATACATCAAACTTGTTTTTAGATGTGTGTGTGTTCAGTGCCTTTGTAGGGCTGCCAGAAGCAGTTGCCATGCATATTGGGCATTGTTTCCCCACCTCTGAATGAACCCTGCAGTTTTGGTGGCATTACACACGTGTGCTCAGGTTTCCTATTATCAGGTTTGTGTTGACCCTCTTGCATTTGAAACTGCGGTTTCTATTCAAAAAAGTAGGAAGTAAGGCCAAAGGGCAGCTTGCAGGTGGAGACAGCAATGCAGTAGCACCAGCTGAGACTCTGTTCCTGAAGTCACTTGGGATCATACCCAACACACTGGTTGATTTGCTTTCATTTTCACAGCAGAGTCTTTCATCAGCTGAAGCAAAGCAGTGGCTCAGATTTGATATGTGCATAACGGTTTATGTGGGAGTCAGAGGAAAAATGTACATTCTGAATAGCTTTAGGCTCCCCTCTTGAACTGGACATCCTCCAGGCAAGCAGTAGTAGACTCTGATCTTCTTGCCTAGCCTTGTAGGCATTAGACTGACATTGCTGTGTAACTTCTTTTGTGTTGCAGATGCTTGACCCTTTAAGCAGTGCCGAGAACTCGGTGTCAGGAAGCTGTCAGTCCTTGGACAGGTCAGCAGACAGGTACAAATGTATAGGCTGGTAGGAGCTTATGTGCTCAGAATCAAAATGCCTGTTGTACTTATGCAGAAGTCTGTTTTCTATCTCCGATTTTCTTGGAGAGAACTAGAAAACTATTTCCTACCTATAGCCCATTTATTTCTTAAAGAGAACTAATTGCATCTTACGGCTGTTTTATTTTCTGGCAAAACCATACACCAACAAACTGGTGCTTCAGTAGCTCTGTGCTATAAATACAAAGTTCTAAAGTGTGCCGTCTGTGTGGAGCCTGGACTCAGAGAACATCTGGCTACAGGGTATTTAAATCATTTAGACAAGGCTCTACTTGTTCATTTAAAAAAAAAAAAAGGCCAAAAAAAAAAAACAATTCTAAGGTTAGACAAATATGTCATTACACTAGATTCCTGTGCCCTGCAAGGTACTGTATTAATTCTAAAGGTAAATGGGGAATCTCTTCCTGTGCTGATGACCATAGTCTGATGGTCTAGATCTTTTTTCTTTCTTTCCTTTGCTGTTGTTGGTGCCCATCTCATGCAGATATTAGGAAGAGTGCTGTCTTCGAATATTTAAAGTGTATGTGAGAAAGGGTATGAATTTTAAGTGTTTCCCATGTAAAATTAATAATTTGAAATAACCTAAAATTCACAAATTGAATTGTCCCATTCATGGTTATACACAGGACCCTCCTAGGAGGTGTGTTCTTTTACAAACAAGTCATTTTCTCAGTTTGGGGAATCTAGAAGCCACAAAATTTAATTTCTGCCCCTACAGTTTTTGATTTTGTGGGAAAAAGAAGGGCACATGCAACTCAGGGTGCTGGTGGACCGCCATAGGTCCTATTAACTTGAACAGTAACTGTGGCTTTCCAGCACCTGTAGTACTTAGCAAGTTTTTAGGATTCCTACAGGTAGTGTATGCTTTTATGTTGAATGCTTGAGGCTTCATTGATATCCATCCACATCCTCCACGTAGTTTATCAAGTCACAAAGAAGCAGTTACAGTGCATAGAGAGAAAAAAAAAAAGTTTCCTGGTTGTTTCTTGTTGATGTGGGTGTCATCTGGGGGAGATGATGTTGTCCTTTGTGTAGCAGGAGAGGAATCTCTTTTGGGAGTCTGAAAGCTGTATCAGGCTCGCTCCATTTGCACTAGTTTATTTTTTTTAAATGCAGATAACATGGCTTTGGCACAGATTAAGTTTACGTCATCTCTTAAGAGATGTTAAAGGCCTTCTGCCAAGTAAGGAGCTGTGGTTAGGCTTGCCTTGAGGAGTCCTGCTTATCAGGGAGAAACGTGAGGGGTCAGCATTGTAAGCAATGCTTGTAGTTAGCCTCATCTGCTGCCGGCAGAGAGGAAAGTGAACATAAGTTTTCATGACAGGAGCTCTGACCCATCGTGGTAAAACTCTTAGGGCAGTAGTCCCTGTTCTCTACTGCCCCATGAGCAATGTGCTGCAAGCAGTATCCTGGTTTGGCCTTCCTCAGCCTTGGATTTAACCTTCCATTTCACACGGCTGCAGGAAGCACTGGGTCTCAAACCACAGGCTGGGCAACCACTGAATCAGTAGCACAAACTGAACGGAAGGGATGACTGCCCACATTAGGAAACAGTCTGGGGCTTAGCCTGACTTTATTTGAGCATGAAATTATTGCAGGGACACTGATTTGAGGATCACCATTACCAATGTGCAATTATATCAGCTTGTATTTTAAAGTCCTTGTAGGTTTCTCTCCAGTAGCTAGCAAAACTTATTCTTGCCTTCTTTCTTTAATAGTCCTTCTTTTCGGAAGTCACGGATGTCAAGGGCACAAAGCTTTCCTGATAATAGACAGGAGTTCTCAGGTATGTCAGTGTCCAGTATAAAGAGTGCTTGATCCAGACATTTTCTGCTGTTTGCTGGCTAGCCTCCATGCTTGCTGGGATTATAACGATAGAAGAACTGGGGATATGTTGATTGAAAAGCTCTGAGGTTATCTATTTCTTACATCTTCCTAAAATACCTGCTGTTGAAGGAGAATTCTGTCCTTAGGAAATGTGTACTTTATGAAAGAGCCTCACTTCTCTTTTGCATCTGCTTCCAGACCGTGAGAACCAGATCTATGACAAGGCGGGGAAGGGTGGGACCTACCCTCGGCGCTACAACGTCTCCATGCAGCACAAAGACTACAATGATGGTGAGTTGTTTTCAGACCTTCTATTCCAGTCTTGAAAAAGAAACTAAAGCAATGGCAACCTCCAGGGATGAGCCTAACTCCTAGCTGGAGAGCCTTGAAGTGCCCCAGTCCTTGCAGGTGGTGCCAGAGTTCCTGCAGCCACGCATGATGCCATGTTTTCAAAGGGACGCAAGATTCCTTTGTTTACTTTGCCTTTTTTGCAGGTATCCAGGCTGATCAGTGAGTGATAGGGTTGAGCAGTTCATGTCTTTATTCCTTCCTCAAGGATTCATTATGCTTTGCTAGATCACAATGCAGACTTTGCTCAGAGTCTTTTAAAATAAGACACCAGTGACTTAAGAGTCGCATGTCTGCTACTCAGTTGGCTTTATGGAAATTAATTTCTCCAAGTTCCATCAGAGGCACAAGTTCTCATCATCTTTGTGTATGGATTTTATTTGCAAGTCTAAGGATCTTGTCAAGAAAGTCATTCTGTCTGTGTGGTTGTTAGCAAGCCTTGGAGCTTGTGTGGTGGCCTGTAAAGCAGATTTTTGCTGTGAAAGGCAAGTTCTGTTCAGATCTGGATGAGGCTGCTTGGAAGCACTACTGCACTGAGGAGACTAGGAAGTGTTCTCTCCCTTCAGCCTTGGGAGTGGTCCAACGCTGTGCTGAACTCAACACCAGCCCTGAGCCGTTATGTGTTTGCATGTTGTCCGTTTGGTGACGAAAGAACAGAACTATTTTATTTCTGTCCTTTGTCTTCATTGCTTACCTTCCAGCCATTACTTCCCAGCTGTAAGGATGTTATTGAGAAATGTTACTATTTTTCTCCAGGTCGGCGGACGTTTCCCCGGATACGGCGTCACCAAGGGAATCTTTTCACTTTGGTGCCTTCAAGTCGTTCCTTAAGCACCAACGGGGAGAACCTGGGCCTGGCATTGCAGTACCTGGACCCCCGGGGGCGCCTGCGGAGTGCTGACAGCGAAAATGCCCTTGCTGTGCAGGAGAGGAACATTCCCACTAAGTGTACGTGGTCACCTGGGGTTACAGGCAAAACAGGCTGTTAGAGATGAGCTCCAGGACCAATTTGGATCATAGCTGGTTTTTAACAAGCCTTTCCAAATCCCATAGCCACGCAGCTTTGTTTTGAGACCAGCCTGTTTCTACCTGTGAGAGGTCTGTTTTTTCCTCGCTTGAGTTCATTTAGAAGCTGGGGATAATCTTTGTCTAACAACGATCCAGGAAGGCAAGTGCTGCTGGTAGAGCATTTCTAGATCTACGTCACCAAGCTGTTTCTGCTGCCTCCTACTTCGGCTGTAAGATTTAGCAAATAATATTATAGCCCACGGTAACATGATGTAAGAAAGATTTTAGGAGCTTGAAACAGTTCAGTAGTTGTTAAGTAAGAGATGTAGTCTTGCACTGGGAGCTGGCCTTTCCTTTAGAAAACATTGGAAATTCAGCTAAGAAATAAAAAGCTGTAAGTTGGTTGGATCTGGATGGCAAGCAGGGTTCTTAAAACCGCCAGACGAGCTTTTCTTGATACATTGACATTTGTAGTCAGGCTTGTGGATTACAGTTATTTTGCTGGTTAAGGGCTGTATTTATTTCACTCCCTTCTTGGTAAAAGGATTTACTTCTGCATTAATAACATGCCTGAGTTGCTTTCTGGGAAACTTTATATTATTTAAAAATAAAAAGAGGAAAGAAGTAAAGCATAAATCATTACTAATGAACTTGAGCTATCCCATACAGTAATTTAAGGATCAAAACAAAGACATTAAGCCAGCAGAGTAAGCAACACACTACAACACTAACTGGTAGTAAATCTGATTAAATTAGACATGGCAAAGCTAATCTCTGAGCTCTTCTGTATTTTCATGCCGTCCAGATGGCTGGTTCTTGTCTTTGTTTTTACAATTTCTCATTAGGTACAACATAATTGGATGCATTGCACTGCATGTGTCCAGTAGTGTCATTTTCAAGGTTAGGTAAAGCACTGGTCTTTGAGTGATATGCATTGTCATGAAGAGCAGCCTGGAACGCTCCGGACCTGCTGGGTCAGGAAACTGCCTCTGGTACGATAAGCAGGCCGGTACAGGCGAACAATGAGGACTCAGAATTCCCTGCTGACATAACTTCTGCTGGGGCTGTTAGGTGGCTGCTTTCAGTGGTTCTCTTGTAAATTTTTTTTTTTAGTCTTAATTGTTCAGCAGGTGATGGAGATACCTGAAAGGTCCTTACGTTATGGTCCCTACCATACCAGTTTCTAGTAGGGAATTATGACTTCTAATTTTTCTGCTCTAGAGATAGCCTTGCAGTAAAATCTGTCATGCAGGAGAAGGAACCTCAAACTAAGCAATAGTTGGCAGAGAACTCAGAAGTTTTGTCCTTCAGGTTGTCCCAGAAGCTTAACAGTCTTTCTTAGCTGGATGGGATTGATTGAGCAGGGCTGATCCAGCTCTTCTTCATCTAATGCACGTGATAACTACAGATCAAGGGTCTGGTTAATTGCTGCCTCATCTCTTAAGATTGTGGTGTTGTAGAATCCTCCTTGCTGGTGGGGTGAAATCTCATCAGCCTTACTGAATAACTTAAACTTGTTTGTAGTGTGTTTTTACAATGCGTTTCGCTATTTCTTTTTAATGGGACACTGGGGCCTGGAAGTCTGAATGGTTGGATTCTGTTCAGAGTTCTGCCATTACCTCTGGTGCTGTGAAAGTCGCTTTCGTGTCCATTTCTTCATCTGCAAAATATCTGTTTCAGGCTCTGTAAAATGGAGATTGATCTTTGAAACACTCACCATTACCTTTAAATAGCATAGCCAAAAAGAAGAATTATTACTGCTCTTTTTCAGCTCCAAGTGCTCCGTTAAACTGGCGACGAGGAAAACTGCTGGGCCAGGGCGCCTTTGGTCGTGTGTATTTGTGCTATGACGTGGACACAGGCAGAGAGCTTGCAGCTAAGCAGGTCCAGTTTGACCCAGAGAGTCCTGAAACGAGCAAGGTAATTCTTTGCAGCTACTAAACTTTGCTGTGCAGTCTTTGAGATCCTGTAATGTGCCTGTGTCTGTCTGTCCTCGAAAGCTGGCATCATTAGTTTGTACTGGGGTTTCAAGTCATGTGGAGCGTAATAGAAGTAATTTAAAAATTACTTTTCCGTATTACTAACTTCAGCTTGAAACTAAAATCCATTTTCTGGCTTCACTTTTGGCTCTTTACTCCCAGCTTTTTGGTTTGCTGCCAGGTTACTTGAGGAATACTAGACTACCCTGTGTTCCTGTGTGCAAAAGTAAATCCAGAAAGAGTAGGATTTTCCTTTTTTTTTTTTTTAATAATAATAATTTTTTTTAAAAAAAGCTTAATGCACTTGCAAAACCTATTTGCTGGGCTTACATTGTAGTCCCTATATCAAGTGTGCTAATTAATAGGTGCCTGTTTCCACTACTGAATTCTTCTTATCCTCAAAGCAAACTGAACTGTGGTGTGTAAACTAATCAAGAGCCCAGTGTGACAATGCAACAGAAACAGTGGAGATGGGAAGGGGCACCTTGAAATTATATGACAGCAAACAACCTCTTGCACAGTGTGTACAAGTGGGTTGGCTGTTACATTCTGCTCCAGTGTTTGAACAATGTGCCAATTTACCAATATTAAACAAATCCACTTTGAGCTGAAAGAACAGATCCTTGAAGATTTAATTATTCTAATTTTGCGCGGACTATTGGTGCCAAGAGAAGGCCAAACTTTGTACATTGTAAGTTGTACCAGGTCTCTGCTGTAAATCAGACAGTAAATCTGAGCCAAGGAAGGACAGGCTGGAATGTGTTCTGAAGGCACTGAAACTCCAGACTCTAAACTATCAGTTGGCCCCATTAAGATGCTTCCTCTGGTACCATGCATCTTTGCAGCAGCCGGGACCTTGCTCTTGAAGAGCTGTATCCCCTCCTAAAGTGAGAAGCAAATCTGGCAGCTTCCAGTGGCAGGGGTGGAGAGAGTTAAGTGGGACTAATTTAGGGGAAACCATCATTCATTTTTCCATAAATCCTGGTGCTCCAGTACCTTTGATGTTCAGCCTGTTCATTCCCTGGATTCAGCAAGAACCTGATACTTTTCCTGGGCAACAAACATCTCTGATTCAGTCTGAAATTGTTGGATAGCCTTTTTGCCTTTGCACTGTGATGCCTTGTTGTCTGTGGCAGGAATAAAGCAGGGAATTAGTTTCATGTGCATAGCTGTAGATTCTTTGAGGTAAATAAGAGAGGAAGCTGTTTCTAAGGCAGATTCAAATAAAATCATCGGCGTGAATCAGAGCAGGACTCAGTGAGAAGGGAGGAGCTCTTAACACCTGTAACCTTGCTATCTAATGGGTTGAGGTTCACACAGAAAGACTCCTGCCCATTCTGTAATGGTCTGTCTAGACCTTTTTCATAATTAAAACTAAACCTGACTGCTGTCAGCTTAGTGCTGAGGTTTAAGGTTATTTCTGTATTGTCCCTGGAGAGTGCTTTCCATCATCTTGCCTAAAGCCGTTCAACAAACAGCTGACAGATTCAAGGCAACAGACATAGTCTTTTTTTCTCGTACTTAAATTCATACCTGATACTGCCTCTGTTCTATTTCTGCACTGCTGCTACTAGCTTGTTGTACAGTAAGGGTTGACCTGAAGCATCAGTAATGTTTGCATTTCCCAAGGGCTGGGTGAGCCAGTGCCATGGGACAGACTGTATCACTGAGGTGGTGGTCTCCTCCTGCCAGCGGCATGGATGGGTGTATTAGGGTGAGATATTTCCTGAGGCTGGAACCTTATTTTCTCTTTCAACACCTATAGGAAGTGAGTGCCCTGGAGTGTGAAATTCAGCTGCTGAAGAATCTCCAGCACGAACGTATTGTTCAGTATTATGGCTGCCTGCGGGATCGAGCGGAGAAGACCTTGACAATCTTCATGGAGTACATGCCGGGGGTAGGAGCTGACACAGAGGGAGATGAGTGGTTTTGTTGGTTGGGACTAAACTTTTGCTTAAACTATGTAACCCATAGGGAAATGGAGGAGGAGGTGCCAGTCTCTTCTCCCTGGTAAAAAATGATAGCACAAAGCAGTGCCAGGGTGGGTCAGACGGGATATTAGGAAAGTTGTCTTTACCATGAGAGTGGTCAGGCACTGGAAGTGAGGTGATGGATGCCCCATGCCTGTCAGTCTTCAAGAGGCATTTGGGTAATGCCCTTAATAATATGCTTCAGCTGCTAGTTAGCCCTGAAGTGGTCAGGCAGTTGGACTTGATGATCTTTGTAGGTCCCTTCCAAGTGAACCATCCTGTGTTTCTGTGTTAAGTCCTGTTAGGTATGTTCCCCTTTCATACCGTATCACAATGCCACCATTTACTTTTTATTTACACCCGAACCACCTCTTTGTGTTTTTTCCTGATGTGTCTTGTACTTAAAATACATTCTCTTTTTGAGTCACTAAAGCCAAGTCTTTTCCTTCAGTGTAAATTTGTTCTGCCAAAGTACTTGAAAGAAGTTGGGCCAACTTGTAAATTGGGCTAACTGAATTAGCAGAGTCGTGCAATGCAGCAAACTAGCTTAAAACTGACCCTGCAAAAAAAGGAGCCCTTTGACACGGAGCTGTCTGCTGAACTGGTTTGTTGCTTGTGTCCACAGACAGTTGTACCAACCCAGCTAAAGGATGGAGGAAGCACACAAACTCCTCAAGCTAGTTTTGCTGTAAAGCAATGTCCTTGCTTATTTCAAAAGGGGCTTCACAGGGCAAGAAGTTCAGAGGGGCTCACAAAAAGGCTTTAGAAGAGGCCAGAATTCATTTCTGTGCTGGCTGGGTGTATAACACAGTCACAGCTCTGGGAATTGAATGGAGACTGCAAGATTTGTGGTTTGTCATTTCTTTGCCAATCTGTTCTGTTTGTTTTTGGTGCAGGGGTCAGTGAAAGACCAGCTAAAGGCATATGGTGCTCTCACGGAGAATGTAACGCGGAAATACACTCGCCAAATTCTGGAGGGAGTCTCGTACCTTCACAGCAACATGATTGTGCACAGGGACATAAAGGGTGAGAACAGCTGGGGATTTACGTATATACTATGTGCTAAGGGAACTCTGGGATAAAGAAGCCAATTAATTATCCTGGGTGGGGCTTCTGAACATTGCTTTGCTCAGGTATTCTCAGTATATTCTGGGCTGGGCAAGGGAAGTTGGCCTGTTTTCTGTACAGGACCTGAGAGCGTGGCAATTGGTGTTTATAGTAAGGAAGATTGCAAGCCTCTAATTCTTTCGGCTGCTCATCTTTCTCTGACACCTCAGCCACATGAGGTTAAGGTGGCACCTAACTTTCACTGCCTCCATAACACACGTTCATTTCCCTCTGGAGTCCCTTCTAATTTCCTCTCTGACCAAAGTACCATTTCTCAGCTGGTAAACATATCAATTGCTGTAAGAGCTCTATGCCTGCTCTTGACGATCCTGCTAACCTCAGGCTCTTGTGACTTGTCCTTCCGGCTCTGTGCAAGAGACCTCTCTGACCTTCCATGTAGAGCTTGTGTGATTAGACTTCAGTCTTCCTCTTCCCAGTATAGCTCCATGGAGCCAGGCAGTCTCCTTAAGAGTTAATGTCAACAGATGTGGCAGACACCACACAATTTTTTTTTTCTGTGCTTTGGAGGGACAAGAACATTGCTCACTGCAAGAAAAATATCTTCTTGTTCCTGCCTATAAATCTTCATTGCCTCCCCTCTAGGGCTGGCAAAGGGAAATGAGCTGCTGATTCTTGAATAATACCTTGTATACTGCTCATGTGGTGCTCTTTACCAAATTATTTCCTACCAACGGATTATTCACTAATCTGCACCCATCTTCTAAACCAAACTGTTTAATTTGTATCCAGGGTACTGCATGGAAAGGCTTGTTACTCTGAGTGCAGCTCTCCCAGTGGGGAAGTGAAGTGGTAAAGCCATCTCAGAACAAAAATGAAATCTAATGGAGGGCAAAAGGAGTTCACATAGGCATACACCACATAATGACAAAAAAGGGTTCTTGATGTTATTGCAGCTTTGGAGGAAGAATTTTTTTGGTGCCTAAGCCTTAGCTTGTGTCCATGCACAAGGTATCCTCCAAATTTGCTTTTTTTTTCCCTTTGTGTTTCATGTTCAGCACCTCTGACCAAGTGAACTGGAGATTGACTTGTTTGTTGTAGGAGTTCAAAGTGGTTTAATTAGATCCATCTGTTAACCATTGCTTCCTGGTCAGCTGGGTATATTCACCAAAGCAGTATCCAAATAAAATCTTTTTCTACACAGCTATGTACTGTCTCAGCCATTGGCCTAGGGGCCCTGTGTAGGTTGTCCGAGCTGTTTACCGGCGGTGTAACAATGACAGTGCTGACTCAGCTCTCGTTTCCCCTCCCCCTTTGCTTCCTTGTGTATTTTCCCTGAAGTTTTTCCCATTTGCAGCCGTTAGCAGTTGGCTTATCTACAGCCTGAAATAAAGAAATTATGTTTAGCAGGTCACCTGGGGCTTAAGAGGGAGAAAGCCATACCATGAGCACGGGTATTTCTGGGTTAGATATCTGTAGGCTGCAGATCCAACAGCTGGATTGCATGAAAACAGCTGTCTTGATTCCTTTTATTTTTTTTCCTACTTGTCCAGGAGCCAATATTCTCCGTGACTCTGCTGGGAATGTGAAGCTTGGGGACTTTGGGGCCAGCAAACGGCTGCAGACAATCTGCATGTCTGGAACAGGCATCCGCTCCGTCACTGGCACACCATATTGGATGAGCCCAGAGGTGATCAGCGGAGAGGGCTATGGAAGAAAAGCAGACGTGTGGTGAGGGTTTAACTTTGTCTGTGGATCAGTTTACAGCTTTTCTGGAGTGAGATAACAGACATTTACGTTCTGTTGTCCACATATCCAAATTGAGATTTTGTCTGGATCAAAAGTGAGAGCAGCTTAAGGTGAACGTGAGCAGTTGGTTTGAACTTAAGAGATGTCCAGCTGCAGGCTGTGCTTTGCAATGTCAGCACACAACTGCTCATGTAGTGTTTTCATAACAATTTTCATTCATTCCTCCCTCAAGCTGATAGCCAATTCTCTAATGGTCTGGTGGGAGGTTTCCACCCTTCTTAGGTCCCTTATGTTGATAAGAGACTGAAGATTGTTTGGGGAGAGTCCATTCATTTTGTTTTAAAATGAGAGGTGAGCTTATGACACTGGAAATTAAAGGAACAGAATTTGAGTACGTTGACAAAGCTTTAAAGGAAAGATGCCCAAATCTGGAATAACACACGAGATACAGGTCAGATGGGAGGTGATCTAAAGTATGCATGAATGGAAACTGTAGCCATGCTATTATTGGCATAGCCAAGAAACATCCTCTATTGAAAGGAAAAAGCAAAATGGTCCCATGTCAAAATGTTAGTGTTGGAGGGCTTAAGAAGGTGAGATTATAAAACCAAGCTGAACGACAGCAGTGAAAGGTATGTTTGTTTCTCCACAGTAAAGCAAGGCCTACACTGTTACCTATACAAGCAGTGAATGGAAGCACAGCTGAAACTGAACTTGTATGCAAAGAGTTAAGTTCTTCAGAGTCTCCCAGTTGGGATTCTTTGGGAGAGAATGGAGCACGTGCCCTTCCCCCTGGACTGATGCAGTTGTGGATTTCCTCTCGGTGCTGACATCGGTCCATTCCCATCAAAGAGACGCTGCCATTGGCTGGGCTCCAGTTCCTACAATCCCAATAATTATTTAGGGGGGTCAGAATTTTCCAGTGCAGCGTTAGTCCCAGGGTGGACGCGTATGGCCGAGAGGCTCAAAGACGTAACAAACCCAGCCGCCTGGCTTTCCGCCACTGCAGCAGGCCCCTCTCCAATTTTCTTTTTCCTAAACAGCAGAATATGTGAGCTATTTGTTATTGCTGGAGTGACTTGACATGAAAAACATTCCTGCTGTTTGCTGAATATCTTAAAGAAACCGGATCTGCTTAAACGGTATAAATCAGTCTAAACAATAATATATCCCTGCTTGCTCTTGAGCAAACCCCCAGCACTTTAGCACACATGGTTTGCATTTTCTGTACTCTCTTCTAGTAAGTCTTAAATGGCTGGAAACCAGTGCAAAATTTTCACGTTGGATTTTAAGCGTTGTCAAGAAGTCATTTCTTGCATATTTGCTGGATTTAATTCCTTTCCTTCCTTGTCTTGGCAATTGATGCAAGTCTGCCTCTGAAAATGTCTTTTATTTGCATTTCACTTCAAAAGAGAGTTTATTTTAAAGGCAGAAGAAGCAATTTTGCTTTTTTAGTGGAACAATGTGATCAGAACACAAAAGTGGATGTTCGGAATTCACTGTGTGTCTTTGCTTAATCCGTGGCCTCGAGGAAGCAATTAATCTTTTTTGAACTAAAACCAATCACTGTTGTACTACAGAAACCCATCTTCCTTGGGAAGGCGTTGGTGTCACACTTGCTTCAGAAAGGTGACCCAGCCACGTCCATCCTCATAACCGTGTTCTTGCCTCGAATTACCCTGCAGAGCCCCATTAACTTCATTACGAGTTTTGTCTTAACATAATGATGCATCTGCCCTGCTGACATTGTAACTTGCTGCCTTCTTGGTTTGGAGCTGTTAAGATTTTAATTAATTTTTGGCCGTCCAGGATGCTTGATTTCTTGTGGAGATAAGAGATTTCTCATGTGGGTGTTCTGAGACGGTGCAACAAAAAGGGCTTTTGCTGAAATGGCTTTGTGGGGTCAACTGGCTCTGATTCACTGGACCTTAGCTCAAAAATACATTTGCTACCTTGCGACCCAGCAAGTGGCTTTGAGTCCATCAGCAGCACCTGAAATACCACTAATGTCCACCAGCACCTTCAGGGGCCTCCTGTGCACACCTCTTGTCCCCTGCGTTTCACACAAATGTTTACGGAGAGCAGAATTTGAGCAAAGGAGAGCTGGACAAGGCGGCATTTCGCAGTCCTCAACACAGTGAGAACCACAGTGGAAACCAGCCTCCCTGTCCCAGTAGTTTATTGCTGGCCTGACAGGGGTAGGAGCAGCAAAGCTGGCAGATCTGGCTCAGAATCTGTGCACGCATGGCACTCGCTGAGCACAAAGCCATTTCTTAGCTGTTTTCAGAGCAGAGCTGTACCTTGGTGTTGGCTGCTTGGAACTTCTCTCCAGACACTGTGCATTATTGTGCGAGTCGGTTCTCACTGTTTTTTTCCTCTCTGCTTTTCCAGGAGCCTAGGTTGTACTGTTGTGGAAATGCTGACAGAGAAACCACCCTGGGCAGAGTACGAAGCCATGGCAGCCATTTTCAAAATTGCCACCCAGCCGACCAACCCCCAGCTCCCTTCCCACATATCAGAACATTGCCGGGACTTTCTAAAGCAAATCTTTGTGGAAGCCAGGCACAGACCCTCTGCTGAAGAGCTGCTCAGACACCAGTTTGCACAGCTCCAGTACTGAATTACCTCCCTTGCTAGCAGCTCCTGCTGGGCTTTCCGTGCCCCGTCTGGTCTAGTTGCAACTGCCCATCGTGGTGCTGCATCTTCAAAATGCCAACTCAGCTGTCCTAGTCCTTTGGGGAAGTTATTCCAAGGAACCTAGGGTCTGCCCTTGTGCCTGATACCTTTGTTTGCTGGACTAATGTTTATTCTACCGCCAGCTGTCCAAACAGAGCTGCATTTTGCCCTAGTTACCTTGATGTGAAGTTGTAGCTGGCTGCATGTTTTCTGCAGGCCCAGGAATGGGAATCTGAGAAGTGTCTCGCTGGTTGAATCTAGAAGAAATCTGAACCAAAGTGGGAACTGGAAGAGCTACACTCTTCAGAACAGAAATGTGCAACGGCTTTCAAGACCAGCTTTCTACAAGTGGCTGCTCGTGTGGGTCGCTGTTTTCCAGACTTCTAGGGCTTTAGAGACACCTGTAGAACATGAATCCAGCAAAAAGCCATGTGTCATTGAGCATGCGCTCGCTATATTATATATTTTTCTTCTTAAGTATTCAGCATCTGAAGGTGTTCAGAAAATATTGATTCAAAAGTATGTGAATAGTGTTATTTTATAAGGAAACCATGGATTTGGGGGTGGGGGTGAGGGAGGTCTTTCTAGCTAAATGTCAGGATAATCAGAAATGTTTCAGCAGAATGCAATCACTGTAGAGCCTAAGGTAAGGGCTCTCCCACTGACATTAGAAAATCCAGAGCTTGATTTCCAAGGCTTGATCTGTCCTAGCATTAAGGCAGTGTTGGTTAGCTTGTGTGCTCATAGCCAACAAATGTGTGCTCCTGTTGCATCTCTCTGAGACTGTTGGGGCTAAAGAAAAACCTTCTGAAAGGGAGTTGGGCAGAAGAGCTTTTTGTTGCACCTGTCTTTTTGGCTGTTAACTTTTTACTGCCCCTTAAACCAAAGATAGTTTACCCGGTGCCCAGGAATTTACTTCAAGAAAAGCTTAGGCATTTTTTTGATGGCCTGGCCTAATGGAATGTTAAGAAAATGGCTTGTCTTTTGTCATGAGCAGAATTTGCTGGATGCTAATTTTACTTGTGCACAGCAAGTTAGTCAGGCTCAGCCCTTCAATATGTGTTTCACAGATGTGCAAGTGTTCACTTTAAGATTTCCGTTGAATGTTTTGGCCCCATTTAAATAAGCTTTTGTACAAATTAAGTCAATGGAACGAAAGGAACACTTGTAATGCTAGCATATTTCTAAAACTATGTCACCAAGAAGAGAGTTGTAGAGATTCCTGTACAGGTACCAGCAAGATATATCCAAGTATTGCTGTCTAGAGCAACACTAAAGGTGTTCTGCTCTTGTACTGGAGACCATATAAAAAGTTCACATGTTGTCCTCTTTCCCCCAAAAAACCCTTGAAAATTCCTTTCATAATGCAGTAAAATCAACAGGAATGAATTTTAGGTGAAAGCTCATGGCAGGATAAGACAAGTTGTAATGAAACCAAGCTCCTTGAACACACCATAAATAATGTGTTTAATCAGAAGAGGGAAGAAAAATAAAAAAAAGAAAGAAAAAAATAAAAGCCCTGGAAGGGTTTAACAATCTGAGGTGGTTTGTCTGTGCCAAACTCAGAGCAATGTGTAATCAGTGAAAGAAGCTGGTGTTGGTTTCGCTGTGGGCTCTCCTGCACTGCTACAAGGATGCACTGTCTAGGCTGCAGGCACTTAGGGAGATAATTTTTTTTTTTTTTTAATGAAAGCCCTTGTTCCATAATTTATTTAACTCTAGTGAGAGCACTTCTATTGATCTCTTTAAAGCCTGGAACTTGACTCCAAATTGCCCAGACACATGGCCTGACTTTCGGCCTGCACTTCACTGTCACTTGCACCAGAGGGAAGCGAGGGTGTGACGCTGCTGCGCTGTTTTAGGGAGCGTTGCACGCCACTGCGCTGTAGCGTAAATGGCTGCGGGTGCTGTGGAGGAATGTTGAATCATTCCTGTAGTCCTGCCAGAAGCAGAGTGGTCAGCACTCCTGTGGGGCCCAGTAGCACTCTTCAAGCCTTGCAACTAGCACCTGAATATACCAAAGATTGGAACCTTCTGTTACCACACTTGAACCCGCAGGCACAGACTGCAGCGATCCTGTCTGCACAGGTTTCTCTCCACCCTTGGCCTGTCCTCACCAATTTAAGGCCTCCTTCCATGGTCTTTCCTTGCTGTCCCACACATTGTGTTTTGGGAGAATAGGGCATGAGGAAATGGTGTAACTTTTGATGTTTCAAAGCAACTAAATCCTCAGGATCTGTTGTGGCTTTTACCTCATACGCGTCATGGAAGGCTGTTCCAGAGCAAAGCAAAGAGCATCGCGGACTGATGGGCTCAGTCCTTTCCCTGCCAGAGCTTCTGGTCCTTCCCACCACCTATGCTGAAATGTGCCTACTCTGTGTATTCACTTGTATTCCAGTCTGTATTAATGAAAGTAAATAGCAACTGTACAGTGACAGAGAACATGGGGTGCCAGCTTGGACTTCTTGTATTCCAGTACCTGACCCAATGCCACCCGTTCGGCACAGGAACAAGCCAAAGCATTACTTGTATGTTTGGAGATGCACTTTTATGAATGTAGTTTATATCGCTCTTTTTTAGCTCTTTTTACATCATGTAAACGGTGATGCCTCATACTTTTTTTTTTTTATTTATATGGTAAAAGGTCATATTTGGTGATTTTTATATATATCGACTCGACTGTTACGGGGTAGGGGGGAGGATGGGAAATAAATTTGACGCCTTTATGAATTTAAAAAGGAAAAAAAGCAGCTGGTTTTGCAGAGAATTTGCTGATGGTTTAGAACGAGTAGAGCCAACCCAAAATGCCTTCTTTGTTTCCTCACAGCCATCTTGATTATGAAAAAAGGAAGATCTGGATTCCTAAGTCCACTGCTACAGCGAATAAACTTGGGGCCAGCACTTATACTACAGTCTCTTTTTACAGCTCTGAGAGAAAAAAAAGTTTCAAGTGGACATAAATGTAATTATACCCCTAAATTGAATTACATCTGACCTCTTAATCCTGGCAGAATTGGGAAAAAAATGGGAATAAACTTGTTTAGAGGAGAGTGGAGGAGGAGTGCCAGGCTAACAATAAGCTGTTGTGTCCATTCCAAATGTCATTGTGTGTTTTCAGCTGTTCCTTCCTGGGAGGGTGGGAGAGAGATGGAAGATACCACAGAAATGGAGAAAAAAATTCTTATAGGAGTACCGTGATCCTGAAACAGCAGAAACTCTGAGCAGGAAAATGTCTGAGATTCCCATCAGGGAGGAGCTTGGGGAAACAGAGGGTTTGGCTGTCTGTGAGCTTGTTAGGAAACAAACCGTTGGCATTTTGGTCTTGGTGTGACGATTCTGTGCATTCCAGGTTACTAGCTTATTCTCCAGTAAAATCTAATCTTTGCCTATTCTAATTGCTGTGCATTGCAGCAGTTTGGATTTTTTTTGCTATTTTGGAGTAGTACTCCAAAGGGCTTGAAGATGCTCCAAAGAGTTCCCTTTGCCATTAGTTACCAAAATAAATTGACCTGTAGGGAAATTGGTACCTGCTCAAGTCACACATGTTATTTCCAAGTCCAGGAGAGCCAGGATATTCTTTGAAACCTGGGTAAACGTGTATCCCTGCTGTACAAGCTTCCCCTGGTGGGCAAAGCCCAGACATTTAGAGCAGTAGGGAGCGGGCTGAATGAGATCCCAGTGACTGGTGCTTAGGTTAATAGCTGCTGGGTGGAAACATTGTAAGTGTTTGAGTATGTACAGTCCTGTGGCTGTCACCTTGGTACCTGCTCTTGGAGCTGGGAGCATTCAGTCTGTCTGTTACATTCAGAGGACAAATAGACACCTTCTATGGTTTAATGGCATTTGGGCTTCAGGTCTTGAAATCCCAACCTTGTTCAGGAGCAAATCGCTCTAGCAGCTCTGAATTCCCCAGTTAGAAAAGGCAGATGGGTCTGGGAGGCAGATTGGAAATGCAGAAAAGGACATTGCTGTCTGTCAGTACCTGTCTGCCATAAACTGTGCAGAGCAGGGAGAAATTGCTTTAACCTGGATTGTGCAGAAGACCTTGAACCAGTAGTCTATATATACCGACCGGGGGCTTGCAGTGCAAAGCCAGGCCAATGTATCGTTTTATTTACAATAAAATTATCATTTATATGAAGGCCTTTTTGGTGGTTGTTTGCAGTGTAATGTCTGTAACTTCCTGTATAAATGATGCTTCTGGGTAATTAGGTAAGACAACTAGTTTTCATCCTAGCTAAGGACCTTAACTGAAGGATGAAATTTTTTTCAGGAATTTATTTTTTGTGACAGATGGAGAATTGTCCTATTTGTGAAGCATTGCTTCTTGGATCAGGTGTGTCCTCTACTTGGCTGCCTTGAAGGAAGGTCACATTTATCCATTCTCACTCTTCGAAGAGGTAGAATGGCTCTGTCTAGATTTTTTTTTTTTTTCCTGCTACTGTTGTTAGAGTGTAAAAATAGCCGTGTCTTCATTTCACCTTGCAGGAGAGTAGCTGGACTGGTTCACTGACTCTTCACGTGGAGGTTCTACCAATGGAGAGCAGAAGCTGAGGGTTGGATTGTGCTGTGGTGCAGGAGCAGGTCCATAAATGGTCCTAATTCATCAGTGCCTCAGAGGGTGGATTGTCATCAGGTAGGGAAAAGGACCTGGGCGGTTGCAACAAGACCATGAGGAGATGTGTGACAGTGTCTGCGCTGGGGTGCTTTGCTTCAGCCAGGAGAGCTGAAGTGGATGGTTCCAGTTGTAGCTTGTGAGACTCAGCCTGCCTGAAAACATTTATTCTAAATAACTGGAAACAGTTCCTGAATGGTTTCTCCTTTGGACGTGTTGTGTAGTCATTTTAGAAAGCAAAAACTTGGAGAGGTAAGGCCTCTGGACTTCAGGCAGATACCGTGAGCTCCACTGCCAGAACTGACGGCACCCCAGCAAAAGTGGAGGAGTCTGAGTAGTCTCACACAGAGTGTGCTAGGGATTTGGGACAGGGTAAGCTCAGCTGTCCCAGAGTAGGGCAAGGGTGACCATATTTCCAAATATTTTCAGGCTTTATTTTTTTTCCAGCATACTATCTTAAGAAAGAACAGAAATAGTGCTCCTATAAAATTGGTCTATGCTACTTGCTCAAATACTCATTTTTTCCTGGTACTGTTCTCTCTGTTGAGTCCTTAGCGTCATTGTCACTTGAGCAGCGGTGTGAATGCCAGCATGGTCCCTCGAGATGTCGGCCTCCCCAGGCCCTAGCCACAGCCTTTGCTATTGCCACCTTTTCCCAGCCCAGGGTATAGCTAGTTGCTATGTCAATGAATCACTGAAATGTTTGTTAATGTGAAGTGCAAATAAGAATAAACGGGTTAGCCAGCTGATGCAATAGAAACCCCTGCGCATGAAACAAGTACGTGCGTGGCACTTTGTGCTCTTCCAGAACTGATGAGAACCAGACAATTTTGGTGCTGTGTCAGAACAAAAATGTCATGTGGAACCAGAAATAACCATCTCCTATTGCTTCCTGACACCATCTCTGTGTGTTAGAACCTGAAATTCATGCTTGTGCTGAATTAGAAACTCACAGGCCCTCAAAACCAGTTATTTTTACTGTAGGAGGCCCTTCCCCAAGGCGATGCCCTTGCTCTCCTTCCTGCTCAGTATGCTCAGTGGTGACATTTGCTTTATGAACATGAGATTCACATCCTAGGCCTGCATGATGGGCTGTTTTCTCCTGGGCTCCCCTCCCACTCGCCCCTCTCAGGAGCAGCTGGCCCTGTAGAAATGCAGCTTTCTGTGAATGCAGCATGTGGTCCTGCCTCAAACCTTCACCAGGCCTCCTCTTGGGTGGTGTAGGAGCAGGGGCTGGGAGAGGAAAGCGACTGGAAGCTTGGCTGGAAGGTGGAAATGACCAGCCACGAAACACTGACCAATGCACAAAAAGAAATGAACCTGAACACCTCTACCGCCGTTCTTTTCGCTGTGATTGGTGTTACATGTATAGTGTGCCTCAAGGGAAGGTGACTTAAGGTAAGTTTCCTCTTTAAGTCCAATGCTAAACAGTTCTGAAGCAGATGTAATTTTAAATCTGAGGAGGCTGGTTATCTACACTGCTGTGGCTATTTCTGTTGGTATAGTGAAGTCTGAACTGGGAACAATGTCTTCTGGATTTCATATGGCTTGGGTGTGGGTGCATTGCATTATATCCAGGAAATGCTGGCACAGTTAGATGTCATGTCATTTGTTTTTCTCATGTTGATCTCTGCCTAGTGCTCTGTATTTTGTCCAGAACCGGACATCTGGATGGTATAGATGTAAAAGGATTTATACTGATTTTTTTAATCAGTTTTTTATTATTTGCATCTGTTTACTTGAATTCTTAGGCTCTGTAAAAGCTTCTTTCTTGAACTAAAAGGCAGGATGGTAACAGAGAAGCCTAGAGCTTGTCTGGGAATGTCTGTATGTAATACAAATCAAGGCTATTGAGTGCCCAGCTTTTTTTTT
>VXAV01003118.1:50292-154130 GCA_013399715.1 Alectura lathami | reverse complement strand
AAAAAAAAAAAAAAAAAAGATAATCAGACATTTTCTCCATTCTTTCTGAGACGCTCTGATTGCTGCCATCACAAAATAAGGCTCGGGGGCAAGAGCCTTCCAGTATGTGAAGTGCAGGAACTGGTGACTCTCAGCAGGGCTTAGTGACAGGGGTGGAAACTGAAGCAAAGCCCCAGTGTCACTGAGCAGCAGCGAGCTCTGTGCTCCTGGATCCTCCTGCAGAGCCAGGGCCATATGCAGCATCCTGAGCTCATCATCCTCCTTCCAGCCACCATGCACATCTCTCTGAGCAGCCTGGGAGCAGAGCACGAGGGAGGACAGGGATCACTTCTGATCCTTTGCAGGGTCTGCGTCTCTGCCTAGCCGTTGCCATCAGCCCCAAGTTGTTTCTCCTGCTCTGTTCTGCACTCACGTCTCCTTAAGGTGGGGGGACTGGATTGAAGCCTGGTGCTGCAGCGGGACCCTCCAGGACAGCATCATGATGGTTTTCTCCTATGTCCCAGGCTCTGCAAAGCATCAGGTTTCACCCTAGCGTGCAGCTCCTGCAGAAGGTGGGAGGAGGAGCTAGAATGCTCTGATTCCCATCAGCTTTGAAAGCCCAAGCAAAATCAGCTGGGGTTTTTCAACCAATCGAAAATTTTTGGAAAAGTTCATGGCTCTCCGGCTTTGGGACCTATCACCTTTGGGAGTGCAGAGGTGGGTCTGCACTCCGCTGTGTTGCTGAAGAGCTGGGCCAGAGGCACGGGGAGCAGAGCAGGAAGGACTGATTTGCTAGAACTAGTCCCTCCCTACATGAGGATTTCTCTTTCCGTGGGCAGCAATGCAGCCTTTGGCCTGCACAGGCTAGCTCTGAAGCAGCATTGGGGTCTTTCTGATGACCTCCAGCATGAATTAAACTTAATCCATCAGACCTGGCCTCTGAAATAAGGCAGGGCGCAGAACCGACCACACCGCTATGCCCAGAGACTCCCTTCAAGCATCCTGGCCTCCATTCTCCTGCAGCATGGCACAAACTGGTAGGCAGCTTCATGGTTTAGCCTGGAAGAGCTCTCCTTGAAATGAGGCTGAGATGCAATGGTGAGTTGTTCTGTCTGCAAGGCTTGTTTGTACGCAGCTCTTTCAGCCTCCTTAGCCTCTCCCTCGCTGTTTGTGTGGCAGCACAGCAGTGCCCAGCACAGCGTGCAGCAGGACACATCACCTAGCAGCTTTCCCCTGGACAGACTCTTCCCATAAGGGTGTGAAAGATGCCAGAGGGAGAGGTGCAGGAAACAGCTGCATGCTGGTGTTCCTCTGGGGTGCTACTAACTGCAGCACTTTGTCAAGGAGCCTGCTTCTCATCTGTTGCTGTTTCTGCCAAATACAAAAATGGGGGATTCAAAGCACCTGCGAGGAGGAGTGTGTACAGCCTTAGTGTTATAACCATGCCTGGTGGCCTTAGAAGGAGCAGAGGTGGGTCTGGAATGTTTAGGTTTTGTTGGCTGCAAAATCAACTCAAGAGCCTCAGAAGAAGCATAATTTCTGAAAGATGTCCAGAAGCCCATCCTAGGTGCTACATCCAGCTCAAAACAGACCTCACCCACAGAGCAGATGCTGTTTGGAGGGCACAGCCGTGACCCTGGGACTTGGGCACAGCCATGCAGCAGAGCACTGTCAAGCAAAGCTCTCCCCTGAACGGAGGCAGGCAGATTGCTGGCAGCCTGACTATGTTGGCTTCGTGAGAACCTTTGTATTCTGATTTTGCTGCTCCACATGCTGTATGGAATCTAATGAGCATTGGCTTGAACGAGGGGGGCCTTGCAGCATGGTGAGCCAGGTCCACCTGCAGTCTGCCCATTGCAAAGCTCCCACTGCGTGGCTCCTTGGCAGGAGGGCTCAGCTCCCCACCCCTGCCCTGCTCCTTCCCAACTGCGTTTTCAGTTGAGCTTTTCCCCTAGCAGCCAGTGCTGGTGACTCACCACCGCTTCAGCGTGAGCCATGCAGTGTGTGCTGGAGACAGGAAGGCTCTCGCTCCCCACTTGACAGCAGAAGAAAGGCTTTTCTTGGTGTGCAGGGACCACCCACTGGAGAATGAGACAAGGGGAGAGCGGTCACGCTCTAATGCCTTGTGGCTTCCTGGTGACACCATGGAATCTGCTGCAGTTAGTGGAAACCTGCTAGTTACTGGGGGCAGCAGAGACTGCCCTGAGAAGAGCAACTCTTGGCATCTCTGAGGCACAGCCTGCCCCACCAGAGAAGCTCCTAGCCCCCTGCTAGGCCCTTGCTGGGCTTGGCAGGAGAACACCTAACCCGAATTCTTGCAGGCCTCCAGTTGCTCTCAGAAGGCAGCAGGCAGGGTGAGGAATGCAGGTGGTTTTCATCTCTTACCTTGGGCTGTGAGTTTCAGCTGAAAGTCCAAGCTGCTACAAACAGCATACAGAAGCTCTTCTCCTCTGCTGTCGTAAAAGCTCAGAGGCTCTTCCTCTATAAATCATGCATGGTCCCAGGAGGCAGTGCATCAATGCTTACTTGGGCACGCAGGCTTTTCTGGTTTGTGGTAGGGAGGATGCTGGCAGGGTCAGGGAAGGGGTTCAGAAATGGTTCTATTGTATCACCAGCTCCAGCACTGGTGCCACAAGGGAAGTCTGCCTGCGTGGGCTTTGCAGAAGGCCGACAGGATCCTGTCTGCCATGGGTCCCCATAACCAAGATGGATCCCTTGGGCTGGGCCCTCGGTTTCTGCTGGCTGGGATTTCACAGCTGCTGTCTTTGAAACTTCCTCATGAAAAGGCCAGAAGTTCACCGAGCAATTTTCAAAAGCTTTCAGCCATAATGTTTCATTTTGGGAAGTCTTTGGTCTGAAAACAGATCATTTTCAGCCAAAAAATGCCTGAAAACCACCAGCAAATTTCAATTCTGATAAAAATGCTGTTCTCCACTTGACAGTGTCAACAAGTGTCATTTTTTGCTCCTTGCTCATTACAGTTTCCTGCAAGAGGAAACAAATGTCTCCAGGCAGTGATCCCCTGGGTTTCCAACAATTTATCCATCTCTCTCACCCAGCATGGTGCCTTCTCCAGGGACCACTTCTGTTACCTCCAAAGTACAAAGAGATGCAGGAAGCAGTCTCTGGCCCAGAGGTCTGTGTTGTGTGTGGACAGGAATGTTATTTATTCAGCGTGTTGGCTGATGGCTTTGTCCGCAGTAAGATTCAGCTCAAAGAGGAAGGATAAAACCACAGCTCAGAGTGGTGCTGGCAAATGAAGATTTGGCTGGGAGACAGTGACAAATTACGCAGGAAACCCAAGTGTTATGGGGCGGTAATAGAGCCCGCAACTATCTGTGAGACTGTAGGAGCAGGAATTGCTGCCTGATGAAGCAGATGGGAGCGGAGCCTCATCCTCTGACTGTGGCAGCCCAGGATTAGGGACTTCACAGCAAGCTGACGAGGTTGTCCCAAGAGGAAGGGCAGACCAGACTGGCTGAACAGCCCTTTAGGGGCATCACGTTGCCGTCTGAGTAAAAGGATGAGATGTTATGATCTGGGATGTCTCAGAAGAGGAGGTCGGAAAACAGTACAGCTAGGTCCTTACCCAGTGTTGTCATCCAGAGAAAAGCACAGGAGACTGCATGAGCAGCAACGAATTTAAGGAATGGTTTGGATTCTGCATTGCCCCCAGGAGCTTCCCTTGCACTGGGCTGGCCCCGGATGGCAGCTAAGTACCAACCCAGCTGCTCCAACCCCAGCAGGATGGGGTAACTCACGAATTCACGGCCTCAGCCTCCCCTAGGAAAGTGTGCAGTACTGTCTCTAACAGTCAGTTCCTAAAATCAGCTCATAAAAGAAAGAAGTGGATTCACAAACAGGTGAAAAACATATTATTGAGTGCAGTTCTACAAAGCTGATGTACCAGCTCCTCTTCAGAAGTGAACTGATGTACAGATTTAAACCATCCTTTATTTAATCCGGTTATTGGACTCGTCCTCTAGACCATGGTCTAGATCATTCCAGCTGCTGCGGACAAAACTCTGCCTCTGACTTGTCCAATTTATTTACTTTACATCCAGCTCTTTCTTCAAAGTTGTTCATTGATCAAGTGAGATCCTCCCTGGCCATGCTACTCACAACTTTTTAGTAGCAGGAAGGGAATATTTGTACCCTGTAGCTCCAGTTCATGCTCCTTTCCCACAGTCCCACACAGCTGGTTGCAGCACAAGCCTTCTAGGGCAGGGCCCCTATGTACCACAACCGTTCCCAAGTTCCAAACAATAACTAATGACTAATTATCACATTCCTCTGCCTAGAAGCTATGAGGGAATGGCTGGGAAGCTCTGTGTCTCGGGTCAGGCTTGGTGTCATCACAAAGTTTCGAAGGTGCCCTGGGCTGTTCTAGCTGCTCCTGTTCTCTGCTATGTGTTGAACTTTCACTGGTCCCAGCAGGTCCATGATTTCACCTACAATAAGCTTTTGATATCCCATGACTTCAAGTTTTCTTGGCAGAAGGATGCAAGACCCCAGCAAGGGGGTCCCAGGGCTGGGACCACTCATCCGCATAGCTCAAAGTAGAGCTCCAGGTTTCTTTGTTGCGAGATCCAGACCTACAAGAGATGCCAGGTGCAGCCACTCCCCACTCAGGAAATGCAGACCAGGGAATCAAGTGCTCAGCATCCTCCCTCAAACACAGATCCCAAGCTGTTGGGAAAGGAGCCTTCGTGGAGGCTAGGGCCAAGGAATGGGGCTGGGAAAGGTGTATCCTCAGGCACCTGGAGCCCGCCGTGGTCCCTGTACCTCCCCTTTGCTGGTCTTCTCATGTGAGAGAACGTGTTCATTGCGTGCGTTGAGTTCCTTAAGCCGTGTCCACCACACTTCCTACAAAAAGGCTGCCGCCTGCAGCTGTATCCTGGCAGCACCAGGCTCTCAAATATTGTCATGCTGGGATATTGCCAGCTTTTAGTTGTTGCTCATGCTGCTACAACTTGTCTGGACAGGACAGGTGAAGCTTTGGTGCATGAGCAGAGGGAGTGCCACTGAGTCACCTGCAGGGCATCCGATTTCCAGATGTGCCCCACACAGTTCACTGCTTTCCTCCCAGGAGATGTGGCCACAGGTGCTGGGGTCATCCCTTCACTGAGTTGTATCTAAAGAGGGAGGAAGCAGACCTGGCACTTTGGGCTTTCAGCTGGAGCAACAGCCTCTGCCAGCAGCCAGAGGTTTTCATGTCCTGCAGCTCCCAGGGAGGAAAAGTGACTGGTGGGGATCCTCTCTTCTTCATGTGGAGCAAAGCCAGGGCCAGTTTCCTATCTGGATCTGTGGGGAGGAGAGACTGAACAGCAGGAGCGGGCTGAGCCTGCAGTGGGAAGGGTCCTCAGCAGCTCTCTGCCACTCAGAGTGCCTTCAGGTCCCTGTTTGCCAGCTGCAGTTGGTGGCAGTGTCCCTCAGGCACTGGTGGTCAGGACTGTTGACACCCAGACCAGGTGCATGTGGCATTAAGCACACAGGGAAACACTGCTGAAGCATCAGCAAACAGGTCCTGGTCCATTTGCTGGGTCAGGCTGTGGATGAGGCACAACGTTCCATGCTGGCAAAAAAAACTCCCCAGAGCAGAGCTGCACCTTTCTGCTGTGAGCACGGCGAAGGGAGAGCAGGAGCAGCACTGTACAGTAACCTTTCTCTGCTTCACGTGGGGGTCCTGGCTCCTGCTCCTCTTCTTCCATCCTCACTGTCCTGCGTGACTTTCCCTCCAGTGGGACCGAGGGAAGGGGCAGGGGAGGAGCCCAGGCTGCTCCTCAAGCCACCAGCACCGAGAAGTGAGTGAAAACAGCCCTGAGCATGCAGGCTCTGGTCCAGCATATGGCAGCCAGAGGTGGGAGGTTTGCACAAGCTCTGCTTATGATTTCCCAATCTGGGAGAGCATCAGGGAACATTGGGCCTGCCCATAGATCTTGGCCATAGCCAGGCTAAACCCCCACAGTTTAAAAACTCCCTGTAATTAATGAACCTTCCCATTAAGTGTCACAATGGAACAATTAATTATTACTGATGTGTGCAGACTCTGCATTCCTTTGGCTCTGCTGCGTCCTACAAAACTGTAGACAGATCTATTTAGAGATGGGCCTGTCCCATCTGCACTGTCTTTGGTAATTTACTAATTCCAGGTACTCTTCTCTGACTCTTTGGCATTTACCAGCTTCTTACTCCTCCACATCTTAGCTTCCTGCTAATGCAGCCTTGCAGTTCTGTGCTAGATCACATCTGACCAAAAATAAAGGGAATTTGAAACACCCTGCTTGATGGTCACTTCACTGTTCATACCACAGCCACCAGCAGAGAGGTCACAACCCAAGCTTTCAAACTTCCACCAAATACAAACACTCAAACTGATTTATGCTGCCAAAAGCATCTCTTTTTATCCAGAATGTTGAGTGACAATGTTGTCTATGAGCTTCTTTCCTCTATCAGGGGGGCACTATGCCCGGGACTGGGCAAGGTCACCCATTAACAGCATGCAGCCAGTGGAAAGGGAATTCTCACGAAGTCCTGCACCCGTCCTGCATGGAGCTGGGAGCTGACTGCCTGGCTTGCAGCCTGCTGAGGGAGGTGCAAGCCCTGGAAAGCACAGATGTAGTGTGCCAGCCCAGCACAGAGGCTGAGGAGCTATCAGCCACAACGGTGGGGTACTTCGGCAGCCTCAAGATAGGGTGGATCTGCTCTAGCACTTTATGTTCCTGTCTCATTCCCCATCTCATCCAGAATTATCACAGATTGTGTCAGTGCTGTTATTTCCTCAGTGGACAGTAACTGAGGCAGGGCTATTCCCCAGATGAAATTTTATCCTTTTTCCTCTGTTACCCTTATTCTGACTATAGAGAATGAGCCTCTGGGTAAGGCATGTGCCCAGGGCAGAAGATGGCTCCATGATTTCTCAAAGTCCATCTTTGTGCGGGAGTTCCTGGTCTCCACAAAGGGGGTCTGAAAGGTCTTTCAGCACGGGCACAGGCTTTGCTAGTAGAGATCGCTCATGTGGGCAGCTGGCAGTTCACCTTCCTCATTTCCAACTGTTTTAAATGTTTTGAGTCTGTCTGTCTTTAGAAGAAGGTGGAAAAGAAAAAACACTACAAGGACTCATTTGACACACTTAGAGCTTGCTCTGCATCCCTACTGTCAGGGCTTACTTGGGTTTAAGCCTTTCTGCTAAAACAACAACTGAAAACAGAACAAAGTGGAAGCAGAGTATTTTTCCAGGAGGAAACAAGGTCTATGACATGTGAATGTCAGGAAGCATTAAGGGATGCTCAGGCAGATTTTGAGGAGCTCTGTGCTGCTGAGTGCAGGAAGCTCTTCAGGTGGCTATACAAGCATCTCATAATTCACCATCTAGGTACAGCATTACTGGAGGTGGGTTCCCGAGGATATGGAGACTCCATACAGAGGCTGTGCCTATCTGCCATCGTGTGTCCTAGGTTTCTCAGCATCTGCTGGAAGGAGGGAAGGGGAGAAGAAAGTCTCAAAAGGAGTTTACCAGTGTGGGTTACTCCCAAACCAGTGAAATGCTGTCTGTGATTTTCCTCAGAATCCAGTAACTGTTGGATTTCACACTCCAGAGGATCACCAACTTAGACTAGAGGTGGGGAGTGGTTTTTCAAAAGTCTCTTCACGGGGATTCATGAAAGAGTGGAAGATCTCAAAGCAGCAAAGGCGTGATTTATTTGGTTGATCTGAGCAGAAATTGTGAAAGTCCCCCCACTCCCCCTAAAAACCACAATGGTTCAGTTTTTAAGAGTGAAGGTTGTAGGTGTTTTGTCTAGACTGTCTCTCCTTTGATGGAGTTGGAGACTCCTGACAATGAAAATCTGGCTGGGCTTTAAAGACTTCCTTTGATTTTTCCAGATGGGACTGTAATCCCAGTGCACCGTCTGGCCTAGTCTGCTTCTTTGTAATTTAGTGGAACTGAGAGTGGAATCATTGATAGACCTCAACTTGTCAGCCCAGAGAGCTGTACAGATAAAGGAGTGGAAAAATGCTGTCGGAACTCTGCGAGCAGGATAAAATATACCCAGCCATCCAAACAGGACGAGCCTAACCATCACCCCAGAGTTTATTTTCTTTATTTACCCCCTACCATAAAGTGAATATGCAACGGTGAATAACACTTTTGTTACCAACAGGATAAGATATGTTTTCCAAAATATGGATGAAATCTGAGGCTTTCAATCAAAAATCACAGTAGGCAGAAGTCTGAAGTTAAGAAGAGCTGAACTGCTTCCTTAGCAGCAGCAGGGTAGGTGTGTTGTCTTGATTAATCTCATTAATAAGGCAAAAAAAACCATTCTGATTCCCTGGAGGCAGGAAATCAAAAAATGCAAGCTAAAAAAAGAGCTCATGCAATTCAAAATGCAGGGGCATCCCCAGTTCTACAGCCTCAACATATTTGCAAGCTCCTGTGTATGCAGTGCATTGCTGTGTGTCCCTGGGCACGGCAGGCCAGAAAGAACGTGGTGAGAAGCTTGTGATCCCTGAACAACCTGTGTCAGAAACATGACCTGCTCACACCTGGAACCAAGCCGCCCCTTCTGGGCTTGTTGCCGCCTCCTAGCTGCAGCGAGCCATCTCTGTCATGTTCGCATGGTTTTAAAACTGATCTCCAGGACTGCACACCAAAACTGGTTATGCTTTTAACGCAAGGTCTGCTTTCCCCATTTTCCCAACAGGAAAACACTAGAATTCAAACAATGGCAGCCACTAAAAGTAGCTCGTGTAGGGAGCAAGCTCTGGTTGAAAGCTCTTTAACTTAGCTGACACTACTCCTCCAGCACAAGGAGAAACATCTACTCTAACAGTGAAGTGGTGGGAAGGGTCTGTGCGTCGAGAATGGGACAATTATAAAAACCTCTTTGAAACTCTCATGTCTCAAAAGAAGCCATTTCCTAAGAAGCCAGGGTGTGATTTATCTCCACCTAGAATGTATCCCTAATGGATGCAGTATGAATCACGCAGTAAAAGGACTAGTTTCTCTTCATGGGGCTACGAAGGGAATCCAAAGTCTAGCTCAGATGTAGACATGTGCGTTGCAGGCACCTAAATTGAGGCGGTGAGATTCAAATGGCCCCCTCTTCTGTAATTCCAGGAACGGGAAGATCATATGGTGAAGTCTTTAATTAATTGGTGATAAAAGTTAATGAAGCTAATAAAGCACTGAAACCTAGTAACTGTCTTTGGCGTGGCCAAGTCTGTGATTTCTCAGGGTTCATTTCCATTGCCTCTGGGGAGGTGAAGGAGCCCAGGAATTCAGTGGAAGACTTTTCCGAATTTCACCTCTCTAATTTGGCATATTGTTTGTGACAAATCAAATACTCCAGGACTGATCTTACAGTCTGCTCAGGTTGGTTCACGTCGTGCGGGAAAAAAAAAAAAAAAAAAACACTTGTCCTAGAGTATTATAAAAAGAATCTAATGAATGTCTAAAAAACATAATTAAATGTTTTTTGCAAGGTAGCTGCATTAGATAGGGCAAAAGGCATGACCAAATACTCAAAGTGCCTGTCTCTGGCCCAAAAGGTTCTGTTCTTTCTATCTTTCGGAGATACTCTTTCCAAATTATAGGATGTCTCTGAGTTGCAGGTTTGTGAAGACATTGGCTGCAATCTGCTTTTCAAGATCGAGGGTAAGAGACGTATTTTCTTGCAACTAACTTAGCTGAAAGCTGGTAGGTCGCTGAAGTCAAAAAGATGACCAGAAGTCTGGATTACCCTCCTTCCAGATGGCAACAAAATACATAGTCTAAGGTTCAGGCTCCAGAGCTTGGAAAAGAGGCAGAAAATGAAAGAGAAAGCAGAGCTGTAAGAGCAGGGCATCAGTTCTTTGCCCTGCTTCTGAGTCCTCATTCTTCTTGGTTAGTCCAGCAGGTCCTGCTTTACTGCCCCAGCCACTTTCACAAGCCTTTGACTTAGGAGCTTAGGAAAATGTTCATTTTAGCACCTCTTCCCCTGTTTTTCCTCCTGCCGGTGTTCAGAGCAGTTCCCATGCTGGGAAGCACTTTTGTGGAACCATTTGAGGGGGTTTCGAGCCCATCATGGGTGCAGTGGGAACCACGAGTGAAATGGGTACGAGATCATGGTCACTGGCCCCACCACGAAAGTGACACAGAGCAGGTTTGCCAGCTTCTACTACCGCTTCCCTCGCTTTCCTTACTTTGACAAAATAATAGTAACATCACATGAACTTTATTCCACATTTCCTGCCTCCTCCTTCCCAGCCCATCCTCTGAAGGGTCTCTGTCTAGGAGAGCTTTTAAGTGATAGTGTATTTGGGGTTGAGGTGCTCAAAAATTGAGCTGTAGTATTGACAGCTACTGCTGGTACTGCTTTATTATGAAACCCAGACTGAACTGAGGTGCCAACAGGGAAGCTGAACTCTCCTGGCCCCAAAATATGAGGTCCTGGCATCAAATTCTTGCACGCACAGCCTGTGCTCTGGGTGCCGCAGGCTGACGTCTGCACAGGAGCTGCTCCCCATGGAAGCAGGAGAGAGGCGTTTCTGTTTCAGGGCTTTGTTAATGGAAAAATGCATTTCCTCCTCAAATTGAACACTTCCTTTAGAACACAGTGATGTTTGCCAGGATGTCTCAAATTTCCACTGGGGAAGTTGAATCAAGGCGAGTTGACTGGAGTCCTCCAATCCTCAATCAAAGCACTTGCCTGGCTCAAACAAAACCGTGTCTGACTTCACGGTGACACGGAACTCTACAATGGGAGGCACCTGCTTGGACCTGCAGCCCAGATAATCCTGCAGACAGGTTTCCTAATGGGACCCCAGGGTGACTGTGATGTGATAAGGATGCTAATACTGGAAGTTTGTTTTCTGTGTAGAAATCAGTGATTTAAGGAAAACAAATATTGTATCTCAAGCTTTGCTTTTGTTCTGAAGAATGCATTGTGAAAATTTCATACAGCCCATACAAGTGATCAAAACAGCTGGCCTCCCACCCATTTCTTACTAATTCCTATTACTGTTCTATTTAGGTGGAGACTGACAAATTGTAGGAAAAAAAAAAGAAAGAAAGAAAGAAAGATAATCCTAGAAGAAAATACTTCAACTGCCCTCACAAGCTGAAAAAGGGGGAATTTGTTCTGGGTTGAAGACAGTGTTTTGTCTGAACTGATTTCAAGCAATTCAATATATTTATGCGTGTCACTCTGGATGAAGAATAATACAGTCCAAGGGATTTTCTGAAAATAGAACATTTTAATATTTTCAGAATTTCGCAGCCTTTGCCTCCACAAATAACTGGAAAAACTGACACCAATTTGCCAGGCTCTGCTTTGTCATTCCATTAGCGTATTTAGAAACGCAAATGTCGATCAAAGTCTTCTCCCTGTCTCTGCCATAAGTTCATTGTTTTGTTCCATTTTCTCCTGGTGCAATAACCCAGCATGGTAAAAAACAAGCAGAGCAAGAGGCAATGACTGCCCAGCACACCGAACGGGGCTGAACTTATCTCTGTGAACATGTTGTGGGACAGAGGCAGCCCAGGTCACGTGTCGCAGATTTGCTGTTTCTTAGGATATCTGTTCAGCTCTTGGCATGGAGGGACTCCTTGGCAGCAAAGCAAGATTGATGCTTCATTTTGCACCTCCTTAGACTGTTCTTGCCTGTGTAACCCAGCAGGAACGGCAGTTCGGTGACAGGTGCTGGATGCCAAGAGATGTTGGGGTCAGGGCAGTGGTGTTTTTGCAGGACTCTGGGTGGGTGAGAATGGACAGAGCTTTGTGGTAAAGACTGGAAGCACAACAGAAAACGTGGGAAAAGCTGTGGCATTTTTGTCTAGTGAGTTTAAGTAGAAAAATAAAATCCTGGTTTTGTATGGGGGAATGTGGTCTGTAAGCTGCCCAGCAGATGCTCCTCTCCAACCACGGCGAGAAGGGCAGCCAGCTGTGCAGAGCAGCTGGGACACGGAGACAAGTTTCGGTGGGGAGATACTGAGATGCAACACCTCATCAGCAGTCATTAGAGCAGGAATTGGAAAGAGGAGAGTGCGGGCTGAGAGCAGAAGCAGCCGTGGGCTCAGAGGAGGCTGCGGTGCCAGCTGCAGGCATGCGAGGTCGTCCTGCAAGCAGTGGCAGGAAGATGAGCTGAGCCTCTCCTCGGGCTGGCCGCAGGGAGCATCCTCCTGTGTGCAGCAGAGCTGGGCTTGGGCCTTTCTTCTCCCTGCTGTCAAGAGATTTACAGCTTGCGGTAGGGAAGACAGCAATATTAATAGTGCAGAGTCCTTTGAAGGCTCAAACTGAACGGAAGGATGGTCTGGCACGGACGGGACCTGCGCTGCTGTAGCCAAGCCCTCACAGCCTTCCTCCAGCCCCAGCCCGGACACCAGCTGAAAACCCTGCAGAACCAGGGGCTGCTGCCTTTGGAGAACGGGCAGTTTCTGCTGGAACCACTGCACTGACAGCTCCGCCAAGGGCCAGAAAGCTGGCGGTCAGAGTCCAGAGGCTTTTCTGCTGATGTGCACGTGCTGGAGGTGACTGGGCAGCGGCATGTCCTCACTGTGGCATTTGGCTGTTTGGCTGTTCTGAGCAGTAGGGTCTTCACGAACCCTGTCTTGCTTGTTCTCCAAGGGTCTCAAGGGCCCAGGGAAGGGCCAGCTCATTGTCCCATGGAGACACACACAGCTGGAATCTGTGGGATCACTTCCAGACTTCTCTCCTTAGCACCAGTTCTCCCCATCCTGCTTGCTTGTGCAGAATGTGTAGGCACATACATCCCAGTAGGTGTAGGCACATCCTCCACACAGAAGGCCACGGTCATTGGACTCCACATGCAGCAGCTCTGAGACCGCCCCAACTCCAGTCTGTGCTGCTAGGGAAGACACCGGAGCTTTGTCTCAAGGCTCTTCATTTAGCGGGGGAAATGCAAACAGAGCTCAGATTCAGAGCACCAACCACAAGAACACTGCTGTTTGCATTTACACTGGTCCCAAGGAACTCCCTGGCGTTGAGAAACATTACTTGCAGCATCGCAGAAGGACAGCAGGCTGGTGAGGAGGGAAGAGGGAGATGCATCAGGTATCAAGAGCAGTTGCGTGGGCTCTGTTCAGTCTGTGGGTACCATAGCAACAGCCCTGGGTGTTGACTTCCCATGTCCCATCCTCGCCAGGCATTGAGAAGTGCCAGAGACTGTCTCCATGAAGACAATACCTGTGTCCCAGGTCACTTTTTGAAAGATTTCTTGGCAAGGAACTGGGCAGGTGTTGATTACAGGAGCGCAGAAGGCAGTACATGGGTGGCTGGTGGCAATGCCAAACCTTCACACTTCTTAGAGCTTTTAGCAAAACACCAGCTCCTCACACAATGAAATCAGGGTCTTTCATTTGAAAAAGGGATTTCCCAAGCTTCTCAAGGCTCAAAATTCAGAAGGTAACAAAAGAAACCCAATATTCTTCTTTGTTAACCCTTTTGCCCAAGCAGGTAGGCAGTATCAACAGTCATGAAGGGCTGGTTTTGTTAAGATGAAAAGTAAATTACAGGAGTTGGGTGTATTCTTGATGTAATCTCATTTATTTACCAAGAACACACGCTGGGGCCTGTTCCCCTGAGCACTGCAGAACAATCAGCCACCAGCCTTGCTCAGAAATCCCACACCTGCCCCTCTGTGCCCAGGAAGCCCTGCCTCCTGTCACTGAGCAGCTTCCAAGACCAAGATCCACCACTTGCACCCTGACTCCAGGATATTGCATATCCTGCACCCACATAAGCTTTTGGTCTGAGGTTCCTCCATGGGAGTGAGTAGCAATAATCAGGATGATGCTTTTCAAATCTGGTTGCTAAGCTTGGTCTGAATTTTGGGGGTGGGATGGATCTGTTTGGAACCTGCAATCACTGCTGGAAGGCAACTGTAGTGCACTGAGGTTATTGTCTTGAAAATCTGATGTCTCTTTAAGATAAATGAGTATTTGAATCATTCTGCAAGCAAGCAAGACATTTGAAGGCCAGAGATGGGCATCTCTGGAAGACCAGAATTACTTGCACTATCATGAGAGGAATGCACTGATGAAGGTGGATATAACAAGGAGGTGCTATCTGATGGAGCAGGGAAACGCAGATCACTGCCAGGTGTCCAACTATTACTGGAATATTAAGCAAGAAGGGCTAATCTAGATTTTTTTCAGACATTGAACAGGCAGATCTTCACCAGAAATCTCAGTGCTGTAGTCTCAGGATGATTCAGGGCTCATTGTGCCCAGTGCCTTGTGGATTTACTGTGCATTTCCAGGCAGCAGTCCCCTTAAAAATGATGCCTAGGCACCAAGATCCTTTACAGCCGTGAGCAAAGGTGGCCACTCCCTGCAGCAGGCTCCGGATCAGTGTTTTGTTTTATACTCACATTCCTCAGGCTGCATCGCTGCATACCGCACTGCAATTCCTCCCATGCACCCTCTGTGTGGTGGGCACCACTCCTCATGCTGTCGTTGGAGTCATCTGCAGCAGTCAGCGCTCAGGATGTTCTTTTTCTTCCTTGCTTTGCTGCTTCTGTTTGAGATGCATCAGCCTGCTAAATGACATGATCAGCCTCGTAAGAGCTTTGCAACATTCATACCACTCTGGGGACGGCACTTTGTGCCCTTGCTGTGACCTGCTACGACCTCAGCTCCAGAACAGCTGCGAGGCACATCCCATGATGGCCCATAGGGCGTGCTCGGCTTCCAATAGCAAGGATATCTCCTGCAAGCAGGGATCAGAGCAGGCACAAGCCTTCAGTTCTCCAACAGGGGTCTCAAAAGCTAAAGGCAGTTTCCACCGACAGCTGAGAGTCCATGTCTCCCTGCTGTCCTCAGGGCATAACACTGGTTTCCATGCAGAAGCTCAGTCACTGCTCAGAGGTCTAGATGCTTGGATTGCCCAATTTTGTGGCCAAATCCCCATCTCCAGCCCAGGCTGCACTTTACGTTTTAAGCATTGAGAAGTGAAGAGCGGTGCCAGATGGGGGCACAGGAACCCAACGCTGTGCCGCTCTCTGCTGGGGCTCTGAAAAATGAAGGGGCTGTGGTCACATTCCCAGCTCCGTTTCACACACCCATCCATCAGAGGAAGCTTGACCCAGCCCAGCTGACGGCCAGAAGCAGGGTGGGGGCCACTCAGAGGATCCTTTAGCCTCTTGGTTTAGGGCAGTGAGGAGCAGTGAATGGGTGCAGAACATCTGCACAGCACCTGTGGAGTCTGCTAATGAGACTGAGGTCTCCCTCATGCCATCATTCCCCACAATAGTCTGAGTTGGACATCACTTTGTGGCCGTGATGGTGGTTGCAGATTCCCTTCACAATGTTTCACAGATCGGTGGGCCATGGGATTTGGGTCAGCTTTAAGGCACTGCATAGAAGAAGGCGTTGTCTCTGTGCGTGCCTCATTCTGTTGGGGCAATGGAAGATTAGTGCTCCCAAAACTGCGTCCAAAATGCGGGGGGCAAATGACACAACTGCCGATTTTCTCCAGAAATATTTTGTATTTTTGAGCTGCACACAATGAAGAAGAGATCAAACTGGAGTTGGATGGGAGTGCTGGATGACCTTGGGCTATGGAGGGAGGTTGACAGTCTCACTGCCAGGCAGAGATGCCACCTTCCACCCTACAGGCAGAGAAGGGACCTGGAGCAAGGCAGGCCATGGCTCTGAAGATGGTTTATGCAGGATCAGGCTGCCAGCAAAAATTTCTGTCATGGGAAGGTGTCTGCCCATACCCCAAGGAGCATGGCCACATCTTGAGTGGGAAGGCAGTAAAAAAACCATAGTATTCCCTGGATAACCCACACAAACTCCACAATCTCTGTGATGAAGTTCAGCTCAACTCAAACCAGGCAGAGGAGTCATCTGAGTCACAGGAGGCACCGGGCACAACCTGGAGCCCAGGAGGTTCCCTCTGCCCACCAGGAGCACTGCTGTGCTGGGCAGGTGACAGAGCCCTGGCACAGGGACCAGAGAGGCTGTGGGGTCTCCTCCGTGGGGATCAGGAAAAGCTGTCAGGACACGGTCCAGCCTGAGTAACACCTGCACGAGGCAGGCAAGGCTGGGTGCCTCCTGAAGCCAGACACCCACAGTTGGAGTTGCCTCTTGGGGATCTCCTCCCCACTCAGCTCTCCTTGGCCCTTTCCCTGTTTTATTTTTCTGTCTTTTAATACACAGGATGTTTCTCAAGCCCACTGATTGTTCTCCCTTTTGTGCTGGGGCAGACAGCCGGGCTCCCTAGACAATAGACAGGCTTCACCAGAGGCTGGGAGAGAGAGGTGGAAGATTTACTGCCATGAGGTAATTGGCTGGAGGAATTCAAACTTTCTTTGCTTTAGGAACTGCCTCCATTGTCCTGCTTTGTCAGCAAAGCGGAGGCAGGGAGGGTCCCAACGCAAGTTTTCTTGCGACAGGGAAGATTTGACTTCTGCCAGAGCTGGGCCAGACCTGAATCCTTGGGCCATGACTGTTTTCTGCCTCTGGGTGCAGCTTGCCCCACCTGCTCTGACACTTCTTTTGCCAGGTTTCTCAACCTTGTCTCGTTGGTGACCCCCCTCACCCTTATTCAGAGCACAAAAATGTCCCAACCCTTTTCCACTTACACCAACAGTGAGAATAAAAACATCTCCCTGATGCCTTTGATAGTGCGTTAGAACACGGAGAGACTACACTGCACGCCAGATGATACAAGTGTGTGGGTGCATGGTGAGGCCAGCGGAAAGCTGTTGGTGGAAAAGGTGAGGTCTTGTGGGCTGTGCGGGGGTGAGAAGGCATCCACTTACAGCTGGAAGAAACGCTTTCACAACTTGCAACTGCCCGCACGGTGTTTCTGCAATCCCTCCTTGATGTGGGTGCAGCAGGCACAGATGAGGAAATGCAGCAGTAGCTATGCTGACACTTCGTCATCCCTTTTGCCATGAAAAGCCATTTTGTTGGGACCCGTAAGGTTACTTCAGGCTGCCATGTTGCTTAGTGTCCTGACTGCTCCAGGCAGGTGCTTTGTCTTTAGTAAGTGATTGGTTTAAGCTAATATGTGTTCACTGGTTGCATCTGTACAACTTCTGCTGGGCTCTCTAGCTGTCTGATGTCATGCCTTTGGACACAGGATGTTGTGTAAGTGAGGTGGTGAGAAAACTAAGAAGAAACTTCAAGTAAGCCCAATTTGGGGGGAGGCCTTCAGCACACAATGCCAACAGGAAAGACAACCTGGCAGACTATCTGCAGACAGACCACTCACTGTGCTCCATGGACATCACTTCTCCCACCCCAGCACAGAGTCTGGGACGTGGAAATCAGGGTGAGGGACATACAAGGGCCATGATCCATGCACCCAGGCCAGTTCCTTCACATTTGTAAAGAAGAACATTCAGAGCAGTCTGGAGGCTTCAGACTGGGCACTGCTCTCCCTGCAGCTTGGGCAGCATCATGTCTCACCTCCAGCCTGCTTTCTGCACACCTGGTCCAACAGGGTTAGCTGTCCCAGTCGTGGATAACATCTGAGAATGAGCATTTGTGGACCTGCCTGGGAGCTTCTTCAAAAATGGCTCCAGCCCAGCTGCCCGCAGGGGAAGGTGCAGGAGCTGAGTGCTAGAGGGCAGTGGTCAAGCACAGAGCTGAGGGATCTTGGGGCCCCACTAAAGCCTGGGTGGTTTCCTCCTTCCTCAATCCAGATCAGCAATCAGAATGCCTGGAGTAAGAGCCTGATGCGGTGATCTGGAACCTGGTCTGAACAGAGCGGGCAGTGGCTTGCTTTGGTGGGGTCCAGTAAGGGCCAAACACTGCTCCTACAAAGGCAGAGCTTGGCAAGGCCATAGCACCTGCATCATCCTTTGCCAAGGCTTGTCAAGACTTGATGTGGCTGCACAAACACCCATGGCCCAAGCAGTCTGGGAGTCTGTGAGATCACAGCTGTCGTGGGTGGCTTCCCCACTGCCACAGAGTGCCAGGGCTGTCCCAGGCTGCTCTTTGAAGGCTGGTCAGCAGCACCTGCGCTTTGCCAGTGGCCCCTGAGAACGAGAACAGACCCTCTGTCTGGACCCAGTGTTTCTCTCGATCAGCCCACATGCTCGGGTACACGATGTTAAAGAGGCTGGCCGTCTCTGACCAATGCCAACATCACGTCTCCTGCAGCACCTAGCGCTCCTGCAGCACCTAGCGCTATCTCCTACCTCCCTGGAAATAGAAGAAGGAAATTTTGTGAGTTTTTCCCAGCGACATTAGTTAATAGTTGGCCATGTCATAAAGCAGGACGGTTTAAATTATTTTTGGGGCAGGTTGAATACAATAGAAAACCAAACTTCCATAAAAGTACCTGCCAAGCCCAACTCTAAATATAAATCATCTGCAGTGCCAGACCATCCCAAGCTAGTTCTGCTCCAGCGTGAATTATGGCTTTCCGTTCTTGCCTGAGCACATTAAATGCATTCAGCCTTGTCACGACGTGATTGTTCCTTCCCCTACCTGCTCTAGCACAGAGCACAATGTCTCTAGGACAAGTGAACTGAAAAGCAAAACCTGGACACCAGCTCATTTCTAAGCAGGTGTTACATTATAATATTTTCTCCTTTTGAGGCAGCCACTCTGCAGATGATGTATTATTGCTGTCTGCAAGTTTGAGACTCATGCAATGACCTGGAAATTCTTCCTGGGACCAGTACTAATTGCTTTCTTCTGGTACAGGTGGCATCAATGCAGATAGCCAGGCCTGAAGCCTCTGGGCTGAGTCTGGTCTTTCATCTGCTAACGAGGAGAATGACCTCCATGTGTTTCATTTCCACTGTGATGACAGGCAGGGCCCAGAGGAAAAAAAAAGAAAAAAAGAAAAAACTATTTCCTATGTTGTTGCCATTTTCAGAGCATTACTTAAATTTCTTTGAAAATCCTCACCTGCACAGGTAGCCCTCTATCTTAGTGACAGCTTCTCACAGTTGTGGCTGAAACAGTGATAAAGAAGATTTAAAAAAAAAAAAAAAAGTGCAAATCTTAAGGGAGGTTTTGCCATCCCACCACTGCAATGGGCAGTTCCCCTCTGGGGGCAGGGCAGGCAATTAGGTAATTAGCACCATCCTTTAGCCCTGCCATACACATCCCTCGTGGCAAATGAGCCCTAATGACATAACAAGGGCAGGTGAGCCTGCGATAAAAGGCACAGAGGGTCATAAATCCCCCACTACTTCTCCCCACCAGTGTCTTGTGTTCCCTGCTTGGGGGAGGTGGATCCTGTTGACCTGTCTGCTGGAGTCCAAAGAGGGGGTAACAGAAATAACCTAGAGGTTTCTATGCTGGCTTAGGGCTGAATGCAGCCATCTCTCTTTGCTTGGCCAAAGATTTGCAAAGGCCCTCTGGGGTTGGATGCTGTTCCCTGAGCAGTGGCTATAAGTGTTGTTTGAGAGACTTCATAGCAAGTCAGGCATTTTGTTGGTGGGCCTGTATGCTGCAGGACCCATGGAGGTTCTGAATGTGGGGGTTGAAAAGCAAAGTGAGTGTGAGGATTCCTCAGGTCCTCTGTTTCTACAGCTGTAGATCAGTATAGACAAGGTCCAATGTAGTCAGATGAAGCAACTGCTGTTTGGAGCCTGCAGTGGCTGGGTGCTGAGCCTGGAGGGGTGGACCCACCTAATCTCTTCCTGTACAGCGGTGCAGGTGTTTGGACCATGTTTGAAGGTGCAAGTGAGAAGCTGGGGGGTAAAACTTCTACTGAAGCAATGTGTTTCTCCAGCGGTTTTGAATGACTGATACATGGAATTGTGAATACTTAGGCTGGAAAAGACTCTTAAGATTATGAAGTCCACCACTAAACTATGTCCTTGTGCATCTCCTAAGAATCTCCAGAGATGGAGACTCAATTGCTTCCCTGGGCAGCCTGTTCCAATCCCTACCCACTTTCCATGAAGAAATTCTTCCTAATATACAATATAGATCTCCCTTGGTGTAGCTGGTCCCTGTGGAAAAGCTACAGTGACAGCCAGCTTGATGCCTCACACAGATCTGTAGCTGGATCAAGATGTTTCTAACCCATTTTAATACTGAATCAGGCTAACTTGTGTGGAGGGCTGGTGCCCACTTAGAGTCACATGGGTCAAATAACTTTTTATTGGTCTGCTGGAAGACTGGAATAGCCAGGAAGGGTAGAGTAGGGGCAGTAAATCAGATACCTGGGCTTGCTTTCCCAGCTGATTCCAGCTCACTTGGTGTTGCCATTGATTGGGGTGAGCATGAGCTTGGACTCACGGAGGGGCTATGAAGCAGCACTTGCACAAGCAGGGCAGTGATGCTGCAGAAAGGACTCTGCTTCATGCTGCACCACGAGCCAGATGGGAATGTTCAGAGCAGCCCACCTTCTTGCATCTGCTGGCCAGCATTGCAACACAGCTGGCACCAGAGCTGGCTAGAGCAGTGTCAGAGACACCACAATTGAGCCTTCCACCCATTTCAGGCATGAGGACACATCCTTGGCTCTTCTGGTTGTTTACAACTCTGAATTGTCTTTGCTGGCTGGGGATGTTTAGAAAGTGTCATTTGAACAGGCTTCTGTAGCACAAAGTCTTTCCAAACCAAATGTGGAAGGGCCAAACTGCGAGTGTTTCTGGGAATGGCTTCCCAAGGCGGAGCACTGCCTCCTTTGGTCGCTCCTGCCAGCTCCCAGGGCCCCACGGCTCCTGGTGTTTGAGCTGCAGTTTGGAGACTGTAGGCCATGCTCATCGCTACTGCGTGTCTGCAGGCTGAGGTGCTTCTCAGCGCCAACACTGCGCAGGCATCCTTGCAGCTTGTTGCAGGTGCATGCGAGTGTCTGGATGTGCACTGGGAGCTTCCGACCTCAGTGGCCCCTTCTTAGCTGCAATCCTGACCACCCCAGAACAAGGCTGTAATGAGGGCAGCAAGTAACACTTGGAGCAAAATGAGGTGGGAAAGGTCTTTTGGGAGTGCTGAGTCTGGAAAGCAGCTTGGCTGGGCTCAGTGGACCACTGCAGCTGCTGTGGTAAATCATGGGCACAGGGGGAGTCCAGGCTTGGCTGTAACATGGCAGTGAAAGGGTACAGCAGGGCATGGAGCTGCACACAACCAAGGCAGTAGTGTGGCTCCTACAAGTCTCTTGGCCAGGCTGGATAAATGCCACCTGGGACCTTAACCCTTGGAGATCTTCATGCATTGTCTTCATAGAGCTTTCTGACAAGTATCAGAGAAGCACTCCCACTCCGTGAGGTCAAGGATCTGGGCATAAAGCCACCAGCTTGCATCTGGCACATTAATTGCTCGTTTTCCTCTGCCCTAAGATCTTTCTTCACATCCTGGGTAATAGAAATCAGTTATCTCTGGAGCTACCAGTCTGCTCCAAGGAATCAGAGGCAGGAAGACACAGGCCTCACAACAAAACTTTTCCTATTACTACTTGCCAGCAAGCTTTTTGTGTTTTTCCAGGAGCTTTAGAGAATCAGCTCTGAAGTGCCAAGCCTCCATACCCTGTTAACTGGATTCCTGTTCTTTGAGAGAATGGTGCCTAGCTGCAGCACTGACATCAACACTTGGAGAAGCTGGCAGGTCACATGCTAGGAGAGGAAGCCTGTGTGCAAGGTGCTGAATGCCAAGCCCTGCTCCCTCTGCCAGCTCTTTGTTTGCGTATGGTTGCTCCCTGATCCTTGAGCCACCTCTTGGTCCCAGCACATGTTCCCAAATCGGGGAGTGCAACATTCTGGAGATGACATGACTTGAAAGCAGTGTGCCAGTGAAATACAGACACTCATCAGTCTTTCATTGGGGAAGAGGAGGTGATGTCTCCTCCTGTGCCTAAACACAGCCCAGAACCAATATTCCCCTGAAGCCATAGACCATTCCTACGGTGGGGTGCCTGGCAGCCCGCAGGACCTCATGGTGGTAGCTTCCCTGTGAGCAGTAAAAGTGTCTCCTGCAGATGCATGGGGAAACCAGGGCCTTCTGAGAAACAACTACCTAGAGCAAAAACTGCTGTTTGCCTGGAAGTTTTTGCTTTTGACAACACACAGGTATAGTTGAATTTTTTGGATGAAAACATGTTATAAAAGGCTGAATTTGAAGTGAAAGATTGTTTCAGCTTGGGTTTCATTTTACTTCAGATCTTTCTACATTCAGCCTTAGGTTAATGTATGCAGATAATGTATGTAATGAAATATTGTGTTGTCATGGCTTGGCATTTAGTGAGTGAAATGTTTCAGTGTCAGCCTAAAGCATTTCAGCCAGTGTTTCTGACATATCCAGCTAAAAATGTGTATCAGAATTTTTCTCCTGCAAAATATTTCCAAATTCTGCATGCTTTTTCCGGTTGATAACAGACACTGAGGCTCAGTAGTGCGTCTCCTCCAACCTTCTAGCTCACTTGCACATCTTTACTTGCTCGTCTCAGGCTTTGGGACCAGATTCTGCACCTCCCATGAGCTGGTGTAACTCCCATGAAATACATCTTGCAAGGGCAGAGGCAGCCTGGTGCACTGCTCTTTGAGCAGTGTTCTGTCCTGGTTCTTCCCCAGCTCAGCAGCAGGCTGCTTTTGTCCCCAGCTCAAAGCTCTGTCACCAATAAGAGTAACATGCTGTGTGTGACTGTAAGGCCTGCCAGATCTTTTCTCTGATTTCTTGCCAGACAGAGCTAACAGGAATAACTGTGGGCTGCCAGGTCCCCTCAAAGTGAAAGAAAACAGCATGCTTTTGCATAAATTTTTGGTCAATTGTAGGCTACCAACTTCCTGTCAGCCTTGGGTTCTGCCATCTCCTTTCAGAGGTTCTGGAAGTAAGTGGAACAGGGCTGGAGAGCATGGGCATCAGCTGTCTGGGATTCCTGAACAAAGCTGGGAGGCAGAAGCTGGCAGTGATGGGAGGACACATGGGCAGAAGAGAAACAGGACAGAAGCAGCTCTCTGGGCCAGATGTGCACGCTTAAAGCCCCTGCACAAGTTAACTGTGGGTGTGTTAGTGTCCAGCAGGGCACTCATGTCATCTCTCAAGCCCGTGGCAGGGAGTTGGACTAGATGATCACTGAGGGATCCTTCCAACCCAAGCCATTCTATGATTCTATAAGCAGGGATGGAATTTACTATAGACAACTTTTCACCCTAATTCAAGTCCTGCTTTTCCTTAGGCTTCCAGCTGTCCTTTGCCAGGATGTGTGGGGCCAAATGCACCTTGTACTCTCTTTGTGCGATCAGAGGAAGGATGTGGGTGACTGGATATGTCCCTGATTTGCAGTAGGAAGTGTCTGTGTGCAGACAACGCTAGCTCCACCTCAGCCTGCTCCTAGAAGAAGGTCAGATCTCAGCAGGTGCTCTGAATCAGGCATGAGTACTGAGTCGTGCCCAAAGGGCATGCTCTGAAAAACATTTTAATTTGCCATGACTGACACAGTCCTCCTGCAGAGAACACCAGGGTCAAACCAAAAACCCAATGAACCCAGATATGGGGTAGGCAGAGCAATTAAGCAGGAACAGTTTGGGCTTCAGTAAAGCCTGTAGGAGCCTGTACAGGAATTCATGTTTTCGCCTAGGATTGCAGGAAAAAGACCTGCATTGCCCTAATCTGGCTGGACCCCTATGCTATTTCATGGGAACCACCAAAAACATGAACATGCAGAATTATATCAGAAACTGAACATCCAGTCTTTGCCCAGCATCCAAGCCAAAGCAGTCTGTTGCACTGCTTGCCCTGTTGGGGAGGTGAGGCAGAGGGGCTGGGTGGAGGCTCCATCACCTCCCTCTCAGTTTGGTGTTCGAGGCTCTCCTGCTCCAGCCAGAGCAGCTCAATCCTAGCAGGCAGCGGAGGCACCAGGGCACATGCGCAACTGTAGGCCAGAGGATGGTGATGCCCTTAATGTTTACAAGACATCTTTCAGCCTTGCCACAGGTGCTCTCTCCTCCTACTGCCATGAAGGCTTTGGCAGCCAAGAAAATTGCAGCCAGGACACAGGGAGACCATGAGAAAAGTCTCTAGGAATACATTTAGCAAGACTCAAGTTCTAGCTTTTTGGAAAAAAAATGATATTCACTCACAGCCATGGACTGTAAAATGGCTTCTAAAGGTTTTTTTTTCTTGTTCTCCCATTAACTACTTCTGGAGACAGAACTGTGCTACCTCCTCTGCTCAGCCCTTTTCTGCTTTCATGCACAGAGGCCACATAACACTGTGAAGGGCCAGGGCAGCAATGGGAAGAGCTGGAAGTGGGTTAGTGAGTGTTGTGGGAGTGATGCTTGCCATAGGTCTCCAATATTGGCTGCACAGACCAGACTCCTGCAGACCTGCTGGTGTAGGGATGGGCTTAATCTCACTCTGGCAGACCAGCCTTGGTGGAGTCTTTTTACCGAAACATCGGGGAGATCTTGGATGGGGCCTACAAGTGGGGGGTGATCCAAGATGACTGATCTATTTTCAAACGTGGAGAGGTGGGAGTAGAAACACATTCTGCTCTTGCAGTGATATGGGATTGAAGCGGGGCTGGTGCCTCCAGATATGGTGCAATGCAAATGAGCTTTTACTGCTTTGATCTCTTTATCTTCCCTTTCTCTCCGTCTTTATGAAGAGTACCTTTAGCATCGTTTTCAACCTGCAGGCTTTCAGGAAAAAATTTCAGCTGGCTCTATGGCTTCAAGTACCATTCTGTCGGCAGCCCTAGCTTTACTCCAAGCAATCCAGGCGTTTTGTGGTGACCTCAGATTTTGAGATACAGAGGAAGGGAGATAACAAGAACCTTTATGAATCACTCTTGTGCTATCTGAAGAATTTCTAAAACCGTCATATATTGCCTTTAGGCTTCTTTTTAAAAGGTGGTTTACTTGTGTGGTTTTTACTGGATGCTGAAGTGAGTGGCCAGAAGATGGGTAGAGACATTGCTCACCCCCAAGTGATTTCAGCAAGACAACAGGGCTTCATGTCTTGCAAGAACAGGTCCAGTGTTGGACTTTTCTGGGATAAGTATGGGGATTTTGGTCTGGTTTGTACAGCTCCCACAGAAATCAGGCTGCTGGGCCAGAACTGGGAGGCTTTAATGTGTTACTGTGTAATCAATTAATCAAGAGAATACCAGGTTGTTAACTTTTCCCCCACAACCATCTTAAATATTTCTGCTGAAGTGCCTGAGTGCAAGAAAGCTCTGTTTTACAGTCTAGGATTCAGCACCAACATTGAGAGGAATTGGAGTTGAGTCCATGCTGGGAAGAGATGACACTAAAATCCTGAACTTCTGGGAAAATGTGAAGATATTGATATAGTGGATTGATTTAGGACTTTGGAAGGTGGTCACCATTTGGGATTCTTAGTAGCTTTCTTCAAAAACTGAGGGCAGCAGTCAGATATGCTCTTTGCAGTCACCTTGCCCCCTTACAAAAGAGGATCACAAAGTCCATTTTCCTGAATACTGAAAATCTTATCCAGTGGCTTGAACACTCTGTCTTTGCTTCCAGATGTTGCCACATGTCTGGGATCTCCCTGAGGTATGAAAGAAGCCAGGAGTCCACAGGGTGCCCCAGCATTGAGTCCCCTGAGCCTAACCTCAATCTTGTGGAAACCTCAGAGCAAAGGTCTAGTGCTACTGGAGGTAATGGCCAGACTTTCTGCCCCTTTGGAGTACAGACAGAAATGACTGGGGAATGTCTTCACCCAGCCCCACGATTGCATCCAGGAGAGCAGTATCTCTGTGAAGCCACGTGCACTTCACAGATCAAGAACCAGATCTACATCTGGCTCTGAAAGCTATGTGCTTGGCTTCAACCACTGCAGATTTCATCTTCAAACCCTCCTGGCTGAGCAGCCACGATCTCACTGTGTTACTCTAGTGTAGCTTCAGCCTGTTTTGCTTTAGGTCTGTTGACCTCTGCCTGTGCTAATTTCTAGAGTGCATCTCTGGGGAGGCTTTTTGCCTGTAGCTTGTGAAGAGGTTTATCAGGTGCTTTGGGTGTGCTGGGAAGGGTTCATCTGTCCCAAGTTCTGTGGCTAGCTTTTAGACACCAAGAGTCTGAGTGAGATATCAATCCTGGATCCCTGAAGTCCTGCCCTGGAGGCGGATAGTCTAGTGAGACTGTGCTGCTCCCTGCAGGGACGTCTGTGGCTCCGCGTTTCAGAGCACCACCACCACAGACTGCATCCCACCTGCCTGAATGATTATGCCAAAGATAAATTCCTTTGATCTTTAAATCTGTATCATTCCTGAACACTGTGGCTCCAGTCTCATAGCATTTGTAGAGACCATGGTAAGCAGACTTACTGGAGAACCCAAAGCATGCTGTGTGTCACATCATTTTTTGGTAAAGCAGATCAGCTAATCAGTGAATAATCAAAGGCTGTTCATGAAAGAAGGTGACATCAAAGCAAATAATTTCAGGAACCCCTCGAGGGCCAGAGAAGTTGTAATGTCTGAGGCTGAATCACATGGTCTCAGTTTCCATGAACTGTGTCTCAGTTTTCCTGCAGGTACAAGTTAGAAATGCTTACAACAAATGTTTAGAATTAGCTGGGGAAGGCGGGGGGGGGGGGGGGTGTTAAATCACACTAATTATAGCCATGATGGCTTTGGTTCTGTGCCATTGGAAAGCATAGGTAACTGACACAATGCAAGAGGCCTTAAAAGACATCGCTTTGTGGGTGAACGCAGGTGATGCCTGAGCCATGTTTCAGTTCTGAGACCTTGTGTTTCTTCACTGACAGCACTTCACACTGCTGGTGCACAATGATCTGACAGGAGAAGCTGCTCTGCTTTTGGTTGGTAGCTTACAGAGAGGACAGACAGGCCAGCTGTTGGGGACACGGGACCAGGAGAGCTCTGGGACATGAGGGTAAGGGCTTGTCCCAGTGCACCAAGGCAGTGTAGTCTCCTGGACTCAAAGGCAAGAAACTGGACAGTTCCTCTGCTGATCCTTCTTTGCAAGCTTGCATGGAGGTGTTGTGCCCTGTTTCCACTCTTGTTTTTCTGACTGAGTTTAAGGGGCTTTGGGTGTTGAATAATGTCTTCTGTGGGTTTCTGTAATACCTGCTGTGGCATGGTTCCCAGCTGTTTAGTGGCTTCTCCTGTGCAAATGGCAATCACCATGCTTAGATACAAGTAACCCAACACTTCTTAGACCTCAGTAGGTGCTAATGACTCAAAAGAGAGCTGCTTGGGAAAGCCAAAGTCACTGAAAACCTGAGAAAGGTCCAGACGAGTCTGTGATCGGTGTAACCCATGAATCTCTAACCCCTCCACTGGAGATGTTGAAAGAAAAAAAACTGAGAGGTTCAAATACCATGGTTTCATTTCAAAATGAACTGAATGTGGCTGACTGAAGCAATCATCCCCAAACAGTTGAATAGGTAAATAGATTGACATTAGCTTGAGAGGAAGTACTTCCACACTTGCTTGCGCTAGGGATGTACATAACACAAGAAATGCTAGTAACAGGAAAAGCATGAGCTTGGGAAAACAACAATAAATCAACAAATCTTTACATGAGTAATAAGTCAAACACTTATTCCCACAACACTTCAGGCAGGAATCCTGCGCTTTCACACAAGCATGGGCAACCTGTGGAGAGCCATCTTGTGCTTCTGTGGCTAGCAAAATCACTGAGTCCAGGGCCATGCTCAGGAAGTACATTTCCAGCCCTCAGAGGTACTCTGAATTCCTTCCCGCCACCTGTCCTTGCATCATACCCTCTGCACTGACCTCATAACTTGGTCGCTCAGCCACACTGAGCCAGGAGTGATGTCCGCTGCCCCATAGGTGCTCGCATAGGGTCCCAGTGGGATATCACTCTGGAGCGACCTGTCCATAGCCAGAATCCTCAGGGAAGCAAGACAAGCAGAGTGTTCAAAGACAGGTCGCGTGAGCAGTAAGGCTATCAGAGTGATGGTAATGGTATTTCCCCTCTGACATGTGGATGATTCTGAAAGCAGCGTTATTTTGGTCCTCTCTAGACTGTGTGGGTATCGATCAAGGTAGAGGAAAGAAGGGGTCAGGATAGGAGACTTTGTATGAGACTTGAAAAGTGTCCTCTGCAGTGAGAAAGTAGTATTCCTACATTGCCAGCAGAAGGCAACTTAAGGAATAGGCCTCAGAATTTCAAGATCTTGAATGTTTCAGATCTATGTTTTGTTTCATAGCCTTTCTATGTTTTTTTTTTATTTTTACATTGTTTCGCAGCATGTCAAAACATCAGACTGATTCATTACAGCATAAATGAGACACTTTGATGTAGGGGAGAAAAAGGTTTTTTAATGGGTGCTAAGTAGCAATTGCCCCTAGGGATTTAAAAATAAAAATAGAAGCAGCACAAAATAATATTTTAACCCTTCTATTATACCACAGGATCATCTGAATATAGAATGCTGACTTCCATACAGAACAATATGGACAATAATGTTACTTTTGCATTCATTCTGACAATGGATTTTTGAATTTTCATATTTTTTGGGGGGGGATTTTTTCACCATTTGTATGGAGAGGAGAAAAGATATGATGAAAAGGACAGCAACAAAAACAAACAAACAGAAGACTTTGTCTGGACTATCTTAAAATAGGGCACACGAACCCACTCAGTTTTGCCCCAGGACGTATCTCTGGAGAGGCCCTCCCCATGTCTCACATGTTGGGTCTGCAGGAGCTCAGTTAAAATGGTGATGTGTTGTGCAGAGAGCAGCCAGCTCAGAAAGGCCACTCTAATATTGATGGGTTTTGCCAAGGGAAGATTTCCTCCTTCAGGCTTTTATCCTCCTGGAGCCCTTGGGTCCTGGTACAGCCTTGTCTGTGAGGGTCAGTCAGACCCTATAGCTGGCGATCACAAAGACTGGGACAGGCGCAATGACCCAGATTCCTCCAGCTCCCTAAGCCCAGACTTTGTCACCTGTGGGTCAGGCCTAGGTCCTTGTTGCTGGTGTTCTTTTTTTTCCTATTTGCAGCACGCCTCTCCAAAAGAGCATAACTCACTTTCCATGGCTTGCTGTCTCTTCAAAAGCAGGTGCATACCCATGCTCTGGAAAAGCTCCTTGTGGTGGCTGGCATGACCAGTGGTCACAGAAACACACTTTACTCCTTTCCATCACTTTGCAGGCAGAGCCTGGGCTGTGATAAGACATTTTCAGTGAAATGAAGTTTGCAGGGGTTTCTCTCATGGGAGCGCCTGCCTTCTTAGTGGAGAGGAGATGCAGAGCATGGAACAGGGATTTATTCTGTGCAAACCACATGACTGATCCAAGACTTCTTTCTTCCCTCTAGAGACCTCAGCATGAATAACATCAGCCAGCTGCAGCCCAGCACTTTCCGTCACCTGCGCTTCCTGGAGGAGCTGTAAGTAGCTGAGCATGGCTGGGGTCATGCTGCAGAGGGTGCCTGTACCTCTGAAAGCAGCCCACAGGCTGGCATGGAGGGAGGCTGTGCACTGGGAGAGAGTTAATTGCTGCTCTTGCTCTAGGGGGTTGAGTAGGGATATCACCTTTAGGCTATGTTGCACGTGCCAAATGCCAGAACAGAAGAACCACCAATCCATTATGCAAAAATCAACCCCAGAGCAGAGCCAGAAAATGGGGAGTTTCATTCACCCTTCTGCAGACAGGGACCCCTCACAGCCTCCTGCAAGCCAAAGACGTGATAACTTCTGGGCATATGGCAGCTGGGACAGCAATAAGCCTGGGTAATAGAAGTCTGAAGAGTCATCATCCCCAGAGGCTGGGGTGTCCCATCGTGCACCAGCGAGCACTGCGGTCTGAGCAGGCACACAGACAGCAGCAATCCCAGTCCCCGGGGTTTGGCATGTGGCTGTGTGTCAGTGAAGGAGTGGCCCTGCTGCTGAAAGTGTGAAATTAACCACCAGCATTAGCAACTGCTGGAACCCCTTGGGAGCCCCAAAAATGAGAGCCTGGGGGGTAGAAGATTCAGGTTGGCCATTTCTTCATGGGTAAATTGCACCTGTATGGTCTTATTCCACTTGACCATGAGAAATACCTCCAGGTGCTGTTCTCATGCTCTTGCTCCTTTCAACACAATAGCTTCTGCTGAAAAATGCAGTTTCTTCAAAACACTATTACGTAGCATGAAATACTAATATTAAAGTTGTATTTGATGTATGTGTTGTAAACTTAGTGTGTATATAACATGTACAATGGTTTCATGCCAAAATGAAACTCTTTGGCCTGAGTTGTTTCTTGCAGCCAACACCGCAGATGACAAATATTTTGAAAATGGTGGATTCTAAAATGTCAGAATCCCTTACAGAAAATGTGTTTGTGCTGCCCTGAGAGGAGGTATTTGCCTCTCCCAGAGTGGCAATGAGTGATATTATCCCACACGCTATGCTACCTGTGTTCATGCTCGAGAAGGTGGTGGAGTGACTCTAAATCATCAGCACCCTGTGATAAATAGTGTAACACCATTGATGTGTGCAGGCTGTGGTGCTGACCTGCTGCCACCTGACTGCCATGAACTCAGGCACCACTGCCATGAGCAGGAAGTCCTGTCTATGCACACATCTGCACATGTTCATGTGAACACATATTCAGACTTACTTCTCTGAATGTTTTTTATTGACCAGCGAGACCAGACAAGATACCACTGGGGGCAGTACAGATTCCCTCACAGGCAGTATTTTCTGTTGTACACAATTAACAATTGTCTTGCTGCAAGCAATCATGTCCTGATTGCATGTCATATACAAACAAAACGGTCTCAGCCAGCGATGAATAAATATTCATAGATTCCAATAGAGCCAGCTTCCCACAGCAAAAAATAATTATGAATGAAACAGATGAAGAGGGAAAAATTAAACAGGAAAATTTGAAAAATAATTGGAAGTTGTTAGAGAGCAGTTTACTAGAGGATCAAAACACCACAACTGCTCATTTGGAAAGCGAAGGTATTTTGACCAAGAAAAAACACCACAATAAGGAGAAATGGAAACTATCACAGAGTTATTAACGTTGGGAAAGACCACTAAGGTCGTCTAGTCCAACTGTCAATCCAACATCGCTATTCTAACTAAACCATGTCCCCAGGGGCCACATCTACATCTTTCTTGAACACCTCCAGGGATGGTGACTCCACCACCTCCCTGAGCAGCCAGTTCCAGTGCCTGACCACTCCTTCTCAGAAGATTTTCCTAATACCCAATCCAAACCTCCCCTGGTGCAACTTGAGGCCATTCCCTCCTGTATGGAGGTCCTTAAGTTTGATCCCTATGGTTAGAACGGGGGCAACAGCCACCTGCAGCTCCACAGGCTGCATAGGCCCAGCTCCCCTCCAGAGACCAAATGGCTGTGTCTCACAGAGAGACGGAAGAACGCAGTGGTTAGGACACAAGTGAGGGCACCAGGGCGATTCCAGCTCAAAGCTCATACTCTCTGTGTGGTCTTGGTGAGGTAATTTTCCCTGCCAGTGCCTCTGTTTACTGTGTGACAAGAAAGGGCCTCTCAGGTGTGCCAGGACCTGTTAGTCATTAGTTCTTACTGCGAGCTGCTCAGGAAGGTGTTGCTGATCCAGTTAGCGCTCAAGCTCAGAGGCTGCCAGAGACCAGGTTATTCAGGCCTTGAAGAGGCAACGCTACTGAGGACTCCTCTCTGACGGCTGTCTGTCAGTCCTGGCTGCACAGCTTCCTCTGAGCTGTCACCACCCGCCTCTGGCCTCAGCAGGGACTGGGCAGAGGCCATCAAGGCTGTCCTTCCCTCCAAAGAAAGCCTCCATTAGTAAGGAGGTGCTCGCATGTGGGCCTCACACAGACAGGGAGCAGCCTGGAGTTTAGTGCTTCTCCTTTTTGTTTCTCTTTTTTTTTTTTTTCTTTTCTTTCTTTCTGGCAGCGGGAAGAATGTTTAAAGTTGCTAATAAATTCCAGTTAATGAAGCCTGAAAAGCCAGAGCTGGGTGCCAAGAGAAACAAGAGCAATCAGTAGAGAAGGAATAGAAAGAGGATCTTGAAAGCCGGCCTGGGAATAATAACATGTTGAAATGTGTTCGCCGGCAAGGGCTTTGTTACCGCGCTTTGAATCCAAACACGAGAGCTCGATGCCAAGAAGAGAAACTGCAGCCAAAGGCAGGTGTTCATTGCCATTCACCTCCTGCTCCAGGGCACAGCGGCAAGATCAGACCCCTTCCCAGCCACTGGCTCTTTCACCTGCCTCTTCTCGGGCCCCGAGGGCAGAGGGACTCAGCGTCACGGGGAGTGCCATGCCTCTGCATTGATTCAGGAACAGCAGGAGCTGTGGCCTCCCCTTTCCCAGGCAGCTCTTGCAGCTCCAAGGACTGGAGGCCAATAAGCAGCATTGCTCTGGGAGTTGCAGATCCTCTGGACATTTGTGTGCTCTGCTTCCCCAAGACACTGCCTGCCTCCTGTGCCTAAAGCAACAGGACACTGCTACTGAGCAGGATGCTGTGGCTCTTCTGCAGCTTGTTAGAGGCAAGGCAGCTAGCTCTAGGACTTTATGATCTCCTGGCTGACATTGCTGCTTGGCAGAGGACAGCACTGATCACCAATGCAGTGGCTGGGCAACAGAACGGAGAGGATTAAAAGATAATTCCTCCTATGAAGCCTTCCAGAGGTCACCCTTGTGCAATCTGGCATGGTGTGGAGGCAGGCGTTGGCCAAGGTACAGGTGAGGACAGAGAAGTAGGGCTTCCAAGGGGTTCTCCACTGTGCACCTTGAAAAATGTTACTAAAGAGGCCCAAGTGCAATTCAAAATGTTGTGGAAGTTTGGAGATCTCAGTTCTTTTCCTTCTCTATTAGTATTGTGGATAGAGTTCAGTGTTTCAAAAACCCATGCAAGTGAGAATCCCTGCCCCTAATTTTCCTGAAAACTGTCTTCCAAATGACTATCTCTGTTCTAGGGTACCCCAACTGAGGCACGCAGATTAGAGTCTGAGTTCAAAACTGGTCTGGAGTGAGCAAATCTCCCCTGAAAACCTTGACAGTTTATAAGGGGATGACATGAAGGTATTTAGTGTCCTGTATTGGGTTTTTCAATAAGGAGTTGTGTCTTACTAAATCTTACTTGGCAAATGAATCCAAACTGGCTTGCATATGAACATTCATGTGGGTTGAAAACTGGCTGGAGGACCATAAACAAAAGAAATGAATGTTATCAATCTATCGAGTTGGAACAGGCATTTGGTGGGGGCATGGATAGCAGAGTTAGAAATAGGCCTGTGTAGTCTCCTCCTCAAGGATGGAGTAAGGCTGTAAGGACCACGTTAGAGACACCTCCAGGTGATACCACACTAGGACCAGCTGCAGATTCCTGCGTGGGAAGGGAGAGTCCAAGCCTGACTCTTTTCTCAAATGTACCGTGTTTTTACTCACATGTCTTAATTGGCTTCATTCCTGTTTTGCACCAGCACAAGAATAAACTTGGGCATAACATGGAGCCCTTGGTCACCTGTGCACCTGGAGGATGGCACGATCTTGACATGATGACACTGTTTAGACAGAAGTGCAGCGAGTTTACCTGGGAACAGATTCTGCCCTGACAGTGTTAGTGCTTGAGAAATGAACCAGAGCAGGAGATCAAAGAGGAAGGCTGACATGAACAGTAAAGATGTGGCAAGGGGAAAATTCCACTGCGATATGGACATACATATTTGTACTGTCCTGCCAATGGGCAACGTTCCTGCCTCCTAATGTGAACGATAAGGGCATCACCGTGTTGTCTGAGCACATGACATGAGCGATCATGCCCAACAAACAGCCTTTGGGCGTGCCGTGGAAGTTGTAGCATGACCAAGAAGCCCAAGATACAGGAGGGGGTGGGAGCCTGTGGTAACCGAACTACAGCAACCATGAAGTGGTAAACCATGAGTTTGTTCCAACTTGGAGTGTATTGGGAATGCAGATCAAAGCCTGGAGGAATGTTCCCAGAAATCACTGGAGGGGGAAGAGGAGGGGAACAGAATCTAAAATCCATCAAACATGCAAGCTTTCCAAAGCAAGTCAGCCAACTCTGGCTCCCACCCACCTTCCACCTGCCCCTTCTCTCCCTCTTCCGTCAGTCATTTTAAACCCAGAGTTTTCCCTTTGTGCCAATCCATCTCACTGTGTAAGCTTCAGGACAGCAGGCTATGAAGCTGAACCAAGACTGCCTATCCTAAAGAGAGACCTGAGCAGGCTTGGAGCTGAGCCTGCGTGCTGTGGATCAGATGTTCATGGCTGTAAGTGAAACTCCCCTTCCTCTGTGGGCTTGGGACACAAGGGAGTGTTGCCTCTTGGTCCTTCCTTACAGTGTTTTTTGTTTTGGTCCACAGAAGAGGCAAATGAAGATCTGTCTCAGGGGAAGTCATGCTGGCAGCATCATTGTTCCCTTTTAAATAGAAAGGAAAGGATCGTTTCAGTGAATTTCCTGTGTGATCTGGCTTCTGGAGATGTGTTCAACGGGTGTGGGTGCCTTCCTGCCAGGCTGAGAGATTTCTGAGTAGCCATAGAGGGAGAGGGACAGAGGGAACCAAGCACCAGGGAGATTTTCAGGTGGCAATGAACAGAGGAAAGGTCACGCACATGGGGAGCCTGCTGTGCCTTGGAGCTTTTACACAGACTGACCCAGGAATTAAAACATGGTAGCAGGCATTTCCTCCTAGTGGTCACTCCTCATGCTGGACAGGACACCTCAAAAGACCTACTCATTCTTGGCCTGCTTTCAGAGAAATGGCACAGCCCCATTGCCTGGGACAGCTGGCTACCGACCACAGCATTATGCTATACCTCCTGTCCTGAGAGGCACAGCAAGCCTCCAAAGCCCATGCTCCCAAACCTGTGTGTACATCTCATCCACGCACCCCTGTAGGATAGCAAAACCTCAACCTGCGTGCATAGACACAGCCATCTCCCACCTCCAATGGCTCACCTTGGACCCGCACAGTGCTGGCAGTTGCCTTGGGAGGTGGATCAAGTGGAGTGTCTGTGGCTGGTGCACTCGTTTGTGCCTGCTCCTTGGCTCGGCACAGAGCTCCACACCTTGGGGAGAGCACCTGGCACTGGGAAGCAGGCAAAGGTAGAGGAGAGAAGAGCCAGAGGTGAGCCAGGAACATGGCAGAGTCCCCATGTGGCAGAGCCAAGGACAGAGGCAACAGGATCACGACTGCCTTTGCTGAGGCTGCGGGATGCTCTGTGCCTCTAGATTCACCCATGGACAGTGCCCAGTGAAACTTCTCACAGGTCTGTTTTACCCTCATGCACTGTTTTGCTTGTGGTGCTGAGATGCCAAAAGTTGGCCCAGCAAACAGCCATGCTACTCTCCTCCAAGCCACAAGTTCCACACTCCTGTCCTGATAGTCCTGGAAGTCCTAGCTCCATTTAGGGACCTGGCAAACAGGAGCGGGTCCTGCAAGCACTTGAATGTACCCAGGAACATAAATATAAAGGCTCACAGCAGCCAAGAAAAAAGTCAGGAGGCACATGTAACACGTGTGGAGTCCTGCAGCAAGGGCATGGGGGCAGACAGGAGCTCCAGGGAGGCGAGGACAGACAGTCCATGCAGAGGAGCTGGGACAGCCTGCTGGGACAGATGCTGGGAGCAGGCTGAGGTTCCGTGCAGGAACACCTCCCCTCCAGGCAAGCACTCTTGTCTCCTGGACAACACTCCCTCCCATGTGGAAATCAGCAATCAAAAGGAGCAATTACCACAAATCACAGCCCCCAAGTGACAAATAGCCCAGCCTGCCAGGCAGCTTGCAGACTGCAAAGAGGCAGGTTACAACCTGCTCACACACATTAAAGAGACGACCCTGTGCTGTTTATGCTGTCGGAGGCCTAATTACGGGAGTAATTTTCTCTAGATTCCCGAGGGGAGAGACAGGGAGGGATAGAGCTCGGGCACCCGCACAAGCCTGCTCTGCTGCTGGTGAGTGTGACTCCTCAAAGAGCTCAGATCCTCTCCATGACCCCTTCAGAGGGCTCACTGCAACGTGCTCTGCTTCCAGCCTGGATTATTCTGCTCATCCTCAACACCTGTCTTCTTCACAGCCAAAACATCTAAAAAGAAACAGGCTTTGCCAGTGCTAAATGAATAATACTACATGTTTCCTAGTATCTGTGCCAGCCTCTTGGGTCTGGTTTGGAGTTTCTAAGAGACTGAAGATGTGCCTGGTCACAAATGATGTTAACTATCTCGTTTAGGGGATGCAGCATTCCAGTTCAAACACAACAGCAAGTTTCTTACCCTCTGACTATGGGAAGTCCAACCTTGACTTCTTTCTTCCCACTTGGGGACGAGAAATGAAAGCGCAAATGCCATAGTAATTTGGGATTGAGAATCAGGTCACTGAACCATTTTCAGTTCCCAACGCTGCTGCTCTTTGTGCCGTGACCCTGGTGGTCCTACTCTCCATTGTGATGCTGCTTTGCACTTTCTGTCGCTTCACAATCATCTCTTCAGCAGGCCATGTTGTCCCCGTCCTTGTCTTCCCTCCTATGGTTTTCTCCAGCCACAGCTCATCTGAGAACCACTTTTATGTTCTCTGTCCTGGTTTTGGAAACCATACTCAGGTGAACTGGCTCTGTTGTGGCATTGCCCTGCTATTCCTACCTCCAGCCCCGTTCCCAGTCTCCCCTCATAGTAATGACACCAAACTCTCCAGTGCTGAAGGAGCTGGGCCTTAGCTGCTACACAGGGCACAGGGCTGAGGATGAGGGAGTGGAAGGAAATCAGGTGGCATCAAGCTTTGACAGACAGGGCAAAAGAGGACCTGTGGGATGCAAAAACAGACAATTTGTGGACAAAAGGGACAGATGAGGGTCTATGATTTAGGGATAGTCATGCCCATGTATGACCAGAAAATAGCTTTCTCTCTGCCCCACTCCTGGTGCCAGGCATCTACTGCGGAGCAGGGTCTGTGGGTCGTTCAGTGACTCTAGCAGAGGTCCCTCACACAGGCAGCATGCGCTATGATTTCTGTGGTGAGGGGTCCTCTGCGGGTATGTAGGAATGACTTCAGCCATGAGCAGCTGCTGGATGCTGAAAACACCAGATTCAGGTCTGTGAGCAGGAATAAGTCATCGTTTTCTTTGCATACTCCCCAAACTGCAAGAAAGGGTCATATGGAAGGGTTGCCTGAGCACACCACTGCAGCTCAGCTTGCAGGTGTGTTAGAGCATTCTCCTCAAGAGGGCTGTGGCAAGATGCATGAACTGTTAAGTCTCTGCAGACAAGGGACTGTCATTAAAAGGATGTTGACACGCTACTGGCTCTTCTTTTCATTGCAGACGCCTCTCTGGAAACCAGATCTCCAGTATCCCAGGGGAAGCTTTCTCTGGCCTCTACAGCCTGAAGATTCTGTAAGTAATTCACTTCCCTCTGCACAGCCACCACTGCCCCTGCCTCCCTCAGCACCCTTGTGCCAGGCACTGGCCGTGCAGCGGGACTTGCAGAATGCAAAATTGCAAAGCGGTGTGGTGCCAGCTGTTAAACCCACACTGGTTAACATGCCGCTTGGTGAGTGAGGAGCTGCATCTCACTCCAAGACCACCACATACCTTCGGCACTGATTCCTCACTCCTGATATGAGCAGGTCACCTCCAGGGCACAGCCCTCCGTGCCACGTGAAAAAACACTGCAGGAGAATCTGCAGAGGTTCCCATTTTGGATAAAACTCACAAAATCTCCTGATGTGGTATCCCCCAGATGTGACGTCTAGACCCCAAACTGACCACATCTGTCCTGCTGCAGATCCTGGGTCTGGGTTAGACCAGGGGATGCTCACACAGCCCAGACTCAGGCTGCCCACAGGAGTGATGTGGACTCAGGTAGCTGGGTCTAAGAGCACAGCAGCCATCAGGGCCATGCCTGAGAACTGCCAGCCCCAGAAAATGAAGGCCTCAGGGTGGCCACCTCACCTCTGCCCATCCAGTGGGGATGGGATGGGACTGCTCACACCCATGGGAAGCTCTGTGTGACAAAGGCTACCAGCAGGTTCCTCCCCAGTGTATGGCTCTGTGGGCCAGGTCTGTCTCACTGCTCAAGGAGTCACACAGCATTTTGCATCCATGTGACAGTCCCACGGGGTCTGTACAGGGTATTCAGCCGGGAGCCACTATTCCTCACTTTCAGGAACCATCTTAAAAGTCTCCTGCAATAAACATTTCATCCCCAAAGGGATGTTTTGAACTCAGCCGCAACGTGAAATTGTTGTAGCCGGTCCAGTTTATACAGAGTGAGCAGGTACAAACCTGTTCCCAGGATTAGAGAGCATTGGGCTGTTTACTACGTCTTCTGAAGATGTAAAGTATGAATCCTGCCCTAAATCTCAGGGCTTAGAGATTTATCCATCCCCTGCATTAGGCAACAAATCAAAGGAACTGAAGAAAAACCGCAGTTCTCCCACCCGATTTCAACAAGAGGAACTTTCTACTTCAGGAACTCGGGAGCTTTTAAAGCCGCTTTTAATCAATTCCTATTTGCGTCAAGCCCAGGTAACTACTGATGCAGAATGTAAGAGCACAGCTCCCTGCAGGTTGCAATAACAAGAGGAGCTTTCTGCCTCTGCCTGCGTGCAGATGGGCTCATGGGCACCAGGAGAGGCAGGTCAGTGAGTGGCCTCATTGCAAGACCTGAAGGTCTGGAGGTAGAGGGAGAGTTGAGCTGAAGATCTCATGCTTCCGGACAATCTGCCTTGCTCTCATCTAGGCTTTGCCCTGTGACACAGGGTGGCCACTGGGCTGTCATACCAACCCCTCTGGCTTCAGGTTTGCCCTAAATTTACAGCACCCCTCTGGCTTTTCCCATGGAGTAACCCAGCTCCAAGAACAAGGAAGGAAAGGTTGATACTCAGAAAATATATCATTTAGAGAAGTTCCTGCTTTCAAAAAGCAGGGCACTGGCAGCCCTCATGTCACTGGGAGCATTTCACTTTTCAAAGCCTCTGATAAATCCCTGGCGAGGTTTGCAGAGCTGTGTTGGGCTGCCATGTGCTGTGGTTTTAATTGCTGTCTGTAGCAATACTGTGGGCTCCATGCAAGTGAGATCACTTGTGGATGCAGTTGTGAGTTCTCCCCACTCTGTGAATCCCTGCTTCCTCCAGGAACAGCATGCACCTCCATTCATATTTCTGTCACCACAGTGAGGCCAGCAGTGAGGGACATGGGAAGGACAGGCTGGACCCTGGGAATTTGCTGGAACAGGACTGGAAGGTTTGCCTGGACAGATGTTGGGAGCATCCAGCTTATTCACCTTGGGAAGGCTGTTGGCAAGGTTGGGGTCTCTCACTGACTTCCTCTGCTGAGAAAAGTGTGAGGAAAAGCAGAAGGTGCTGAAGGAGGCAGGTGATATGTGAGGTGTAACCAAGTGCCAGAGATCTGTAAATCAATGTGCTTGACATAGCAGCCAGAGCATGTAGAAGTGTGCTCTGTACTGGTCATGGTGAGCTGGGGAGCATCAGTCTGGCCCCAGTTACATCCATGTCCTGTGAAGCTACACTGTGCAGAGCACAGCATTTCATGGTCGCCCAAGCTGCTTCCATGCTGCTCCCCATCCAGATCAGATCCTTGCTCCCTTACGACCAGTAGAACCACTCCTGCAGTCATGTGTTTTTCTCTGCACTTTAATCTCCAACGACAAACCACACATCTTGAAGGAGGTATCTGGAGAGGGAATCTGAAAAGCCCATGAGGCAGGAAAGATCAGAGGAGTGCTGGATGTGAGGTATTAAAAGAGAGGAACAGGGAGGAACGTCGTGTCTCCTCACTTTCAAAAGGGCCAGGGCATCAAGCTTATACTTAACCATCCTGTTTCCAAGGAAAATCAAAAGAGAAGTGGACCTGGGGAGGATGAGTCACCTGTCAGGCTATTCACCTGGTGTTGGAGGCTGAGCTCCCCTGGAGGTGCCTGGCTGCATCTGACAGACTCCGAGACCGGCTGCTGGGCTGGATCCCAACCTGCACCCGGGCAGCTGCTGAGGGGGAAGTTTGTTACCCTGCTGGCAACATGGGGCTGCATGGGGCAACTCAAATCCACAAGGAAAGCAGAGAGATCAGCTAATGGGGAGAGGGGCTGGAAAATGCAGGATGCTGCAGGGAGACCGACAGAAAGGCTCCCTAGATGGTCAGGGTTAACCGGCTGCACAGACAAAACTAGGCACTGGTGACTGGCATGGAGACAAGTAAAAAAATGGCCTGGGGCTGGGGGAAATGCCAGGAGACAAGATGGACAAATTAAAGAAAAAATGAGTCAGCTGATGTTACTCACCCTCAAGGAAAAATGAATGAGGATGGAAGTAATCCTTCAAGGACAAGAAGCTGCTGCAATGAGGAAGGAAATACTTATTCCCCATACCTGAATGACAGGACCAGCAGGCTTTGGAGCAAGATGGCACCAAGGAAATTCAGGACAGATTGCCTCTGTGGATGTGTATCTGCTGTCACGGGTTGGCTGAGGTGTGACAACAGGCATGGCTGGAGGTGGGAATGGCTGCCCCAAGCATACCCAGCTGAAGCCTGCAAGTGTTCGGGAGCTGACTCACACCAGGCTCAGAGATTTCCCTGTGGTGACAGGGGTGTCCCCCAGGGAGACAGGGATGGTAATTAATTTTAATGTGCTGTGGCCTTGGAGTTCACTGCAGCCATGTGAATGCCCACAAGTAAACTCTTGGGCTGTTTACGGGCCTGGTGCTTTCCCAGTCTTTCCAGAGAATTAATTTATGTTTAAAAAAGGATGGGAAACACCCTGGGAATTCCTCCACAAACCTGCCTGTGCAGATGGTCCTCTCCCTGCCCTCAGAGTGAATCCCAGAGCTTCTTGAAGCAGGACCAGATTCTTGGCCTTGCCTCCATCGGCTGCTTCACTGCACAGAAACCACCTGGAAAGTGGCCATAAAGATAGGCCTGTGCAGAAACCATGTAGGGGTACAGCCAGGGAAGCAGATGTGTGAAGACTTGGAGGAGAGCAAGCGAAAAGCCAGGCACTCCGCTCCCAAAAGAACATCATGACACAGTGGAATGTGCCAAGACCTTCATGTGCTGAGCCCTGGGCCTGCCCCGAGCAAGGGTAGATGTGGCCTCCTTGGCTCCCTTAGCTCAGCACAGGCTGGCAGTGGTAGATGCTCAGTGGCAGTAGCTGATGATCTGCAGTCTTCTCAGCTGATGGGGACGTCTCTTTGCAAAGGGATTTTGTAAATGCACCTCTCCCAGGGCTCTGCTCTGCAACATGGCCAACCCCGACCCTCCCCATGAAGGCCAGTGGTCCAGGATCCGTACTTCAGTTCATTCGAAATCAGCTCCATTGGCTGTTTGTGTTCTTTGCCATGGTCCAGAACTAGCTCCTCAGTCTGTGCTCTCCCAGCCTTGGACCTTTCTGGGACAGCAGAATATCTTGCCCATCCAGAGGCTCTGGAAAAAGGGTTTCCATATGCCAGTGGTTGCCCTTTCCTTCCAGAACTCCTCATGAGCCCTCTTGGATGTCCCAAGTCATCATCTCCAAGCTGGAGCTCCACCAGTCACGAAGCACACATCTTAACCGGCCCCGTGGCTGACCTTGTGCTGCCGTGGCTTCGGACCACATCCCACCCTCACACATGTATCCCTCATCAAGTGCTCTGCAGCACAGGCGGGATTGCCAGGCCTCCTATTTTCCTGGCTGAACATGCTGCAGCAACAGCAGCACCTACTAGCCAAGCAGGGATCCCACACCAAACTCTGCAGGGAAACATTCCAAGGACAAGCACAACCTAAGCCTGCCTCACCCTGAAATGCAGAGGGCAAAACGCCTGGGTGCATCCTCTTGGCTGCAGAGCCGGCACCCTAGCAGCCAGCAGGGGATGGCCCACCCCACTGCTCCATTCCTCAACAAGCTTCAACCAGCCCGTGTGAGCCTGCAGACCCAGCACTGCCCAGTACCTGCCCATGCAGACGCTGGTGTGAGCGCTGCCCAGCACCTGCCTGCACAAGCGTGCTGACCCACCAACACGCTGCCCTGGTGCAACTGTGGCTGGTCTCCACCAGCGTGCAGGCTGCAGTGAGTGTGGGAGTGGCTTTGCTCTGCACAAGCCACATCTCCTGGTGGTTGGAGCCTTCCCAATGGCCACTCATGTTGGTCACACCCCACACTGAGCTGCAGTCGCAGCCGCTGGACAGGTGCTGGTTTATGCTGGCTTGTGAACACACATCAAAAACACCACTGAAAGCACCACGTTGTCCCACCATGGCAGGTTGGCAGGTGGCTCGGGATGCTTCAGGAATCCCCAGGCAGGCCCTGCCTCTCTGACAGCCCCGAGTCCACACGGAACAGAAATGTCTTTGAGACAAAGTGGATGGTGTGGCACATCCAAGGGAGACGCTCCCATGGGGAGGGAAGGGAACGTGCAGAGCTTGGAATGTCTTTAATCCTGATGCACAGGCTCCAGGCACAGTTGCCTTAAGCAATAACAGCCCTTTGACTGTGCTGGCTGAGTCACTTTAGCCTCCCAAGATGGGGACATTTGATCATGCACAGGCCTGTACCTCTGGAGCTGTAAGTCAGCTGAGACTGTCTTGTGCAAGGATCCTGGTGTGATGGGACCTGATCCCAGAATTTTTCTGGTTGTTCAGGTGTGGTTTCTACCAACAAATAATCCTTTCACTTCTGAAATTAAAGCGTGACCCTCTGGAGCACTGTGATTTATACTGACCCCAGTCAGACTGACCTGCATCCCTCTTTGTGGGTGCGAGCTGCCAGCAGAGGTAACAACCATCCCTTGCCTAGCACTCATGTTTGGTATCAGCTCCAGGATAGATCCCATGGACCCTTAGACATGTCCTTCATTTGAGAAAGAACCATTTATCATTTTCCACGTTTCCTCCCTGATGCCTTTCTTACTGCATCGAACTTGTCTCCTCTGCTGATAAGAATGGTGCTGCATGCCATCTTATTAAAATAAAGCTAAAATCATGGTAGATGATGCCTATGCCTTCTTCTCCAATACTCATGACATTTTACCTGTGTAGCATAAAATTGCTTTGACACAACACACTTCTGACTAGCTAGTACTGACTGTTTCTTGTTCCACTGCGTTTTCTCCTGCGTGCACACAAATAACTTGGTAATAAATCCCCATTTTCTTCCAGAGATGGAATAGGAGCTGTGTGGCCTGTAGTCCTCTACAGCTTCCCTTTTTAAAGACTGTCTCCATAACAGTCCTTTTTCCAACTTCCCTTTCATGACGGAAGCCTTATTTTTCTGCAGTAAAGCTACCACTGTGAGCAATGAGAAAACTCCTTGCTTGCACCAGCACTCTTTGGGCTGTCCCTTAGTAGTAAGACCATGCTCTGTCCCTTTGACACTGGCAGTAATTACGACAGCCCCCTAAGCACTAGTTCTGTTTTCATGTCATCTTCAGCCACTCCTTGCAGGTTTTGGAAACAGAAACCTCAGCTATGTGAAACATTCCTTTCTTTAGGCACTTTCCCCTGCCCAGCTGCCATCTGAGATTGTGTCTCTCTTATCCAGAGCAGTATGTGCTCATGGTGTCCCAGTTTTGGTGGGAGCAAGGACAGAGGCTGGTCCTGGGCCTCTTTTTTTTTTTTTTTTTCCCACTACAGCCCCAGTTACTGCTGCAAGTTCTGCAAATGCTGCAAAGCCACTTAGCAAACTGTTATGAAGTGGCTCCTCAACCATTGTGTTACAGCTGCCTCAGAAGTTGAATAGGAAAACTACCCACAGGCTAGTTTCCATAGACTCTGCAGAGGTAATCACCACTGACACTAGGAGCGGGATGTCTTACAGAAGGACAAATATGGGACAGCTCAGCTGAAGGCATTGGTGTTACTCTGGACTAACAGAAAACACTGACCCTTCTTCAGCACTGTTCCAGCAATCAAGGAGTGCACAGTCCCAGAAAGCCCATCTAGAAGTCCACCTAAACCCCTTCACTAGCAACACATGCACTGGAGAGGTCCCTTCACTTCACACTCACCCAGTGGATCCCCCACCGCAGCACCAGAGTCACCCCTGGGATCCTGGGCCAGCGTGGACTGCAGCTCGCCTGCCTGCAGCCTGCAAGCTTGCCTGAGAGCCCTGGGTGACCAGCACACTGCTTTCCAGCCCCTGCAGCTTTCTGCCAGGAGTCCAGGACAGCTTCACAGCTTCAGAAACAAGCATTAACTTCTTCCATTTTGTCAGATATTTTTCTTTTTTCTTTTTTTTTTTTTTCTTTAACAAAGTTTTCTTTTTTTCTAATTATAGGATGTTGCAGAACAATCAGCTGAGTCGCATCCCTGCAGAGGCACTGAGAGATCTTCCAAACCTCCAGTCTCTGTAAGTCATTAAGAATCAATTCTGCAAGCTGTGCAGTCCCTTGGGGGGCAGGACTTCCCAGCATTTGAGTCATTAGTTCCTTTGTCAAGGATGTTCTGTCCCTTCTTCCTTTTCTTTTCCAATTAAAGTAAAGATTACTGTCACTTAGCATTGAGGGGAGGGTGGTTTTCATGGAAGGAACACTGTTTTGGTAAAGGATGTTGAAACTACAGCTCCCCATATGGACATAGCAACAAAAAGGCCACCAGAGCCAATGCACATTTCAAGGAATGCTGGAAAATGTCCACCCAGAAGGGGCTCTGTCCTCACCGCTGTGGACCACAGTGGGAAGGGACCTGATGGGCAGCACAGAGGAGACTTGGGTCTGTCAGCACGCAGTCAGCCCCAGACAAAGGGCAGTTATGGCAGAGCAGAAAGAAAATGCTTTAAAACACTTCTAGTGATTCAGCCATGAGGCTGAAGTAGAGATGATGCTTTTCATTTGAAGTAACTATATCTACAGCAGGTTGTCCTACTGTACTCGCTAAAAATCACACACCACTGAAACAGGTTTCATGGGTATACGCATGCAAAATAAAAAAAAAATTATTTACACTTTCTCCACTTTATGGAGAAACTACAACAGAGGAAACTTGGGCACGGTGAAGGCCCAACACCCACGTCTGGTGGCCAAGTCCAGCGTGGCTGTGAGGCACAGCCCTGCTCTGGGCAGATGGAGACATCTCTGAAGGCACACAGTGTGCGCTATGAGAGGCTTGTACCACCCCTTGTCTCACACTGGTGAAAGCTGTGTCTCCAGCCTGTGATGCTTCCCAAGGGGAGAAGCCAGTGCTTTCAGAGCCTTGCAGTTCTCCTTCTAGTTCGCATTTAAAGGAGATGCTCTTCTGTCAACACCTTTTCCTTCTCACTGGTGCTGCCATGACTTCTCCAGATGCAGTAACTAACTTCAGCCCAAGAACCTCCAGTACAGGGCTATGTTAGAGAAATCATTTTTTATTCTTTTCTAATATCTGAGTCATTTTCCACAAGCTTATGAGACTCTTGTGTATTCATTGCCAAAATATTAGCCAGCCTGGAACACCCATAGGTCACCACAGCATGGTTTCCAAGCACCACTGGTCAGGCTATCTGAGACTCAGTGTACTTGTGTACTTTTTTTTCCAATGAGAAGGGGAAGTGGCTTTATGCCACATCATGACAGGTCATGAGTTACCGGACTTGCGTGGCACTTCATGGATTATTAACTATCTGCCTTGCAGGTTGGCAACACATGCTAGGCACACAGGGCAGCAGAAAAGGGAGGTGGAAATGGGAGCCAACAGGAGCGGGGTGGAACAGACAGCTCAGCTAGACAGAAGGGGATTGTGTGCTGGTTATTTTCTTGCTCTTTCAGGTATTTGCATTTGATGTCCATGTTCGTCATTCTGGGATTCAGGCAGGATTGGAAGGGATCAAGAAAAATAGACAGACTTCTGAATACACAAGTCTTTTCTCAGGCCTACAGCAGAAGAAGTCAAACTAAGTGGAAGCTGAGAACAACTGTTTTAAGCTTAGCTCTAACCAGGAAATCCAAAGGACAAGGTAGCTGAAAAAGGTGGACAGAGTGGGACGTTTCTAGCCACTGTGGGGCAGGGAGAGGTTGGTATTTACTGCCCACACAGTGACAGGTTAGATCTGAAAAAGCCTAATGCCTCAGTGGAGTCTGAAATTAGAAAGTGAAAAATAATGATAGATAAGCTCCGCTTACTGTATGCCACCAAGCAGCGCTCATCAGGAACTGCATGTGGTCTGGGCCACTCCTCCTGCAGAAGGAGGCACCCACTGCGGAGGTTCAGAGGCTCAGCATTTCCTGAGCAGAGGTGTTCGTGATTCACCCTGCCACAGGGATGCCAGCCAGCCTGAAGAAACAAGTGTCAAATCCTCCCAAGTCCCCCCACATCCACATCAGACACACCTGTCCTCACAAACACTCCTCCCCACAGGTCCTCTGAAGCTGCAGCCATGCCTGTGGGGCCAGAATCAGGCCTGCCCTGCTCCCTGCCAGCTACAGGATGTGGAGGCATCACCGCCTGGAGCCTGAGCTGTCAGGAAGGAGGCCTTGGCAGAGATCACTAGATGAATACAAAGAGGAGATTGGATTTGAAAATCAGACAATGCAAAGTTCTGGAGATCAAGCCTCCTACCAAGTGCTGGGGAGGCTTGCTTTATTTGAGAAGCCCAGTAAGGAGGATTAGAAAGAACACGCACACCTGATGGCAATGCTCTGAGCCCTGTGAGGGGTGCCAAGACCTTACGTCATGCTCTGATCCAGTTGTGATCCCCTGGCAGGGTATCTGGTTACCAGTGGTTGAGAGGTGCAGCAACAACATACCGTGTGTGTGCTGGAAGAGTCGTGTGTCAGTCTAATTAATGACTTTGTGGTTTGTGAGCACTTACCTAAAGCTGATGGGCACTGTGTCTGTTCCTATGCCAGGCAAAAGGAGTCCAAGGTATTTCAAAGTGAGCAGGTGATATAAATTATAATTACCAAGCTTGCAGAGGTAGAGAAAGCAAAGAGAAAAGAAACTTGGCGGATTAAGAGATCAAGATAAAGTCCTCGTTTTTCTTTTTCAAATCCTCATGGAAAGTGACGAGAATAACTGGCTATTTCTGGAGCTTCTTGCAGATCAGCACTCTGGGGAGGTGCTCAGTGTGTGTCTGGTTCAGCCGGGCTGGCGTTGACTTTGGGCATCCCTAGGACAGGTGCAGGTTTGCTGATCCAGTGAGAGAGAGCAGCATGGATGCTAAGCTTCAAGTCACATTCCTGCTTGCTAGAAGAAGTCATCCACTCATATATCCCGACCTGTGGTAGTTCATTTATTCTCCCACAGAGGACTGGGGCTGTGTGTCATCTCGTGGAGACCCCAGGCAGCCAGGGAACAGAGCCTGGACATAGCAGGCATGGAGACACTAACACACGTGCAGTCATCTAGCCCCCAGTGGGATATCAGCAGTGTGGAAGGCTCCAGCTGAGCTCAGCTCCTTATATCCAAGCAGCACCCTTTGGTCAAGAGAAAGAAATAGATGCTTTGGTGGAGAAACTTGGTAGATCCCTTCCAACTGAAGTATTCTGTTCTATTCTATTCTAGTCTAGTCTAGTCTAGTCTAGTCTATTCCATTCCATTCCATTCTAAAAAAAATCTCTAATGAAAGCAATCCAGCTCTTCCAACCCATTGGCTTACCTACCTGATCTCTTTAGCAGGCATGTTTTGGAGTCTTAAGGAAATTCAATAGACTACTTCATCCCCTGACCTTTAAGGCAGGAAATTATACATATATATGTGGCTAGAGATTTAACAGTTCACAGTTAGCCTGAATGATAACCCTAAACTTGATCCTAATTCCTAGCTATAACCTTAACCCTAATGTTAACACTAACCCTAAAACTCATAAGCATAACCCGAACCCTAATAACCCTAACCCGAAACCTAGCCTAAACCTAAACCTAACAACCCTAACCAAAAACCTAACACAACCTACTATAGCTAACCGCTATCCCTAACCCTAAACCTAACCTTAATTATAATCCCTAACCTTAACTCTAAACCTGACCTAATCTAACCCTAACCATAATCCTAAACGTAACCCAAACCCTAACCCTAACCCATAACACTAAACTCCAGCCCTAAAACTAAACCTAACCTTAACCCTAACACCTAACCCTAACCCTATTAACCCTAACCCTACTAACCCTAACCATTAACCCGGAAAGCCAAGCACAGGCAGTCTGTGTGCCAGGAGGAGCTGTGCTTCAGCACCATCCACTTCCGAAGCAGCTCAAACCCCTTTGTACACCGCCAACATCTCTTTTCAGCTGGAGTGTAGCAGGCCTCGGATCCTCTGTGTCCCTGACCCCAGAACTCTGATCATCCCTTTCCTCCCCCTGGCTGGAGGCAGGGCCTCTCTAGTTCTGGTTGTTGTGTTTGTCACTCACTTCTCGTGAATGCAAACCAAAAGGTTCATTACCAAACTCAAAAATAGGGTGAGACCATCTTCTCTACCTAGGAGACTCGAAACAGGGGCAGGCATTTTCCTGGAAGAACCCTTTTTTGGATTTTCTTCCTTGCAACTCATGTACCCGTGCCTCTAGGGGCACTGTTCACAGCAATATTCTTCTCTATAAAGCATGTGATGCAACAAGGTTTAAGAAAGCTGTTGTTATCTACTGAGTATTTAGAGGATAAAAGCTATGGGGAAAAAAAAAAAAAAAAAGGCAGAAATCCATAAAGTCAACATAACTTAGCAGTGACTTACAATCTGTCAGCACAGAAGTGCACAGAAGTTGGCTTGTGGCAAGATCATCTGAGTCCTGTAACAGGATTTAATGCCTACAAGGCCACGGGGTCGTCCTGGAGCACAATGAAAAGAGGTCAAGGAAGAGCAGTGAGTTAGTTCTTAACAGGGAACCTCAAGACAGACTGAAACAGCAACCATGGTACTTTCCTGGTGGTCGCTGCTACTGAGAGCCAAATCAGTGGGGTTTTGCCCAGAGTCTTGTTTTCAGAAGCCTGGTCTCCTTTTTAGCATCTGAAGAGTTTAATGGTATTTCTATGATGGAGAAAGTCTAGGAGCAGTCCATGAGCAGATATGTACCACGTCCAAGGGAGCACTGCAGGCAGGCATGCCACACATCTGGACTGACCTATGTTACTCTCATGTGCTGATGTAGCCATGGTGCAGTGAGTCCTTGCTGGAGTTTGGCTGCTGTTAGCATTCTCGCTAGCTGTACAGGAGCAGGAACATGGGATTCTCCTCCTCTATGAACACACCTCCTAGTTTTGTTCAGGAAAGATAAGCCAAATTCAGATAAGGCACTGCTTTTTATCACAGGCTTCAAGCAGACAAGACTATTCTGGCTCCGTGTACTGCCGGCTGTCATCTAACCTGCTGCTCGCTCTCTTCTCCCCTTCACCCTGTGAGTGATCAGCCTCAGCTACCACCACAGATCTGTGCACGTGGCTAGGACTGGCACCAATAGCTTAGGATTCTTTAGACCAGGTTTGAGGACGAAAAGCTGTGCTAAAATACAAATCCAGCTCAAGATTCAGATTTTGGAGTTGCTGCCCTGCTTACACTGGCCTGGCCTGGGTTCAGGAGAATCCCAGACTGGGAAACAAAGTGCATGTCTGGATTGTATTTCTTATTGCAGCATCTTTCTCTGCCTTTCAGCTTGTCTCCCCACGCTGTTTTTGGAGTGCCCCCCAGTAGCTTTCACAAGTGCTATCATTTTTACTGCAGCTATGAGCAACAGCACATTTTCAAAAGCCACTGACAAGTCTGCTTGGCAGAAAGTGCATCACTTTCTTTTGTAGGGACCACAGCTGTGGCTTTGTCACTGTGCCCTTGGTAGGACCCAACAAGCTGCTTCCCTGCCTCCCTTTTGCGGCCCTCAGAGAACAGCAGTGCGATCAGCTGGGCTGGAACCTGGCCCTACAGCAGAGCAGTCAGGGTCAGGTTTGTAGCTGGGAAACCATGTGGCTGGGAGACGGAGGCTGGTGCCTTTGTGCTGGTGCTGTGACTAGAGAGCCGGATCCTTCCCTTGTGGAAGATCCTGGGTGCTGCCAGGAAGGAAATCAGTTCTTCTGAGTCATCCTCTGTGGCTTCACTACGCAACCATCTTTCCCTTCGGGTAAGCCTCTGCTGTGCCACATCTCCCTCAGGCAGAGCAGGTGGGTTTGTCTCCTCTGACTTTAGCCATCTTGATGTTACTCATCCCAGCTAGTCATCAGTGGGAAATGATCAGCATCTCCAGAGAGTGAATCACCCCTGTTATCTCAGAGTCCTGTCTCGTGGGTGAATTGCTCTATGGAGAAATCTGGTTTGCTATATTGGCTGTGGAGAGACCCTATAACAGGTTTCAACTTCTACATGAGTAACATCAGGTGAAATGTGTTTTTCTTACCACCGGAAAGCAAATAATAATAATAATTTTTAAAAAAGCTCCTCTCCTCACCTCTGCACACACACACACACACACATATTCATCTGGCTAAAACAGACTCCCAGGCTAACATAACACACCATCAGAGCATGGGTACCCAACCAGAGCAGAGCATCTCTCATCCCCCACGACCCTGTGCACATGTTCCACCACAACTTTGTGTAACTCCCAGAGAAATCTACCAGAGGACATTATCCTGCCCAAAATCATGAATGCATGGGATTTCTCTGCACTCCAGAGCTATAGCAGACTGTAACAGCATTTCAGCTGCCCTCCCAGTGTCTAGAGCATTGTGGACACCAAAGAAATCATAGCCGCAGCTCACATCCACAACCTGCATCCACGCTCTGACATATGCCTCGTGTAGCAGGTTCCAATGTGTTTTCCATTGACCTTTATTGCGCAGACTCATGAACCTAAACTCACTCACTTACACACGTAAGTACCCAGGGCATGCTACATTTCCCCAGTGACAACTCAACAGAGGAGATGGGCAATGGGTCCCAGATGTTGCGTACAGTAGATACAGCCACAGTGCAGGGAAGATGGGTCCCAGATGTTGCATCCAGTCGGTGTGTCAGTGCAGGAGAAAGACGAGCCCCAGATGTTACATGCACTGAATGTGTAAGCACTCCTGATGAACCATAGAGAAGTTTCAGGTAAACTGGAGACAGGAAGGCAAATAAGAAATGAAAAACATATTTAAACTGGCAGCATGCATGCAGCACAAGACATGGGAATGGCCCAGACTCTGCTGTCAGCTTCAGCTCTGCCTCCTTCACAGCCCAGCAGACTTCAAGGAGCTCCTCTGCAAGCAAGGAAAGTGGGAGCATGGTCAGCGTAGTGAGGCTCAGAGGTGAAAGTGCTCTCACCTTCTAAAGGAAGGCTCAAGAACCACTAGCTGCTCTGGTAGGATAAACACCAAGTTAACATTTAGCTAGGTGATGTGCATAAACACCATTTTCGGAGCAGCTGGAGGCAGCTCTGTCTGTGGCAGGCTCTATCAGACATGGTATCTTTGCCAGCAGGAGCTCAGTGCAGTGGTCTGTGAGGTCCCCCCTAGCCCAGGCTGCAGATGGTCCAAGTAACCCGGCTCCTTACAGCCATCTGCGGTGCTAACTACCCTTGAAGGAAGGCAGCTCCCTTGTGAGTCAGGGCAACGCTCCTGTTCCCTTTGTACAGAGGAAAGAGAAGGCAAAGAAAAGCGGAACCACTTGCCCATGGTCACAGTGAGCCCGTGGCAGAGCAGGGGCACTGGGCAGTGAGATCCAAACCCCTGTCATGATGTCTAAGCCCTGTCTTCCTGACTCTGTGTTACACCCCTAAAGCAGCCCCAGCTGCTTTATCAGTTCAGCAATGAGTGCCTGAACCAAATACCACAGTCCAGACATCTGGAGCCCTATCGCCATCAGTCTTTGCCCCTCCGTGTTGAATCACACGTGGAGAGCAGATGGAGTAAAGCAGATGTTCCAGCACATGCTTGGCCCAGCGACCTGCTCAGAGCCCCTCTCCCCAGAGAGCAGTGGGTCCTGCTCCTTCTGCCCCCTGCATCTGCTCTTCCTTCCCTTTTCCTCCTAGCTTTTGTGCTTGACAAACACCACGTTTCACAACAAATTTGCAGGACCCACTCTGCTTGGTCTCTGGGGCTTTCTGCACCTTCTGCATTTCACTGTGGGCATGGGGGGCAACGCCAGGCTCCCGGGGAGAGGGCAGATCAGGGAGTCAGCACAGCAGCTGCCCGCCTGTCAGCAGTTTCTCTAGTTGCACAGGGATTTTGGCAGTCCTTCTTGCACAGTTCTGACCTGAGGGGTTTTGGAGGTGTCTGCAGCTGGAGATAACAAAGCCCTCTTGTCTGTACCAAAGGCACTTTGTGTGGAGTTCAGGTATTGCTCTGATTTCATTTCCTGAACATCCCTCATGGAGGGTTTCCCGGAGGTACATGTCCCATTAAGTCAGGAGTGAGGACTCATTGCATTTCAAACAGAGCCCTGCAGACTTTTCCATCAGGTCCTGTTCCCCAGCCAAGGGACTGGGAACATGTTTGCAACTCAAACCTTCATTCGTTGCCTGGGATAGTATTCACAAGAACTTTTATTCTGGAAATGGAGCTAGGAAACTCTTGCAAGTCTTGTTTGAGGGCTGTGAGCTCTCCTGTGGCAGAGGCAGGGAGCCCAGGTGTTGGAGCAGGCCTGCAAAGCGATGTTTTCCACATCCAGTAACACGTTATTCTCCCACTGCGTCTGCAGCACCCTGTGACCACAAGGACACCAAAGGCAGAGCAGAGGCTGAACCCAGTTTTCCACATTCCAAGCTAGCAGTGCAATCCCTGGCTGCTTTTTCTCCCATCCCATTTGCTACCAATTGATGGAAGGAGCCCTTGCTCCTCACCTAGGTTACTTGGGAAGGCTCAGGGACCCACAACCCACAGCCACCTGCTGCTGTGTGTCCCGGCCTTAGCAGGCTCTGTGCCTGTGGCAGGACGAGCCACACACATGGAGCTGGCTTAGGGGATGTCACAGGGGGTGGGCAGGAGTCCCTCGGAGCTGCTTTGTGTAGCTCTGGAGCCATCCTCCCTCACTGTGCCCTCAGTTCCTTGCCTGGCAGGTTCCCCGGGAGCTCAGAAGCCAGGCACTGACTCAGTGTGTCTGGGAGTTTTGCCTGAGAAAGTCGCAGAGGTGTTGGCCCCAGTCATTACTGAGTTATCAGAGAAGTTTAGCTGCCGTGACATCATCTCCTTCTTATGTTACTACAAGGAACTTAGATCCTATTATAGGATAGGAGGTAACTCAATCGAGCCTTTCAAGATAAACTCAGACAGGAAGAGAGACACAATTGCCTGAAGGCACCAATTAGACATTTCTGGTGAGATCAGCTCTGTTCGGCAGACACATGCACACTGGGGCCAGGGAAGACAGAAAGCACCTCGCTCCCTGAGGAAGGAGTGGTCTCTGGGAGGAGTGGGGAGCCAGCTCTTCCTCCCACGCTGCTAGGTCTGTCCTCACTCCTTCGAAGGTCACAGCTTTCTCCAGACCCTTCTTTCTTTATGCCCTATATTCTGCTGCTGACAGGTAGTGAAGATGCTGAGGAGCTGCCTTGTTTGGGTGGAGAGCAGCCCAGCCCAGTACCACTCAGTGCTGCCTATGATCTTTGGCAGCAAGATTTCTCCAAATTTATCAAGGGAAGTGTTGCAAAAGCGCTGGGAGGATGGATAGGCGTTTGAGGCCCCAGTGACTGGGCTGCAGGGGAACATCACAGAGTCTGCACTGCAGACTGGTTATGGAGCACGGTTTGTGTAAGGCATCCAGACAGCCTGCTGCTATCGGTTTTACTGTGTGCAAGGAAGGAAGAACAGCATCAAAGCTCAGGATGTTTCCTGACGGCAGGGCATTGTGCATGTTTGTTGGTTTCCAGGTGGCAGCTCTCCCTGTAAGTGCTGCCCAGCAACAGGGAGTTACAGAGACTTGGGCAAAGCTGCTTCTGCCAGTCATAGTCTGAGATTTGCATCACATCTGCTAGGGAGCAGAGTGTTTCTGGTCATCCACTGCTGCACACTCCTGCCAGTCATGTTACAGACAGCAGGACACGTGTGCTTACAGATGTCTCAGAAACGCATTTGTACATCCTCCGAAGTGATCTGGAACAGTTCTTGAAACGAGGCAGTTCTTGGAAACAGCTAGGTCTGTGGCACAGGAAAACAAAGATCTCAGATTATAGCTCGACCTGTCAGAATTAATACAAGCCTTACGACACGCTGGCAACGGCATATAGCCCACCACCACCTGGACCTCATGGAATGTTTGCACTGATTACATTGGCTTCTCTTCTGCACACTGGGAAGGAGGACTGCCCCACTACTGGATTTTTCTTAGTAGAAAAGGGTTTTCCTACCTGTCTGGTTCCCCGGTATATTTTTGCTCCCGGCATCATTTCTGAACTGTTCTTGGCGAGAAGGCAGGCATGTCCTCCTCAAGCCTTTACCCAATACAGACAATACTCAAAGCAGTGAGGTGGCTTTCAAAGCCCACATGAAGCAGAGCCAGCTGTGACCATGCACCCACACACAGGCTACCTGACGCTGTCCTGCACAAGGAAATGCTTCCCCTCTCCAGCCCCACATAGGTTCCTTTGGACCCCCCCGCGCTGCCACTGCCTACGGCTGCAGCAAAGGCACAAGCACCTGCATTTGATGCTGCTCTGCTCCTCGAACAAGGCTCAGCACAGTTGTGGACAGCTGCTCGGAGAACAAAGATCACATAGGCAGAGCCTTAGGCCTAACGTCAAGGGACTTTCCTCCCAGGTCCAAGAGGGACTTTCCCTCTCCCCCTACCCCAATAGCCTCTAAAACAGAAAATGAAGTAAAATCTGGGCACTTTCAGGATGTTTTTGGTTTTGGCTAGCTGTCGGATCATAGTCACGTAAATATCCCATAGCTACCAGCAGTAGACCCAGATCTAAAGCAGACTTTCAAGCTGCTGGTGATTTTCACGTGACGCCATTCTCAGGTGTCCCACATAAAATCAGCTCTTTTCCTGCAACGATCAGGGCGATGCTCTGTAGTGCCTTCACTCTTGGTTTAGCCTGTGAAGGCGCTTGGAAACTTGGTCCATGCAGACATCTGGAGGCCACTGCGTGTCTCTCCAGACCTACAGCGCTGCTTGACAGCAGGCGTCACACACAGCCCCGATTCCAAGCCACCCAGTAGCTCTGCAAAACAGGAACATCTTCTGTTAGCAGCCAAGGGGTTAATGCTTGCAAGGAAAACCAACTGAGTGATTTGGTGAAATAAAGATTAAAAAATCTCCGAGGAAGGTGAGGAGCCAGCCCCAGCCTGCGCTGTCCCATTAACCTCTAATCGGCCTAATTATCTTAGGTATAAATCATAACAGAAAACACTTACAGAGCCAGAGTCACACACTGAAGAAAGGAGAGAACTGTTGGGTTGGTTTTTGTTTAGTATAATTGATATAATTACTAACAACTCTGTGCCAAGAACTTCAGCTTTTCTCCTTCCAGAACAGAGCGGAGAGCTGTCTGAAAGCCATAGCAATTAGCAATCCCCACATGCACAGCTTTTATTAGAAAGAATGCACCTCGATTCCAGAAAGAGCCAGCAGCTCCCCGAGGAGCGATTAAACAATCCAGAGATTGTTCGGTACCAGGAGCACAGCCATCGCTCAGTCCGTGTTCCCTGTTCCCTTGTTGATGCTGCAAAGGCACATAAAATCCTCTGCCCATCAAGCCTTTAACTGGACGCTTCCCTCTCCCTACTTTTCACTTCACTAGCTCCAGATAGGCGCAGTTTGCTGCGCTGTGGTCCAAACAGGATATTTTCTCTGGGGCCCTTGTCCAGCTTTGATTAAAGTTTCCCTTTCACTCCACCGAGGAATCTGGCTGGGACCTGGTTTTCACACTCTGGAGCAGATTAAGGCAGCAGTTACGTGGCTGGAGCAGATGAAGGCAACAGATAGCTCCCAGGGACAGCCGCCACGCTCAGCACAGGACGCCGCATTGCCACCAGGCCGCCATGGTGGAGGTGGAGAGAGGCAAGGTTTGGCGTTCGTTTTAGCCTTCAGAAGTGACCTCTCAGTGACAGGAGGGAGTGAGACACGGAGCAGAGCCTGCTTGGAGCTGCAGCTTGTTCAGAGCTAGTCTCCACACAGGACCACTTGCAAACTCATTTGACGAGACTCAGCTGTTGCCCCATAGGGATCAACAAAGGCAGGGACCTTCATGCAAGAGGGAATGGCCTCAAGTTGCACCAGGGGAGGTTCAGGTTGGATATTAGGAAAAATTCATTCTCAGAAAGAGTGGTCAGGCATTGGAACAGGCTGCCCAGGGAGATGCTGAAGTCACTGTCCCTGGAGGTGTCCAAGGACCATGTGGATGTGGCTCTCGGGGGCATGGTTTAGTGGGAATGGCAGTGGTGGGTTGGTGGTTGGACCTAATGGTCTTAGAGGTCGTTCCCAGCCTTAGTGATTCTGTGATTCTATACTTCTGAGTACCTCTGAGCACCTCAAAAAATCCACCAAGGACACATCCTACTTCACTGGCACTGCTCTGATGCCTGCAGGACTGTGCACGTAAGAAAGTGCCTTCCCCCGAGCACAGGCTAGACAGCTGTGAGGAAACCTCCCTTCGTTAACAGATCCTCCAACACCTGGGGCACTGTCACACTGAAGCCAAACTGCTGTGGCTCGTTCCTGTGGCTTCTCACAGGAGATGGTGGCCAAAGCCATCTATAAGCCCGGTGGTGCTGGAGGCACCTTGTTTCCTTGCTGTGAACCCATCTTGGACAGCCCAGGTTGAGGTACCAACCCTTTGCTGTGTTTTACCATCTCTGTTTCTGAAAGATTTATTTGGTTTTGAAAAATTATAACTATTCTCTGTGGATATTTTATTCTTTGGTTCTTTAATTAATTAAACTTGAAATGGAGCATTTGCTTTAAGACAATTTCAGTAAACACATAGGGGTTTGCAGGAAAGAATGTCTCTGTGCAAAGTAAGCAGTGGTTTTCTTTTTTTTTTCTTTTTTTTTTTTTCCTGAAAAACAAATTATGATGCCAAAAACTAACAGAATTCTTATGCTGAAGAAGGAATGGAAAAATTAAGCAAAGATGGACATTTCTCATGCAAGTTTTAATTTTGATCAAAAAATTCTTGTTTTGTCCCAAAATACTTTGATGAAAATTTTCAAATAGGCTCTTTAATCTTAGCCTGAGCTGTTGAAGGGTTTCCTTTTCTTCTCTTTATTCTTTGAATTTGCCTTCACAGGAAGATGAATGATGCTCTGCTCTGAACTGTCTGGGTGATAGGAGGCAAACTGAGGCAGCATGTGCCACATGCCCATCCTCTTCAAGATAAAAAGATGCACTGCGTTGTGGCTGATAATTGATTTGAGGGCTGGGACAGACCGCTGTGTTAACTGCCTTCTCTCGCGCTTTGATAAGAAACAAAGTGCTTTCTCTTTGCAAATTTGAATTTGGAGATCTTTCTTTCAGATAGTTTAGAACAACAAAACGAGCCCTGTTAGCCATGGATGGAAATCAGAATTTTTTTTTCCTCCATGGTATAATTGGTTCCTGGTACTTCATCCAAATTTGAAATGTTTTCCTCTCACATTTTGATTTCAAAATCTACAGATAACACTCTATATCCTCCTCACTATTGTTGAAATAAGAGACCTTGAGAGATGATTCCCAAACATATTTTTATAACATTTTTTTCCATAATATGCTTAATATTTTTTTGGCTTCTCATTCTCTTTTGGAACAAAAACAAGTCTTAGAAATTAAAGATTCTAACCAAATTAAATCGCTGTTTTTCAACTGCCTTAAGGATTCCACAATGATTAAAAAAATAAAGGCAACTGGCAAATCAAGGGGAAAGAAAGGCCTGAACTTGTGCAATACGGGGTGCACAGGCTTAATTCCTGTGCCATGACATACGGTCTGACTCGCCCCCGGTGCTTCCTGCACCCACGGCTCTACAGGTAGTACTGGCTGCTCAGACCTAATGCAGGACCTGAAGCAGGGCTTCTGTTTATCTCACATTTTCAGGCAAATTATTCCCCTCTGAGATGGGATTTTGCCCGCACTGCTTGGCTTTCCTGTGCACCCTGCAGCCATGGGTTGGAGCAGGGTATCCCAAACTGGGCTGCTCCACAGTGCTTGCACTATGGGGTCAGGCTTGCCATGAATCTGCCTGGATCAGGGGGTCCCGCAGTCATGCACCCATGGGGGTGCAGCTGTGATGTTCATTTTGAAGGGGTGTTGAAGTGTTGCAAGCCACAGCCTGCCAGTGCCCATCTGGTGTGTCCGTGTGGAAGGAATTGGCCCAGCCACCTTGTTCAGCAGCACTAAACAGCCATCAGGAAGGGACTGTCCCTGGCACCATGTTGGCCAGTCCAAAAACCTCTCAGCACAGGCAGGAGCCTTGCACTGAGACCTCCTTATGCTAAAGACTGCTCACGGCCTGACCCAATCTCCCTGGCCATCAATCCATCCCGCCTAGGCACCAAAACTGCCTTTACACAATGCTGTGGGCGCGCCAAGCGGTGCTGGATCAGTCTCTCACCTCTCCCCACCCTGTTTCTTTTCCCACTCAGACGCCTGGATGCAAACGTTATCTCTGTGGTGCCCGAGAAGAGCTTTGAGGGGCTGCTCTCCTTGCGTCACCTGTGGCTGGACGATAATGCCCTGACGGAGATCCCTGTCCGAGCCCTGAACCACCTGCCAGCGCTGCAGGCCATGACCCTGGCTCTCAACCAGATCTGGCACATTCCTGATTATGCCTTCCAGAACCTCAGCAGCCTCGTGGTGCTGTAAGCTTTCTCCTTTTTTTTTTTTTTTTNTTTTTTTTTTTTTTTTTTTTTTCCCCTACTCATTGCATCCTCCAGCTGGGACAAGGTGCTGACCATGCCTGGCAAAGGGTCCTGATCCCATGGGAAACCCTGTGGCTTGCTCCCAGGGAGCAGGATTTTGCTCCAGGGATGGTGGGCGTGGGGTTGGTTTGAGAGAGTCAAGGAGTCCAAACCCTTGGCGTGAAATGCTAAAATATCCTCTGTGGAATTTTTTCGTGGATCCTAAATAGAATAGCCAAAAAGCTCCCCAGCACATCTTAAAAAAATGTTTGCATGTAAAAACAAAAAAAAAAAAAATCAGTGTATGAAAACAAAACTCAGATTTATTTTTTTTCCACTGAAAAGAGCTGGTTGGATGGGACTCTAGGCATCCTGATTTAATGCCTGATTTCGTCATTGGCAACTCCGCCCATGGCTAGGGGTTTGGAAACGGGTGGACTTTAAGCTCCCTTCCAACCCATGCCGTTCTATGGAGGGAAAAAAAAAAAAGCACAAAAATCTTCCAATTTCTATTCCCACCTCCAAGTCCTGTGTTAGAACTACAGGGATTTCTATCAACAAGGAAAAAACATGACAACTTGCAGTCAGGTCAAAAACCAACTTTGTTTTCTTGGGAAATGTGCCAAGAAAACTTCTTGCGCAAACCTGATTTTGAGCAAAAGGGCTGAACTCAACACCTTGTCCAAGCCTGTGTGCTAATTTGCATGACCGTGTTACATGTTCCCACCTCCTTTAGGTGGTGGCCACAACCCCACGGTCCATGTTGTCCAGTTTGCACGACAAATGCTCAGAGCAACATGGAGAGGAGTGCAGCTCTCAGAGGATGCCTGGTTTGGGTGGGATGTGTTTACTCCGTGGGCAGTGAGAGATGTTAAAACACCCTGCAGCCTGTAATCAGAAAGCAATCCAATGCCAGGAGGTGCATCCCTTCAGTCAGCAGAGGCTTGGATATTATCTAACTTCTAAAGGAAGTTTACATGCGCAAATTAGCTCGTCATTAACGTTTGGGTGTTGATTAATAAGTTGAGTTGTGATTGCCAACTAATCCAGAGCTCCTGTACCTACATGAAGTGCTACCTTCTGTTTGGTGAAACGTGTGTTGATATCACATGTGGTGCCTAGTGAAAGTTTAGCAATTATTTCACTTCCAAAATATAAAGTGTTTACTGAAGCCATCTTGCACAGAAAGTGTCTGGGCAGAGCACAGTCCAGAGTCCTACTAACATCAGCTTCAGCTGTTTAGACAAATCATAAAGGCTTATTTAGGATAAATGCTAAAGAGCTACTTGAGAAATGCCAAGTAAGTAGTTTTCACCCACAGTAGTGCCCATTCTACCAAGGCATCCCATGACCCATAACACAACCACTTCATTCAGCTCTAGTAGCTAGCACGGAGGGTGAGCTGACATCTGGGTTGTTATTTCAGGCTCCAAAGCATGCTGCTTTCATTCTTGCTTATCCCATACTTTGAGTGAGAAGCAACTCTTTAATTAACCAGGCAGGCTCAAGAAATAAAAGTTATTGACCATTAGGTCATAAGGGAGGGAATAATGTCCCACCACAGACAATTGGAGAGGAACACGTGTATCCTGCCAGGCGCTGTGGGACACGACTCTAAATTTTTGTGGGATTGCAAGTGTTTGGCAGAACTGTCCCTATAAATCTCTCCCATACTTCCATGCATACCCCTGTCAGCAGCAATGGAAAGTCACCCAGTGTTCTTCCTGTGCCCCTACCAGGGATGTTTCCCTGCCTCGCTGACCCACCAAACACTGCTGGCTTTGGGGAGCATGTGCTTAAGTTTTGCAAGGAGACTTCTGCTACCAGGATACCAAAGATAGCATGCTCATTCCTCTGCAAGGGTCTGAACGTGCACATAGATGGAGGAGAGCTAGCTGCTGCCCTTGTAGCCTGAGGGGTAAAGTGAGCACCCAGAGGGGAAGAGCCAAGAGCAGATGTGGAGGAGCACGGGGGAATCTCTCACAGGCTGATTGACATCACAGATGTGGCTGACTGAGGCTGAGGGCATGACCCTCCTAGCTGCAGAGATGTGCTTCTCCTCCTCCATGCACCCAGGGCCTTTCGGGAGAAATGTTGGTGATCACCCTGTGCTGGCAGGAGGGCCATCAGAGTGCACGAGCCTCAGTCTGGAATAAGTCACGGGGTCCAGCCTGTGATAAATCACACCTCTGTTGGGGAATTCCCTGATTTTATTCCCATCTGTTGCTGCTGCAGGTTTCTAACCGGGGCCGCAGGCTGCTCAGTGAGCAGAATCTGGTGTCAGTCACCCACCGTGAAATCTGTGAAGCTCAGCCCCTCGCACCACCCTTTCCCCAGCTTTGACAATGAGGGCTTCGTGTGCCGTGATGTTGGCACAGTGCTGTGGGTGGCAGAAGGGAGATGGCTTTGTTGATCAGGGTGGCTCGGGGGAGCAGGGTGCCGAGGATGTTACCTGCAAGTATGACCTTTTTGGGATAGAATGTGTCTTAGCAGCTACAAGCAGAACTGGTCCCAGATAGTTTACAGCTAGTAACTTTTGCGAAGCAAAGATTTTTTTTTTTTTTTTCCAAAAAGCATCTTCTTTCTTGGGCACAAAAGATTTTTCATTTGGAAGCCAAGCATCTGAAACCCCCATGCTGCTGTGCTGACAGGCTGATATAGAGCACGGCAGCAGCTCTCAGCAGTGTCCCTGTCAATTTTAGGCATTCCAAATATCCCATGTCAAGCACCTCCACAGACCAGTGATCCACAGGTACCTCGTCAGGCTGTTCTCATCCTGCTTTTCTTTATGTACTCTAATTCCTGCACTGTCTCTACCCACACTGTGCCACCCCTGGATTTGTTGTGGTCTCTCACACCTCTCTGTTACTGCAGTTTTTCCAGTCTCCATCCATTTGGCTGTTTTGTAAGCAGACGTTAGTGTAGATACCGCGTGTTCGTTGCAGTTCCACTTTCCAGGACGCCTGGGTTTGCATTCCCATTTTGGTCTTTGTGCTGGCGTAATTCTGGGTGAAGTTTCCAAAGGAGCCGCTGCTTTTCGGGGCCCTCCATGCTAGGGAGCAAATGTCAAACATCTCATCCCTGATTTCCAGAGATGCTGAGAACCAGGTGACACGAGAGGGGCTGGAGGATCTCAGAGCTCCCAGCGGGTCGGATCTGAGTGCCAGGACCAACCACTGCCTCACCTGCGCAGTGAGTTAACAAGCCTCTCTCTGAGCAGTGCTTGGGAACCTCAGGGTTGGTGGGGAAAGCTGGGCATGTGCAATTCATTACCACAAACAACAACACTGCCTGGAACATCTGGGTCCCATTCATGGGCCTTTTAATTCACAGAGTGCCTTTTCTCGTGAGGACTGGACATGCTGCTGCCTTGGGTCAAGCGAGTTTCCTTCTTCAGCCCTTGAGGAGGAAATGGACAGCACTCCAATGCACCCCTGACAATGTCGCTTCTGACCGAGCTCTATTCCTCGCCAGACAAGCCTAACGCTGGCCTTTCACTGCCAGGAATAATCCATGGGAATCTGCACCCTTTGATTTAGATTTCTCCACTCATCCATGGCCAAATTGAGGATAAGGACAGTTCTGCCACAAGAGAGACAGGAATTCATGGTGGCAATGGCTGGCCCAGTAGTGAAACTTGATACAAGTCAGATTTGAAGTTGGTTCTACACCATCTAATGCAAATAGCTGATGGAGAACGTTTGCATTTGTCCCTTTTTAGGATGAAAAAATGAAGTCATTAGAAATGAAAGCAATGGAGAATCCTCCACTATTCTTTGTAGTTTGTTCCAGTGGTTAATCATCCTTAGAGTTAACAAAAAGAAAGAGAAAGAAAGAAAAAGCTCACATTTCCCATCTGAATTTTCTTTGGCTTTGACTTCAGACATTTGTTGTTATTCTTTTCTCCACTAATTTGCAGAACCCTTTCAGCACCCATTTTCAAACCAGGAGGGATCCTATACATTGTTACACTAATTCCCTTGATCTTATTTTTAATAAGCTAAGCAGAATGAGTTCTCTGATTCTCCATCCTTGTCTTTCCTAGCCCTTGGATCATTTTTATTGCTCTTCTCTGCTCCTATTCCAAATTATTAACATCCAGCTAAATGTGCGGGTACCAGACAGATGCTGACTTCTAGAGCTGGTTTCACCACTGCGCTGCCCAGCTCTAAAATCCCTTTCCATACCCTCTTGTTTTTGCAGGCAAGTACTTCATTGAAGCAGTATTTAGCACATTAGCTCAAACTGCTTTCTCTTGTAAGAAAAATGACAGAGGTGCCCTGCCCCCTCGGAGGTAGCACGTAGAGACTTGGAGCTTGTGCAGCTGCTGAGTGTACTGGGCTGTGTCACAGTTCAGCACAAGACCGTTCTTCAGATTCTTTTCATCCACCGGAAGAATCTATGGAAAAGGAAGTGAAAAGAAACTGAAACAAATTCTACTAGGAGTTCTGCAGGAATTATTGGAAGAACGACATTTCAAGCCCATTTTTTGAGAAGAGACCAGCCAGGATGAAGCATCTCTCTCTAGCCTGTCCCGGAGATTATGGCCATTTGGCATTCTGCAGTCACTGTAATTTATGTTGGTTTCCAGCAGGACACAGCGTGGGTTCACCTGGCACAGCAGAGGAGCTAACCTGTCTCAGCGGGGGAAGCTGTCACCACGCTCTGGCCCCATTGCGCGTGGGGCAAACTCTGCTGCCCTGCCAGAGCCAGCTGTGGCGACTGCTTGTCGCCAGTTTTCTGGTGAACGTGGTGGAAAACACAACCAGGCGGCCTGCCAGCCTACAAAAAAGCAACAACTGTCTTGCTCCTTCCTGGGCAAAGCCATTTCTGTGGGTGATTGCCCCAGATCAGCCCCCTTCTGCGGTGCTGGCCTGTGCAGGGAGATGCACAGACCTCAGGGCCTGCTGCTTTCACCAAGCACAGTGGTGAATACCAGCTCCATAGGAACAGGAAAAGCTTGAAGACCGCTCACGTTTTTACATCATGAGATGGCTGTTTATAGTCCAGAACCAAATGCCTCTCTCTGCTGTTCTGCTATCACACCAGCTGTAATTTACAGGGCAGAATATAACGCTGTGTGGGCTGAGCTCAAATTGACAAACATTGGGGATGTTGCAATTCCACTTGTTAAAATGTGTTTACCACTGGAGGGGAAAAAAAATAAAAAAGACAGGATGGAAGAAAAGAATGTCTTTTCAAGAGTTTACCTTTCCAGTTTATATTGCATTCAAACTCTCTTGCTTCTATTATTGCCACGTGGTTGGGTAACAACCCCAGAGCTAAGCTCGGACAGCAATTTTTCTTATAACTCTCTTTTTTGGTTGCTCATAATTTTCTCACTAACAAAGGACACCCTTCTGATGATTTTCATTACCCTGCCTCCAAACAAAGCAAGTTGGAGCCGAATATAAACACAGCAGGTGGTTGCTTTTCTATTCTCTCCCCTTGCTTGACTTGAGTAACAGTCAGACCCAGCTGCCCAGCGTGTCCCGGCTGAGACAGGAGGGCATGTTTGTGCCACCCCAGGGAGCTCACTTCTTCTTCAGCATTCCCTTTCTCCTCGTGCTGTCCCCTCGCTGCAGGCAGAGCTATGGGCCCAGGCATTCCTGCAGTACCTCTCACTGTGATTAGAGAGAGTGACTCGAGATCCAAAGCCTCCAGTTGCCAAATGCTGTCTCCAGTGCCCGAAAGGACCCAAACGATTGGCACTATCTTGCACTGGAAGGGCCAAGAGAAGTAAAGGCAACTATGATCTGAAGTGAACTCATAAAATTTGATAGAGGAAACCATCTGGACTTGAACTTCTATTCTTGTGACTTCTTCTGTAAGACTCAGCCTCGGAGGAACAAGCATGTTTTACCAGACATCTTTCCCCTCCCTTCCCCTTGCTCTGAAATGCTTGTATGTTCTCATCCCAACAACACACATCCGTCTCGGGCTGATTTCTGAGCTGTGCTGTTTTGCAAGCCCCTACCAAGCTGCCCTAGAGCCTGGCTGCTCCTCCACTCCCAGCTACCTCCTGTTTTACCCCAGAATATTTGGCAGTGGGAGCTGTGTGCACTCAGCCAAGCAGTTCATGCTTGAATCCAGGTGGAGTGAGAGATTTTTCAAGCTGAGACAGATTTAGATCAAGCAGCAAATAACGAAAAAAGTCATTGATCCACCTGCCAATGTGGAGTCTCCCCCAGGCTCTTGGAAGGAGGCAGCGGTGTTGGACAAGGGCTGGTGCAATCCTAAGCATGGGCAGGGGAGGCAAGTGGTGTGGCAGCAGACGAACCACACGGGACCCTGTGCTAAAGGAGAATCTGAACTGATGGGGAAACCTGCCCTGACCAAAGAGAATGTCCTGCCCTGGAGGACCTTACCTCCTCAGTGGGCGTTTCTCCATGCATACCATCCCATGGGCCTCCCTGATATGCTAAAGCACTGGCTGGGGTTGTCTTCTGTAGTCCAGCAGACTTTCCCCAGGCTGCTCACAAAACCTTCCTGATCGACTTCAAGGTGCCCTTGCGTGGGGTGTCAGAGGGAGATGCACAGGTAGCCATGTGGCCCCCGCCCCCTGTAAGGGGAGCCAGGGGGCTAAAGCACTCAGATACACACACACACACACAAACAGAGCCTCTGACAGCCAGAGGAGAAAGGATCCAGGAACGAGGATCGTGGGTTTGCCAAAAAACAGACAGGAGAGTAGGAGACCTGTGGAAACAGAGAACCCAGCAGATGGGAATCCAGGAGAGCTCATCACCCACGGAGCCTGCAAGGCAAAAATACCTCCGGTGGCTCTCCAAGCCAGTGGGCCCCCAGCGCTGGAGCTGGGAGCTCCAGGGCCCCCAGGCATGTAGTAGATGGTCATGGCATGTAGTGCTAGGAAGAAGGGGTACAGCAAAAAAAAAAGGGCTGCCTTAGTGCAGAGAATGTGCATCAGCCTGCTGCATGGCCCTGGCACTTCAGCCAGGCACTTTGAAGCATTCAGTTGGAGGAAACTTCCATTGCAATCAAACTCGAGCTAATTCAGCAACTGGCTTTTTTTTTTTTTTTTTTTTTTTTTTTTTTTTAAGATAATAAACTGTGACTAACAGGATGATTTTGAACTCAAAGCCTTCTTGCTGGTACTAAGGTTCTGAGGAGCCCAAATATGACTTTGCCCTTAGATAGCACCCAGTGCCCACAAACGCCTGCTGAAGGCACACGGCGCTTTGCAGGGCTGGGCCCAATGCGTGTTAGCAATGCAAGGTGAGATCTAGAGCGTTTCTTGAAGCTTCGTATCTAAGCATGTTCGTCCAAAGTCAAGGTCTTAGAAAAACTCCTTTGTCAGCCTGGACCTCCTGGGAGAAACAGGAGTTCAGTAGCTGCTCTGCGAGCACTATTGCACCGAGCTCGTGTCCCGTGAGACAGGAGAGGGAACCTTACAGCACCCCCCATCATCCCAGGCCAGGCCACGCTCAGCTTTCAGGAAGTCCCTGGACCATGACTCAGATTGGCAGGAAAAGGTCCTTGTACATCTCCACTGAACACCTCTGCTTTGTCCGCAGGCACCTGCACAACAACCGGATCCAAACCCTGGGAGCCAACGGCTTCGATGGGCTGCACAACCTGGAAACCCTGTGAGTCACCTCTTCTCCCCTCTGCGCGTGTTCATGCCCGCTGTGCCCTGTCCCTGCCCAGTGATAGGGTGCAGCGTGCGTTCATGAGCCGCTCTGAGCCCCCACCACGTCCCAGCAGGGTCACAGCTGCCATCAGCACCACCAGCAGGGGAGGGCCAGTGTCTCTACGTCAGCTCCCACTGCGCGTTCCCTCTTTGCCATGGCCAGGGCAGGAGCAAACCAGGCTTTCTGCCTGCTCCTCTGCAAGCTGGCCTGGCTGTGCTGCTGCTGCAGTGCGGTCTGCAGGGTACAGGAGGCTGGGAGGGGGCTCTGAAGCTGGGGAAACAAATCTGGCATTGGTGCAATGCAGACAGCTTGCAGACATACCTTGCCCAGTGTGTCCCCAACTCCTCACCACTCACACATGGTCCCAAAGCCTCCAAAATACCTGACACTGCCACAATGAGGGCCTGGCTTGAGCATAAGGCTGGTAAAATTCTGGGGGATCTGTGGAATCTCTCTCTCTGAGACGGTCTCCTGTCTCCTGGCACTAGCCAGCTGACTTCACTGTGTTCATGGCACAGCAATATGTCAGGAAACCAAGGTGTGGGTGGAAGCAGGAATGAACTCTGTCCTCGGGGACACATCTTCATGAGCAGCACAAGGGTGACCCTGAGCCCAGGGACACTCAAACCCAACACCCTCACCGTGCACACAGTGCCTTTGATGGCAGTATGAATTGCTGGGTTTCATGTGCCGTGTGTTGGCCTAGGAGGAAAAGCAAACAAGGAAAGACATAAATCAAAGGTGTGAGAGACTGGAAGAGGCACCCACTGCCTCCAGTTGGGCAGAAGCATGTCCCTTCACGTGGTTCTGCATCAGGGCAACTTTATCCTGCAGCTAAGGAGGTTGAAGCCATCCTGCTGCCCATCCCAAGCACAACAGAGCTGCAGAGGAGAACCTGGCCCCTTATTTACTGCAGGAAAGACGGGAGGGCTCCCACTGTCTTGGGAAATAATCCAGTTTGTATGGACACTTACGCAGCAAGCTCTGCTCCTGCTCTAGTGGTTTTTTTTGCCTCTTGTTACCCACCAGAGATGGTTCCTCGGTGCTCAAGGAACCTCAGCATTCCCATCTTGCTCTGCAGGGACAGGGGGACAAACGCTGCAGAGATGGGGCTCTCCGATGCTCCCACAGGGCTGCAGCACTGCAGGTCCTGTCCCTGCTAACTAGAGAGCCCCAGGAGTGTTTGACCTTCAGGAGCAGGGCTCTGCTTGATGATTGTTCAACAAGTGCAGGCTTTGATGGCCCTGACTGGTGCATGTGGGCATCCCACGTGCTCCATCCTCCTCGAGCTGCCTGCAGCTGCAAGGACAGTGCTGTGGGCGAGACCTCCAGGCTCTCCTCCTGGTCTGATCACACTGAAGGAGCATCTTAGAGAGATGGCTTCTACCCTCTTGGCCTAAGCATCTAATTCTCAGGCCAAGCCACTGCTCGTTGCGGAATGTTTTGTCCCCCACTGGAGCCAGCCCACTGGTGTCAATCTCCAGCACCCATCTGCCCTGCTGTGTGGCAAAAGCATTTGGCTGCATTAAAGCAGCCAGGCTGCTAGACCTGCACCTACCCACCACCGCCCAGCTCCTGTGCATGTGGAGACTGTTACTGTCTCCTGCACATAGCCTTTAATTCAGGTTATGATTACATTCTGTTGACAGCACTTAGCACATTTTCTTGGCTTGTGCAGGCCAAGCTGTGTTCTCAGTTACCCCGTGGGCGTTACCTCCTGGAAGGCAGCAGGATGGTAAAAGTTGGTGAAGACAGAAACATCTCCAGGGTTCCTAAAACGAGTATTTGTGGCCAAGTGCTGATTATAATCCAGGCACAATAGTTGAAGAACTGGAGAATTTGAGAGGAAAGAATTGTTTTGGGGGGTTCAGAAAAGCCTGCAATGCAAAAACCTCTGTTCCCCTAAGGGGAATGCTTTCATATTCAGCTAGGAAGGGAAACTTCTGTTTTAACAAAATCAGACAAAACTTCAGGAGAAACAGCACCCGCTCCTCCATGCAGGTCCCCGCAGTGTGCAAGCTGCCTCTGCCCCACCACCCCCGATGCCTTTCTGAGGCTCTGCCACCTGTGCAAAACCAGATCCCAGGGGAGCATTTCTGTTCATGGAGATAGCCTGGCTGTTGTATCGCGGGAGGGCAGCAAATCTAGAGAGAGGTAAAGAGCAGGGAGCTTGAGGGGCAGGTAGGTGGAGCTGAATGTGCTCCACTTGCCAGGTCTCAACTGGTCAGACACCAGCACGTAGCTGGAGAAAGCAGCTCCAAGAAAATTTTCTGTCAGGGCAAGATCTGGCTGTTCACCAGCCCCCCAAGTCTCTTCCTCCTGGGAAGGAAACCTGGGCAAGAAGGCTGGAAGCGAGTCAGAACAGCTCTGGCCAGATTCCCAAGAGGGTTTTGAAATAGTCTTGAAACCTGGTGAGATTCCCTCACAGTTCCCATCGGTGTGAGAGATGGCACAGATCCACCCTGCAGGGCTGCCGGAAGGAACCCAGGCATGGCCAAGCTGTGCAGCCGGCTGTTAGATGGTCCAACTGGGTGACACCTGGCGTTTTTTAGCTCCCTCCAGAAGACACAGAGTAAATCAGAGTGTAAATGTACTTGCAAGGCACGTTCCCCCTTTAGTCCCTTTGGGTGATTTCCTCATCTTTTTAATCAAGTGCGAGTTTGGGGGTGCCCAGAGGAGATGAAGAGCTTGGAAAGTAGAGCAGGGCCAGCTGGGGAAGAGAGATTTAAATACCAAGGAAGCACCAGCCACAACCCACACACCTCCAGAGAGGAATTTCCAGCAGCTGGTTGCTCTCTGGGCATGAAGACCAGAATGAGACAAAGCCCCACTGAGAGGTCTGTGGGTGCCTTCGGGTGAGGAGTGGGGAGGTGAAATGAAGGAGGCAAAAAAGCCAAGGGGAAGGATGAGATCTTATGAGCAGGACTAAGGCATGCCAAAATCTAAGAGTCCAGCCTCAGTACCTTTCACGTCGCTTTGCTGTTCCTGCTTTGCCTTGTAAAACCTGCCCTGTAATGTATTTCTCTTCGTGCTGGTTAATGTGTGCTATAAACATCGGGCAGCGTAACTGGCTTCCAGCTGCCTGGATGGGAGGATCTTAACTTTTGTATTTCCTGATTATATTGTCTTTAATTTCTCAGTCTTTAACAGTGGAGGGGGAGAAGGTGATTATATTGTACCTGTTCTGCATTGTAAGCACGGTGAGCAGGGGTGTTTGTGGAAAAGCTGCCTGTAGAGAAAAGCTGACTGCAGCCAGGAGCATCGCTGCAATGACAGAGATTGATTTTTGCAGGCAAACTTTCCACTCTCTGAGTTGGAGATGCTGGGGAAGAACAGCTTTGTTTTCAGAGCAGCAGCAAGGGTAAATGGTGTTGATACTTTCCAACATGACAACGACTTTGTGCCCAGATTTCTTCCTTGCCTCCTCAGCCTGGAAAGCTGATCAGTTTCATCAGGTCCTTGAGCTTTGCAGCCAGTCTGAAAACAGTCTAAAGGCTGACGAATAACTGCATCAAATTGATTGACTTGGACCTCATTAGACAGGTTATGGTAATGCTGAACCTAGTGGGCGAAGCATCTGCTTCCCTGGGACATAAATGTTTCACAGAACAGACCTGGAAGGGAAGGTGGATGCACAAAGCATCTCCACGTGGCCCAGCCCCAAGTCACTGCAGGGTGAAGGGATGGAAGGGGTAGGAGAGCTGAGGCATCTCTAAATATATCCAGGACCTCAGAGAGATCCACAGGAAGGACATCTGAAGGTGGAGGCTGAATTTCAGAGCTGGCCCCGAAGTCCCAGCTCCAAATACCAGCACTGACAGCGTCAGTGAGTCCTCGGCCTTGCCAGCGTCCCCATGGCAAAGCAGCAAGTGCACAGGGCAGCCGCAGGGGTGGGAAGGTTCCTGCACGGATCTTCCCATGTCTTTCCCCAAAACAGCAGCTATTCACTGAGAGCGCCTCTGGGCTGGGCGCTTTGAAGAGGAGAAAGTGTTTTTCCTCCCGTCAGAAGTGCTTTGCCCAAGCAGGGAGAGGCAGCATCATAGCCCTGAGCACCTGCTGCCAGGCAGATGTGGCAAAGGCAGCAAAAGAGGGTTGCAAAAATAAGAAAACAAGAGCTATGGCCCTCCCAGTGGTCCTGCCCAGGGTTGCGGCAGAGTCCCCTGCATGCATGGAGCACGGGCTGAGCGGAAAATAGTGCCCAGGACTCCTCCCTGCCCAAACACAGCAGCCAGACAAGACCCTGATGTTGGCCTGAAGAGCTGTGACCTGCCCCCAGAGTGCTCCTTTCTGATTGCCCAGGTGTCTCTGGCCCGTCTCAGACAGGGATGTGATGGGGGAAGAGGTTCCGAGTGGCCCTGCAGCCCTCGCTCGTCCCCTCTGCCTGGGATGACCCCGCTGCTCCCTTTCTTCCCAGACTCTCCCTCCCCATCCACATCCCTGCCAACTCCTCCGTTAGTCAGACAAAGGAGATAAATCACTTGGAAGGAGCAAATCTTCATTCATTAAAAAAAAAAAAAAAAAAAAAACCAAAAAAAAAAACTTTTAATTTATTTTTAAAAAATAGCGCTAATAAATTAAAGACGTCTCCCAGGAGGGCTGAATCCAAAACCCTCTGGCTCCAGGCGTTTTATCTGCCTAACCTTGCCTCACAGGAAGTGCCCTTACCACAGCGGCTGCCCTATTATCCGGGTAATTAGTCGAGTCTGTAAATGCAGAGCAGAGCTGGAACCTACCGGCTGCTCTGGAGAGTTGGATTTTCTATGGGAGGGAAAAAAAAAATAATATAAAGTACACCTCAGGCAATGAAGGCAGGAGGAAGGAAATGGGAAATATCTCCACCGCAGCTCGTGCAAGGATTGTTTAACCCTTTTAGGGCTAGGCAGGTCTTGCTGTTCTCCTGGAAAATGCTCTGCCAGGTGCTGCCTTCTCTTTAGGTGGGATTTGGCTTTGTCAGCGTGTTCATCCCCTGAGGGTGCCCTGTTTGCTGCCCCAATCATTGTGTAAATGAAAGGTGACTTTTCCACACAGGGAAACTTCCACAGAACTCCAGCCCTCGGGTGTCCAGACCCGCTGGCTGTGACTGTCCCCAGTTCCTCTGGCTCCTTGGCAACATTTTGCTTGAAGCCTTCTCCTCAGACACAGCCTCGGTGCCACCTTTCACTGAGCAGCTGCTCAGAGCAGCTGGAGAAGGGATGCTTCTGCCTCCAGAAGTGTGTGAGAGTGAACTGGTTGTGCACGGAGAGGAGGAGCAGACAGCGAGGGCAGCACAGAGGGCGATGGAGGCGAGCTGCAGGCGTGTTTCCCCATGGAAGTGCTGATGCACAGAAGCTCTGCCTCCACCCCTGCTCCCTTCTTCCAACACCAGCAAGCTGCAGGGGCTCATGGACCTGGGGGTAGGTGGGGGTCCCCAGCATCCCTCCTGCAGCGCAGTTCAGAAACGTTCTGCTGTAAGCAAGCCTTTTCCACGCTGCTTCTCCCCCTGCATGGCAAAGTGCAGCAGCCTCCTCCGTGCCTCTCCTGCCTGAGTCATCAGCTCCATGGTTATTGTCTGTGCATCCGAGCGACCGAGGTCCCCGCTGCTCCGCGCTGCGGTCAGCTCCCTTTGTGTCTTGTAAATGATATGTGCATGGCAGCGCCTGTGCTCCCAGGACCCCCCACGAGATCCTGCTCTCAAAGGCCTGCTTCAACCTTGTTAAATAAATCAAACGGAATTGAAAACATATTTAATTCAGTACCTTCATCAGTTAGAGAACAGACAGAAGCACTGCTCAGAACAGACACATTCTGGGCACTGCTGCATTTTTAAGTGCAGAACAGAGCTGTGCGAGGAAGGGCTGGCAGCTGCAGGCATACGAGGCAGGACCTACAGACAGGACCCCAGCCATGGAGCTTTCAGTGCCAAACAAACCCTGCAGAATGGTGCAGCACCATGTGAGAAGCTGGGATGTTTCCAGGCCAGGCTGTCAGCACGAATCCTTTTTCAGAGGTTGCTACTTGGTAGAAAGCAGGTACCGCCGGCACCTGCAGCATGCCATCAGAGCCTGGGTTCTCCTAACAACTTGCTAAAATGGGCACCTCCAGAATATGTTTGGTTTCCCCAGTGAAACCAGCACATTCCCCTCACAGATGAACTACGCTGGTGCTACAGGAGAGAAATATGGCACTGGTCCTTGAGTTTGGTGAGCAGCCCCAGGTCAGCGCAGGCTCTGGTCCAAAAGGAGATGCTGTACGCCGTGGGTTCAGGGGACCATGCAAAAGGAGCACGCAGCAACCCTGCACTGGATCCCACTGGCTTGGGCTTCCAGAGCTGTGCAGGCACCATGAGTAGGATGCTTCTCCCCTAATCCCTGTGGCACTGTCAGTATGCCAGACACTGAGCACAAAAGAGAAATCCTCAGGGCTCAGCAAGAAGCTAAATGCCCCTCAGCACACCAAAATCCACCCTGTGTGCTTCTAACATCGGGGCAGGGGGAGGCAGAGGAGGGCAGACCTGTGACCTTACACCTCCTCTGTCATGCACGAACCAGGCAGCTCTGCCCAGCTCAAGCTCCACCGCAAGCCACGACCTTGACAGAACACACCTTGGTAGAGCTGGCTGGCTGGTGTTGGGCAAGAGGTCAACCCAAGTGGCCACGACGGCCCCCTTGGGCTTTAAGGCTACCAATTAAATCATTCCCAGTGCTTGATTTGGCCACAGCAACCAGCACGGTAAGTGCATTTACCGGTAGCTTGGTGAGATGCCAGCAGGACAGGTGGAAATGCAAGCCCTTCTCAGAGCCGCACCAAGTGTCCCTCCGGGGCACCGCAGCAACATCTCGGGCTGCTGGCAGCATTCTGCAGTAGGGCTGGAATAGTCAGCCGATGTCCCATCTCTAGCTTCTAATGTTGTTGCATCTTCAGGTTTATTAGCTGCAAATTTGTGGTGTTTCATGGCTTATGGAAGAATTTATAGTACTGTATAATTTTTTCCTTTTTTTTTTTGGCTTCCTGTCTGGAACCACTAATAGTCCCTAACAGGCAGAAAATTGACCTGAGACTCTTTCCCTTCCTTCTCTCTTTTGGGCCTGACTGAAGATATTAATAGTTCCAGGCTGCGTGTTGTCAGCTTCAAATCACCCTGGCAGTTAAAGCCCAAAATAACTATGCCTTTGATGTCAGTTCACTTTTATTTCTAAATAAACAACAGGGTTGGTTAAGATCTTCCAAATGAAGCTATAGGCTCACTCTAGAAACAACAACAAGGTAAAGCCAGCCAGTTCATCATGTCCTGGGCAGAGCAGGTGACCTCTAAGAGGTTTTCATTTTAACTGGAAGAACAGACAAGGCTCCTTTCGACATTCCACTGTCATGTCTGGAGCTGGTAACTTGGAGCACAACTAAGGAAAGATTTTTGGTATGGTCATTTCCCTTGCGTATCATTTCTGAGCTTCTTGGTGGGGTGACTTTGCTTCCAAAAGCCTTTGGTACTGGGCAAAACTCCCCTCCTTGTGCCATGGCCATCACTTCTTTTCTTTCTGTATGCAGTTTTATGACATTTTCCAATTCTTTTGGCATGAAGACACCCACGGTGTGTTGGCATTCTTCCACCAGGCAATGCTGGCATGGGATCCACCACATCCTCCCAGATGTGCCACTGAGGGCAGCACCCCGCAGCCAGGAGAACCCATAAGCAGCATGCAAAGTCCTGGGGCAGACGTAGGGTCACCCACCTCCCTCAGGCCTTGGGACCTCCCCTGCTGTCCCACAGCCACCCCTGCGGCCAGCGGGGACAGTGTCACCTGGCAACAAGTTTGGCATTTTTTCAGCCTTTCCCATGCTGTCACAAAGCTGGGTGAGCATCTGAGCATCAGGTTAGGATCAGCAAAGCGTTACCAAAGCAGCTCATATAGGACAGGGAGAGAAGAGGGCACCTTTCCGTATCCACTCAGCCCCTACAAAGGAGCTCAAATGTCTGCAGAAAGATCTTAAGAATGAATTGCACTAAATAAGCAGAGACATCCTGTGGCTGTGGATCTCCTCACTGCCACCACCACCTGCCACCTCCCTGTCGTGACGGCTGGGGACAATTTCTGGGCCATTGCTTGAGCTAGGGCCGAACTCAAGCACTGGGAAGGAAAAGGAAGGGACAGGAAAGTCACTCTTCGGTGCTGCCCTGAGTCTAGGCTTCAGGGTGAGCTGCCTCACTGCAAGGAAGAGCTGAAACCTGGGGAGCACCACAGGTGCCTGCTCCACCCAGCCTCACTTCATCCATCCTCTCCCAACCACCCAGACTCCGTGAAATCTGGCACAGGTCAGTGCTGGAGGCAAATCAGCCACAAAATAGGGAGCAGCTGGCTGCAGGCAGCACCCAGGGGAGCTGTTCATGAGGATGATTGGTTTTGTTTGCCGGGAGGGATCCTCACCGACCCGAAAACCAGGAAGCACCGGCAGGAGCGAGCAGGGGCACATTGTCTCTCCTAAACAGAGCGGGGTTGCTGGCAGCCTGGCTGGAGCAGCATGACTACACCTGGTTGCATTTCCACTTTCCAACAAGCCCAGCGTATGCCAGAAGTCAGAGATGGCTTTTTTACCCAGAGGGAGCAGCTGAACACAATGCTCTTTGTATCTGTCAAATGCAGGGGGAGGGAGGCCCAGGGGAGCTGCCAGGGCTGGGAAAAGGCGTGTGTTCACTCAGGAAGAACTGGTCCTGTACATACTTGCACACACACTGAGGTACAAACAAAATGTTCATCTGCTGATGAAAGACCAGCCTGCCTGGAAGAGACACGGGCTGGAAAGGAAACGCATTTCTAGAGAAAGACAGGCGCAGATATTACAGCATGCTGAATTACTCCCTGTAAATGGCACAGGTTACAGATCTAACCCTCTTTCTGTCAGTGAATCACAGATGATCGAAGCCTCATCCTTGTTGGGCAACACTTTCCATCCAACACTTTCCATCTGTCGGCTGCTCGCAGACACGTCGGGTATCGCTGGGCAGAAACTCAACCCCGGGACATGGCACAGAGCTCGTGGCGTCGGTGCCATGGCAGTGGGCTGAGCGTCACCCACGGATGGGGTTCACTCTGCCTCCTCCCCAGGGTCTCATGTCCTGGGAAATATTTATCAGGCAATGACAAGATAAAACCAGAAAAAATGTACGGAGTAAGTCATATCAGACTGGAGTCATGGAAGGTGCAATGCAGAGCAATTCCCATGCAGGGACACGGGTAAAGGAGGAGACCGCGTAAGAGAGAGGGGGGCCAAGAGAGATCGTAGGGTAATTACCATGCCTGGGCCCAGAGGATGAGAATTACAAGGTAATTGGGCAGCAACTCTTGCTGTGTAAACGTATGGTTATTTCTGTTCTGTAAACCACAACCCAGGTTACATGGTAATTACTTTGAGGTCCATTAAGTGTAATTATACAGTAATCTCTAGGAGCCAGTAATTACCCTCATGTTCCAAAGTATCTACCACTTAAAACTCGGTGAGTCTCATGCAAGGAGGAAGCAGTCACATGGTGTCCAGCCTTCAGTGTCCTGGATGACCAGCAGCAGGAGGTCAAACAGGACCATTTGGCTGGAGCTGCCTTTCCAAGGAGAGCACTGGACCTACCACGGGACTGCTGCATGTCCAAAGCCCAGCCGGTGCCCCTGGGCTGCCCCTAGCCAGGAGCATCAGCACCTCCACAGCCCTGCTCCTCCCCAGCTGCCAGTGGTGCCCCATAGCTCAGACACATCGCTTCCCGCAGGTGCCAGCCCATACTTGGCGTTCCCCAGGGCTCCGTATTGCAGCCAGTTCTGTTCCACGTTTCTACCAGTGATCTGGATGAGGGGACTGAGCACACCCTCACTAAGTTTGTGGCTGACACCAAATTAGGCAGGGCCAGTGATCTGTGTGAGGGTAGGAAGGCTTTGCAGAGGGATTAGGATAATCTGGGCTAAGTTCAATTGCATGACATGAAACAAGGCTAAATGCAGAGTGCTGCCCTTGGGACACAACAACACCATGCAGAGTTACAGGCTTAGGGAAGAGGAAATGGCCTCAGGTTGCACCAGGAGAGGTTTAGATTGGTTATCAGGGGGAACTGCTTCATGGAGAGGATGGTCAAGCATCAGAATGGGCTGCCCAGGGCAGTGGTGGAGTCCCCGTCCCTGGAGGTATTTAGGAGACGTGTGGATGTGACACTGGGGGACACGGTTTGATGATGGGACTCTGTAGGTGAAGTTGATGGTTGGACTTGGTGATCCTGACCAGCCAAAATGATTCAATTACTCTACGATTCTGTGACTCTGCGATTCTATGATTCTGGTTGCCAGGTTAGGTCAGGTAAACTCTGCAGTTCTCATTATGACCAAAAGTACTAAACAGATTGTATTTTATTCAACTTACTATTACTGCAAATTAAACTTAACACCCAGAACTGTCAATACCTCTTCCACATCATCCCACCTTTGGCTCACATTTCCCAATGTGGGGTTCACCTCAGCCATCAGAAGAAGACCTGGACCTTCTCAGAGCCTGCTCTTTGTACTGGTCCTGGTCATGTCATGTCCCAGTGGCAGGGAGGTCCAGCGTCCCTAGGACAAGCGCCAAGGAAACTGTCCCCTGCTCTACAGATCCCTGCTGTCCTCTACAATCAGAAAAAGGCCTTTCATGGGGCTTTGCTGAGGCTGCTCTTGCGTTTCTCATCCTTTTTTTTGACCTGGAAAGGCAGGAAAAATGACAAAGCCATAGCACCTGGAGGGGAGACCCTGGGAGAGGGGAGCTGAGCACTCTGGGGATGTGAAGCAGCAGCATGGTCCAGCTCTGGGTACCAAGAGACTTGGGGGGAAGGAATTCAGATGGCAGCAGGCCGCCATCAGCCACAGTTTGGGCTGGCTCTCGCCTGACAGTGCTCCTAGCAGAGAATATTCCTGCGGCAGGAATGTGTGAGAGCTGGTTTCCGGGCAGTGGCTGGATTGGCACGATAGGAAAAACCTGTCTGCCATGCTTAATGACCAAGTTTCCATGCCTTCAAAGCACAGATACGCTCTGTTGAGTTCCTGCAGCAACACTAATGAATGTTTTTCCCTTCTCCGTCTTTCAGGGATCTAAACTACAACGAGCTGTTGGAATTCCCTGGGGCTATTAGGACGCTGGGCCGACTGCAGGAGCTGTGAGATTTTCTATTTATTTCTTTTCAAAAAGCATTCCCTGATGGAGAACGGCCTACAAAATGTTGCCTGCACTTTGGCTTGGGGAGGGCACTCAGCTCAAGCCTTTCTTACCCAGCCCTCTCCACCATGCCCACAAAAGCAGTTTATCCCCTTGAATTCCACCAGCTCTCACCACCTCACCGTCACTCGCAGCACCATGGCTGGTGGAGGTGAGAAGCAGAGCACCCCTCCCAGGCTTGGAGCAACTTCCTCCTGCAGCTCTTCCTTCTCCTATGGCACCTGATGGGCTCAGACTTCACCTCATCTCCCACTGCCTCTGATCCCCACTCCCAGACTGGGGCTACACCCACGGAGTTACCCATGTTACTGTGAGGCCAGGGGCTTCTGCGTGCCCTGTGCCACCTCCTCTGACATGCCACCCCAGCTAACACCCATAAAGGTGGAAGGCCAAAGATAGGGTCATGGCTAGCTGACATGGCTCACAGTTCCTGCCAAAGAACAGACCTTGTTCACTTGCTGAGCTCGTGCTACAGCCAGGAGAGAGCCTACATCTTCTATTTTATGTGTGTCTTCTAAAGGCTCACTGCCTTTAGAAGTGTTGAGGAAAGAGGACATCCCCAAGCCTTTCTAGTGCATTAATATCAAGATGTTTGTTTCTCCCAACAGTGGTTTTCATAACAACAACATCAGAGCTATTCCAGAGAATGCATTTGTTGGGAATCCCCTCCTCCAAACAATGTAAGAAAATTAACAGTGTTTCCTACATCCTTACATCCCCCAGAAAGAGGCATTTCCTGGTGTCTTTGGTTGGGATTTCTGACAGTTGTCAGCATGACCACAATTTGACGTGTGTTATATATAGGCTAATGTAGGCTGAAATTATCTCCTTCTCAGCTCTGCCTCACCTTCTGCCACGAGTTCTCCTTTACCCTCAGCTGAACTCTGCTGCAGTTAGCAAGGCTGATGGGAAGGAATGAACGAACGGGAGGTCTGCACTGAAATCCTGCCATATGTAACAGGACTTTCTAAGCCTTGGTTGACATCTGCCTGCATGTCTTCCTCATGATCAGAAATACCGACAGAGCAATGGTTAACTGGGTGAAAACAGCAGTCAGAAGCAGCCAGCCTAATCCCCACCTTCCCTCAGCACCACTTGAAGCAGTGTGGGAGGGACGCATCCAGCACACTCGTGCCCCATTTTGTCTGCCCCTCCCAAGTCTCTCACGGTCAGCAGGGAGAAAGTGCCCCTTCCAGGAGGTGATTCAGCTCCTCCTAGAACTGGTTGGATCCAAGAAGAGTTCAGTTCTCCCTGCTGACTGTGACAGGTAGGAAAGATGCTGGTGCTGTGGATATGTGAGGTCTGAGGTGTCATCAAGCCCAAGTTGTTTCCCAGCAGGATCATAGCACTGTGGAAGGACTGAAGGAGGGCTTTGCACCTTTCTAGCCTGCCTGGTTCAGCAGGACCCTGAAGGATCTGAGGCCTCAGTTTAACCAACATTCAGCCACAACAGGGAGAGCCTGGGGTTGTCTGGAAAACAAGGGTTCCTCACAGGATAGCCAGCGCCCTCTGCACAGCTTGCTGCTCGTAGCTCCAAGGCTCTTGGCCTGTAGTAGCGTCTTCTCTTGCACACACAGCAGGATCTAACCAGCTACTCGCTTCCTTTGCAGCCATTTTTATGACAATCCCATCCAGTTCGTTGGACAGTCTGCTTTCCAGTACTTGCCAAAGCTACACACCCTGTAAGTTCACCAAGCAGGTCCTCAGACAGGCAACAGCCAAGTCCCAAGCACCCAACTGGACACCTCAGTGACCTTCTCCACTTCCTCCTTCCCAGAGACCTTGTGCCAACAGGAGGTCCCACTCTTCTGGTCAGCCCCAAAAGCAGTGTGCCAACGAGCAGACCCTGCAGATGTTTTCTGCTGAGGCAGTGAACATGGAGGAATATGTCCCAGAGCACCATCACCATGGCACAAATAACTCCACTGGGCAGCCAGAGGTGACAGTGATTCCTTCCCACGGCCCTAAGCCTGCTCCAAGGCTACCACCGTGTTTTAGGCTCCATCTGAACCAGAACAGCTGCTCCAGCAAACCTGTTGCAGCACAGCACTAGATATTGAGGCAGAGGCAACCTCAAAATCTCTCCCTATAAGCCTCACCCAGCCTGTCACACGCAGGCAAATAAAATAAATCCTCCAAATACCCCTGCATTCTTTAGTGCCAAATGCACAGACTTCAGGAGGCTTGGGTGGGAAGGCCTTCTTGCATTCCCAATGGTAATTGCTTTTCTTTTCTTTTTTTTTTCTTTTTTTTTTTTAATTTTAATTTGGGTAGAAATCATGCCAAGAATGTCAGTGGTTGGAGGAGGGTCTGAACTTGCCAAGCCTCCCTGCAGACACTTCTCACCTCTGGCTCAGTGCTCCAGAGCCATGTGAGCTGTCTGCTCCACCACCCAGCAGCAGTGGCCTGCCGACAGGAGCGGCACCTTTGGGTCTGGGCCTCTGATCACCACATTTGGGTGTGAGGAAGCAGATTTACCACTGCGACATCTGGGAGCAGATGGGTCTGGGACCTCAGGCCGCTGCAGTTTCTTCTGGACCCTCTGCCCACCTCACTCCACCCTCATTTCTCTGCAGGTCTCTCAATGGTGCAACAGACATCAGAGAATTCCCAGACCTTAAAGGCACCACCAGCCTAGAAGTTTTGTGAGTGGCAAATCTCCCCCCTTTACCCTGCTATTTGTGCTCTGCCCTCTCCAAGGCGGTCCAGGCTTTATCAGCGAGGACAACTTTCGCAGCACTGTGCAGCTCTGCCTCTCCCTGGTCACTCACCTCTCTGCTTCGTTTCACCCCTGTGGCTCCTGAAAGCAGCTTTCTCCTCCGTGAGTTGCTCTCTCGGTACTGTTGAGCATGCTCTGATCTCTCTTTTTTTTTTTTTTAATTATTTTCTTCCTTTTGTTCTGTGCCTGTGAAGGAATGAGCCTTTGGGTGCAGTGCTTCAGCATGGTCTGTTGAGATCTGTGCCTCTCTGCCCATCCCAGGACCAGCTCTGGTAGGGCAGTGCAGGGATGGAGACACCTGTGTTTGCCACATCTGGGCTGAGGGCTCCTGGAGCTGGTCTGGCCCCATTCTCACCCCACCAGACCCAGGACAGCAGCCACCTGGAGGACGTGCTGTCTCCAGCCACCCCTGGGTGTCTGCAGGGCACAGCTCCACAAGCTGAGCATCCCGGGCCAGGTGTGTGTCCTGGCCTTGCCTTGCTGCAGGGACCCAGCGACACCCCATCCATCACTTACCCCACCCCCCCACCCCAAGGTTTCTGAGGCAGCTGTGGCTCCAGGCAGATCACCAGTCTGGGTAATGGGGAACGGGGACAGAAAGGTGCCACAGAGGGCACAGCCACCTGCCCTTGTCATGGCCAAGGACACCAGTGAGTTCAGCACCCAGCAATGCCCCAGAATTTCTTCCAGGCACATTCACTTTTGTTGGGTCCAGCAGCAGTGCACATTTCCAAGACAGTTTTTGTTTATTTCCAGGCATTTCATTATCTCGTTGGTGTTGCCTGTCCTGCCACCATCTGGGGCTGGTAGCTGGGCCTGCAGGTAGCAGAGTCCATGTGCTGGCTCTCGGTAACACCATTTCTTCTCTCCCCTCTCCTCCTGCAGGACCCTGACCCGGGCAGGCATCCATTTACTCCCCAGGGGGATGTGCCAACAGCTGCCCAGCCTCCGAGTCCTGTGAGTAACATGTTTCTCTGTCTGGTCTTCAGAAAAGTGCCATCAGAACCTATCCTTCCCTCTTGTCCAGCTGAGGGAGAGGACTAGCTATGGAAGCCCATCCCACGGTTCTTGTTCCTGTTACCTTTCCCGTGGTGAAAAAACCACCTTCCTAGGCACTACCTTGACTTCTGCATGTTCCTGAGCTTGGTTGCCTCACCCTGACATAGCCCCAGGGTGATGCTCTGGATGGCTGTGAGCAGCAGGGCGCTGCCACGTTTGCCTCCTGCTTGCCGTGCACCAGGAGGAACTCTCTGCCCCGTGCACGGACAGGATGTAAAGGGCACTGGGTAAGAACGGCAGCAGCATTTCAGAGCTTCTAGATGTACACAGCACAAACGCCAGGGTTAAATCACATTTTACACATGGCTCTGCCCCAGTGTTGTCTTCCTGCCACCGGAGCTCCAGCATCTGGAGGAGGAAGGACCCTGTTCACGCCCCAGCAGAGGACAGGCCTGACCTGATGGAGACCTGCAGGGCCACACGGTCCCACACTCAGTGCAGCAGTGGCAGATCAGGATTTTGCTCTGAGTCTCTAAATTCCTTTGGCCCTCTCTTGTCGGCAAGGCACTGAATGATGTTGAGTGGGTTGATGGAGAGTGGGTTTTTCCCTTAACCTGGTACATGATGAAATCAGCTGCTCATTGCCTCCCGCATCTTCTCAGGAGCACATCCCTCATTCCTGAGGTCCCCAACCTTGTCTTCAGTCAAAGACATCCTCAGGAAATGAGTCATGAGCCAGATTTATACAAGTTTTCAGCCTTAGGGCAAGAAGGAGCCTTGCCTCTCATCAGTCTTTATACAAGCGAGCTGAAAATGCAAACAAGTTTGTTCCAGGAAAGCAACAGGAGTGAATTCTTGATCACAGAAGGTTGGAAACAAGAGAAAAACATAAAAATAAAAGAGCACCATTTGTAACTTAGCAGATCACAGCATTTTGGCTCCAGCTGTCCCTGTAGGGAAGATCTCTCAGCTTTACACATCTGGACCAATTCAACAGACATCTTGCCACCAAAGCGTAGCCTTTGGAATGGCCCAGGCTGCAGGGTCCCACGTGCTCTGTTTATGTTTGCAAGTTATCAGACTGTAAACCTCCACAGCAGAGCCTGTCCTTGATGTCTGTCCCTCCTTGTGATCAAGTTTTTATTGGGACACCCCACCTTGTTCCCTGTTCCTCTTTCCCAGTTAATTTTACTGCCATTAATTGCATTGCTTTCAGAGTTTGGACAGAGGGTATAGGGCCAATGTTTGTGCATGTTTACATCTCTCTTGCCTTTGAAACGTGTTGGCCTGCTGTCCCTTCGAGCTAGTGGTTGTTCCTGCTGCTTTCCCCCGTTTTGCCAGCCCCTTGGCCGTTTGTCATGCTGACATTAGAGCTGCAGCACATCCTAACAGGGATGATATCGTTAATGCCACACCATGCTGCAGATTTTCTGCAGAGACCTTGCACGGTGGCTGGGGGACACATCACCTAGGGACCAGTGAGAAGTGACTGACGCTGTAGCTCTTTCTCTGCACTTGGTTACGGTCTCCAGAGCTAAACACAAACATTTGGTTGTTTCTTTTTCCACCACATGTAAAAATGGTGGTGAGGGGGCTGGCAAAATAATAATAACAACAATAATAATTGGAATGTTTTGGCAACAATTTATTGGCAGGAAGATGGGGAGTTGGCAGAAAGGTCACTTACAAAGAATCATAGAACTGTGGAATCATGGAATCATAGAACGGTTCGGGTTGGAAGGGATCTTTAAAGACCACTCAGCCCAAACTCCTGCCAGGAGCAGAGACACCTCATAGTAGATCAGGTTTCCCAAAACCCCATCAAACCTGGCCTAACACTTCCAATGATGTAAAGCCAGGTCATCCCCAGCAATACCTGCTTCCCAGGGGAGGGCCCAAAGGCGCTCACTCTTGATTTACTTTTTCCCTAACGTTTCTGTGCTGGTCTCTCCCCCACAGAGATCTGTCACACAACAAAATTGAAGATCTGCCCAGTTTCCACCGGTGCCAGCGGCTGGAGGAGCTGTGAGTGGAGACCTCGCTCGCGCCGTGCTCTGGGGCAAAGGGGCAACCGCGGGGGGCAGAGGCAGCCCCCAGAGACAAAAGTCAGCCGTCACCCAGCACTGGGGGATCTGAGTGCTGCCAGTCGCTGTTGGGACCGCAAATGGACTGCAGCTCCACGCTTTGCCCCTTTATTTTGTACAGAATAAAAATACATTCCCAATGCATAGGAACTTAACTCACTCGAGGCTTTTCAGGGGTCCCAGATAGTCACTCTCACTTTGAAGATTTGACCCCAGGGACTCTGCAAACCCAACTAACAGAAGTTCTTGCCCTTTTGAGGGAAAAAAATAAATAAATAAAAATAAAAATAATAGACTCTATGTCTTATATAGAATTCTGCAAGCTGAAAGAACAGATGTGTGGGAGCAGCATCCCCACAGAAATTCCTTGCAGATGTTGGCCCTGCTCTCTGCAGCATCCTGGGCAGCCAGGCCAGCTTATCCAGCCTAAAATGAGGCATCAGGGCACTGGGAAATTGCAGGAAAACCAGAGTTACACAGCCCTTGCTGTTTCTTTGGGAGCTCTTATGACAGAGCTAGAGCTGGACATATTTTTATCTACAGTACTCCCAGGAAAATATGTAAAAATAGAGAAAAGGTATCCAAAAATGATAAATTTTCAGAATTCCAAACATGTACATGCATGATACCTACATTTCTTCTTACAATATTTTATAGCCAAATTCAGGCTTATCATTAATATAAAATCACAGTAAATCTCTCTTCCACTCTGCTTAAGTCAGACAGAGTGTGTCTTCAGTTAACGTTTTCGAACAGAATGACTGCTCGATCCCTTTAGCCCAAAGTTATCATCCTGTAAGTCCCAGGCCCACCAGACAGCATTTCCTGCTGGGAAATAAGTTGGAAGCAGGTCTGGTGGTGCGCGGTGGCACAGCCTGGCTTGCAAACAACTTGTGTGTGCCAGTCGGGCGGCTGGATCTGCCAACGTGCAGGTTTTTACCTGCAGCACACAGGTGGTCCCTCGCAGCTAAACACCCCTGGATTATTCTTCACCAGCGTGCTCCAATACTGCTGCTTCCCCCTCCCGCTCAGTGCTCTGCTGCCTGAGACCCCAAATCTAGGCAGAGCTCCCTAAGGCCTCCCACTCGAAGTCTTGACCTGAGGTAAGAGCAACGTCTTTCTGGCTATGTGGGACCTCGAGAAACCAGCAGATGGAAGAGCCTCAAGCCCCTGCCTCCGCGAGGGAGGTGTGCAGGACAGGGTTGGTGGGCCCAGCACTGACCTCAGGGCTGCTCTTCCTGAAATCTGCGTTGCCTTCAGACCTCAAACCTCATTTGTCACCACGGATGCAAAGGGCAGCACCATTTAGTCCTTCCTGAAGGTCACAGAGGGCTGTGTTTGCAAACTCAGCAGAGCAGAGCAGGGAACCAGTGTGGCTTTGGAGACGATGGGGAACCTGTAACCACTTCATGTCGATCGCCCTTCACAGTGCCATGCTGGCACCAAAAGAAGAGACTGACTGAGCCCTCGAGCTGCCCATAGGGGAGAAAACTTTGAGCTGTTTTGTTGCTGGTCTTGTTTACCCCATGAAATAAAAGCAGGTTGCCCAGACTCAGATGACTTCCACTGTGACAGCTCGCCTCTGCTGCAGAGGGACAAAGATCCCTACAAAGTACGAATGCTGCATTCAGCTATTTCCTCAGACCAGTTTTTGCTTTTTCAGTGGTCTCCAGCACAACAGGATCCACGAAATCAGAGCAGACACCTTTGTGCAGCTGATGGCCCTGCGCTCCATGTGAGTACCTCCAGATGGCTTTTTGCTGATGAGGAGTTTCCCAGCTCCATGCGGCTGTCCCATCCTTCTCCCACTTCCAGTCCCTTCCAGAATAGGGGCAGCAGTGCTTAGGGCACAAACCTTCCCCTGGCTTCCCTTCTGCATGCAGATACCACTCTGAATGAACTCGTTGCATGTCAGCCTTACTGCCCACACATGCAGAAGCTCCACACCACAAGCTGCAAATCATATGCCTGCTGCTCTGAGGTTTGGCATGTTTGCGTAAAATCTCCAAATTTACAGAAATTCACCCTCAAAAAATCACTTCTATTTGTCACAGCACAGGGGCTGCTCTGAAGCAAACCCTTGTGCCCTCTGTTAGAACCCACCCAGACACAGGCTCAAACACATCTGCCTCCCGGGAGCTGCAGTGGGACAGAGCTTGCTTCCAACTACAGATTCCACGCTTGTTCGCATCAAATCCCCTGTCCAGGCCAGTGCCAGCAGCTTCACCCTCCTGCTCTGCACCCATCTCACTGGCATGTCCTTGCCTTGCAGAGACCTGAGCTGGAATGACATCCGTTTCATTCACCCCAACGCCTTCGTGACGCTGCACTCGCTCACCAAGCTGTAAGTGGCACTGCTATTTCTTCACAGTGGGCCATGGAAAGCAGGTCTCTGAGGACCTCAGAGTGACTCCCCAGGCTACCGGGGCACCTGGCATTCAGGTGTCAGAAGGGCAGAGTGCTGAGGTGCATGTCTCAGCCCTAATGTGAACAGACCAAATCCCAACGTTTCCTACTAATACTAAAGGGATGATGAGCGCGCAGGAGGGACCACCTTCAGGATGCTCTCACCCTGAACACTTAAGCCAGTACCTCCACTTTCTGTTGCTTTTATACCTGCCTTAGATGCTTCTATTAAAGATCAGCATCATCAGCCGTTTCGGCAGAGGCCATGGCAGACCACCTCTGTTGGCTCTGCAGAGGTCCCCAGCACTCAGTCCCCTCACTACGACTCCGGGTATTTGACGAGCGGGGAGCTGCCGTCACACCCGACCTGTTACGGGGGAAGAGGCAGGGGTAGAGATGCATGGGGCAGATATATGCACAGGGAAGTAAATATCACACAGACCTTTCAGCACAGGCACTAAGCCCTGGCAATCATTTCCCCCAGGGACTGCACGCCGTTAACTCCAGCAGATCCTGAGCCCATGCAGCCCCCAGCCTCATTTCAGCATCACGTTTCAGGGATAAAACAAGAGGCAGCAATGCCCCTGAGCCTCTGACAGCTGAGACACTGCCAGCACAAAGCCCTGACCACACTCTGCCTCTCTGCTTTTCTTCCTCAGGGACCTGACCGACAACCAGCTGGCCACGCTGCCCCTGGATGGTTTGGGTGGCCTGACCCATCTGAAGCTCCAGGGCAACCCGTCGCTCTCTGAGCCCTTCGCCAAGGAGAGCTTCCCCAAAATGAGGTACTGGTTGCATCCTGGGCTTCCTTTGCTCTTTCCCTTCAGTGCAGTCTGTATTTGTTTATATCAATCAGCCTCCTGCTTTCCTTGTTTATCTCTTGCTTTCCTCCATCCTTTCAGGCCAATAGGTTAAGGAAGCTTCATCTGCTGCTAACACGCCTCATCCTTTAAAGTCCTGCATGGGAAAGCGATGATGCGCTCGCAGGCCAGCCACCCCCATCCCCAAACACACACACACACAAGTGGAAAGCGTGGAGCAGGTCCAACTCAGGGCTCCTCTCAATGGAAAACATTCCCAGAAGCCAGTCCTAGCTAATGACATCCAGCTTTCCTTCAGTAAACTCTGTTTGTTTGGCCGTGCCTCGTCTGCTATGGATTAATGAGGAGCCCGAAGGGGTCAAACAGAGCAAGACAAGGCTGCAAAAGGCTTGGAGGGCTGCAGCACAGGCTTTGGCTCCCCATCCCTCTCTTAGTGGTGGGTCTTCAGCACGGCACCTGCCCTCAGGTCCAGGGGACTCACATTTTCCCAAGGTGAAGCCATCTTTTCCATGCATCTCCCAGGTAGTTCCTTGGGAGCCAAGGATGCTCCGGTACAAGCGGAGGGCTCCCAGAGCTGGAGTTTCTCACCTTTACGTCACGGTGCCAATGCTGGGCTTAGCAGCCCAGGTGCAGTGAGAAGTGTTGAGCTGTCGCTTCGCTCTGCCTCGGCAGTAGTGCCTGCAGGGCTCTCTCTTTTGACTTTTCTGATTCATCATTGACTGCTTTCCAAACGACATGACAGGATCTTGCGGAGCGCTTTCCACACCCGAGATGGCAGTCCTCTGAGCAGAGCGGGTCACGCTCAGCACTTCCCAGGGCATTCCTCTAAACTAACCCCGCTAACTCTGTGGGCTGCTCTGGGTTTGTACCACAGAGATCAAGACTGAGGGAGCAGTTCTTTGAAGCACGCCAGGCAGTGGACCCATTAACATTTCCTAAATCTGGGGGTACTGACAAGTAGTTTTATCCTTGGAACATATGTGTGGAGGAATCATCTGAGCACAGCTCTTAGCCATCCTGGGAGGATCTGTAACTCCCTACCACCTTTCAATAATAGCATTTAATTTGGAGCTTGGAACAGGAAGCAAGCTTGTGTACAGTTTCCATAGCCTCCCAGGGCTCAGCCAGAGCTATCTGGGAGCTTAAAACAAAAGCATGTTTTTAGAATATAGGGTTTCACCGTATTTACTGATCTTGTCAGAAGACCTTAACTGTCTGGAAAACCTGAGGTTCCTTCGACTTCAGCAGCAGCCTTTCTGGCTTCCAGCAAAGAAGCAGGAGTTTGCTATATGTAATAATGCAAAGAAAATCCAACTTCTCACTGATAGCCTGACGTTGTTCAGCTGCTGATTAACTGACCTGGCAATACGTGCGGTAAATGACCACTAACAATTCTACTTTCAAAACAACCAGACTTTAAAATAGCTTGCTGCATTTGAGCTACCTGAGATTTCCCTGCTCAGGCTGGCAGGAGTGAGGTCATCGACCCGGAGCTTGGAGGTGCATCTCTGAGGGTCAGCAGCTGGCAAAAGGGGACCTGGACCTTGCTTAAGCTCTTAGGAAGCTCCTCACCTTGAATGAAAGAAAAGATTTTCAGCAAAATATGGTCCTGGGGTAAAAGCTGCAGAGGTTTTGCATATGGCATATAGCCAGCAGGCATGGGAAAGTGTGCATTAGGTTCAGGGAGAACTGCAGAAAAGTTTTTAGGAATTATCCAGGAACTTCAGTGCAGTTTCCAAAGCTGGTGTTTGATGATGTTCTGTTGGCAGACAGACAGCATCTTAAGCACCAAACTTGGGACAGTTCAGAAGCACTTGGGTCCACACTCTATCCTGCCTGGAGTCCCTTTCACCAGAGCAAAGTCCTGCTGCAGTGCAGCCATCAGCTGATAGATTGGCTTTTGACGCACGGAAATGAAGCACAAGGTGCAAACCAGTAGAGAGTCAGGTCACCTGAAAGTTCTGTTTTCTCCCTTTGCAGAGTCCTTGAGGTACCTTACGCCTACCAGTGCTGCGCCTATGGAAGCTGCAGTGGCTTCTTCAAGGTGTCCAACCAATGGGAGGCAGAAAACATGAGCCCTGAGGACGAAGATCCCCACAAGAGGAGCCTGGAATTCTTCCCAGGTCATGCTGATAACCACTGTAAGTAGACAGGGCTGAGGTGGTCAGTCTGTGGCAGGGCTGTGCTGAGAGCTCAGATGTGATTCCGCATTTGGAGGGTCGGTCCTGCTGCCAGCTGTCGAGCTACTCCTGCCCCAGAGACGGCAGGCTGATCCTTCTCCAGCTCTGGTGGCCAGGTGCTATGAATGGGCTTTGCCACCAGGGTCTGGGCAGCACAGAGCCTCTGGCAAGAAGTCTGTCTGTATTGCCACAGCACACAGAGGATGGACCCTAAGATTAAGCTGAATGATGTGAAAGGGCTGAAAGGACTGGGGCATGCAGCTGGCTGGAGGTAAAAAGACCCTGACTCCTGTGTACGCACTGTGGTGCTACAGCAAAGGTCAGGGAGGTATGAGGAAACGGAAAGGTTTGGGGAATATCAAACCTTGCCCTGCAGGCCTGCGCAGGGCACACAGTTAAAGCTGGACAGCACATCGTGTTCAAAAGTCAATTTATTCTGTTCTCCAGAATGTACTTCTGCATAAAGGCCATGAAATCTGTTGCCCATGGCTACCAGAGGAGAGTGCAAAGCACACCTCCTGCACCCACAGTCTCACAGTACAGCCCAAATGAAAGCTGGTCTGATCCCTTTAGAAGGGAATCTCAGAATAATGCAGAGAAAAGCATGAGCTCCCTTGCCCCCTCTGTAACTGCTGGAGAGTAGAAGCAGCTTTTCAGGACACAGCCTTGATGCTGTGCTTGTTGGTGTGCTTGTGTAAATACAGAGGCCACATCCACTTTCAAGGGCTGCTTCCCTTCCTCCTGCCATCTCCACTGCCCCAATCCTCCACGGCCTGAAATAAGCTTTAGCAATGTCAGAAGTGCAACCAGAGGCTAGCCAGCGTGATTCCTACTAGCACGAAGTGGCTCCAGGAGATGTGGCAGAGCAGCGGTTGCACCGGGCAGACAGCACAGAGCAGCAGTCCCATTGCTGCAGGGATTTCTCCTCGGCTGGGTTCGTTTTTCCCCGGGTTCATTAATGCAGCCCATACTTTAATGGATCCTCCTCGTGCATATAGCTGGGGTGTTGGCCCAGCAAATTACAGCATCTTCAATGAAACTGGGAAGAGCCCTGGTCTGCAGCCTGGGGCCATAGCACTGCTTACAGACCTGCTCTTGCTGGGCACCAAATGCTGAAGCTATCTGACGTCTCAAACGATGCTCTGTCCTGGCTCTGCCAAAAGGCCAGCAGGCTCCCAGGCCTCCAAGCCAGTCTCAACCTCACAGATTGTATATGTGCTCATGAGATATTAGGACCAGAGGGGAATGCTTTCAAGATGTGCCAGATGAGACACTTAGCAGCTCATAAAGGCCCACAGTCTCAGATGTTAAAGCACTGGGGCTGTCTGAAATATCAAACCACAGTGGTGCAAACATGGAGTGCACCCGAACGCCCTTCCTCCCAACGCACAGCTTTCGCAGAATGCTCTCCTTACCCTTCAGCAACACAAGGGCTATTCTCGACAATGAGGGTGTTGTGATATTGCTGTTTCCCTTAAATAATTGTTGCTGTATTTATGTTTCCAGTGCTTCCTTTCTGACGGCCACCAGTGGGACTTAGCTCTGTTACTTGAATCTTGTAACAAACCCTCCTTAAGGGGGAAAAAAACTCCCAAACATTCCTTCCCTGCAAGAGAGAAAGTGGCCTCCTTACAACAAAATAACTCCAAATTTTTTGCTTGGGATATGCTTTTCTGGGTTGCAGTCGGTGGCATTTGGCAGATGCTTCTGCCCTGGGGGCGTCCCACGTGGCTGGGCAGCGGCCCACAGGGAATCGTCACAGCGAGGCCACCCTGTGCTCACAGAACTACAGAGGGAGAGCAGGCAAAGTGCAAGTACAGCCATCACCATGGGCACTTCCATCACAGTCCCAGATGCCCCTTGGGACCACTGGTATGGGGATAGGAAGGGATTTATTTACTTACAAGCATATGTTTGCAATACTGGAAAGTGAGAAGAGAACACACTCTCATGGTTGTCCTCCACATTAGGACGAGTCTAGCACCTCCAGCACCCTTGTAAGGCTGACTATTTAACTTCTGCAAGGGTCCAGCAAGCCCTGGAGAGCCCTTAGAGCTACACTTTTCCTACTTCTGCCATTCAAGAAGGTTACTCAAGTCCTCCACAAGCACCTGTCCAGCCCCCTTGCAGCCCCCTGTGCCCTAACTCTGCGGGAGGGAGCAAAGCCTGGCTGGTGCTGCCCTTGCTAAGGCAGACAGTACGAAAGGGGAAGAAGCACCCAGCCTCATGGTTTCTGTTCTACCTCTTCTCCAGCAATTCTCCTCCCTTTCCTCCCACATCAGTGTTCACATAGCCTGCTGGGAACCATTTCCACTGGAAGGGCAATGATAGCAAAGCTGTTTATTCCGCGAGGCCTCAGAAAGTGGAGGTGTCATAGCAGAATTCTAATAAATAAGGACTACTTCAAAAGCAATGCAGTCTGCCCTGACAGAACAAAATAGCCATTTTCAGCTCTCTGCAGTTCCCAGGCTGAGGGAAGTACTGGTTTCCAGCGGAGAGAGGTACATTTTCTGCTTTGAATCCTGCTGTGCTGGCCAAGGATTGCTCTGCAATTCGCAGCTAGTCCAGTAGTCCAGGCCAAACAAAAGATCACTGCCTTCACCTCCTGCAAATGTTTAACCGATGCTTAAAATCCCTCTCTGTGCCTTCTGGCACAAAGGGGTGGGGGCAGGTTGTGTTTTAGCGTTTCCATGGGCTGGGTGGCAGGGGGGCACAGAAAGTGCAAGTCTCTGATCTGAGTGTTGTGACTGCACATCACAGCCTCCGCACTGTGGATGGAAAAGACACTGGAGATTTATAAGACCATAAAATACAAGGAGGAAATATTTTTCCATCCCACTGTGAGGGTTTTCTTGCCAGACTCCAGAACAGCAGTAATATTTCAACTCTTATACAGACAGATTTAAAAAATGGCATTTTATTTTTTTCCAAAGCTCACTTGAAGCTGAGAAAGCCACAATGCTTGTCAGGAGTCACTAAAGATAGCACATTATTTGTCATCGTTCTTTAATCAAGTAATCCCAGTCATATTTTCAAACACAGGCAGGGAGCAGACCTCAAGAGAGGCATCATTTCAAAGCAGACTTAGGCATTGAAGACCTACTGCAGCGAGCCACATCTCCAGCGCTGACCTTTCCTGACCAGGGTCTGAGCTCTCACTGCTGCACGCCTGGGTACAGCGCCCACCCTCAGGGACACAGAGCTCATCCTGCAGATGGAGATCTGGCCCAAGCTCCCTGGTTATCAGGCTGCAGCAAGCACAAAACACAGCCTTTCCCCTTCCTCCAATCTGCATAAAACCCTCTGGCATTCCCCCTCGCCCCGGGAGCAAAAGTCCATGCTGGTGCCATGGGTGGGGAGGGTGCAGCGGGACAGCAGCTGTCCTCCCTGGGCCCTTCCCAGCGCTGTGAAACAGCAGTGGTTTAAGACAGGGCACAGGGAACAAAGCAGAAAAGCATGTCTTGGATTAGACTAGGGGATGCCGTTCTCCTTGGTGATGACCTACACCGTGACTTTGGCCCACGTGCACATGGAAAACACGTCCGAGATCCTGGTCCCATTTGCTTCCAGCAGCTTCTCCTCCAGCCAGGGAGCCTCTGTCTGACCCCTGTGGGAGCGGAGCCTGGCTCAGGGTGCAGCTGCCAGGGTGATGTAGGTGCTGGCTGGGCTCTGAGCGCCGTGTGGTCTGGTTGCATAAATCCCACAGATCCCAAGTCTGGAAGCGTGGAGGATCAGCCTCCCTCTAAGCAAGCCCAGGGCTGGGAACCTCCAGGGCTAAAAACATGGCACTGCAGTCTCGAGAAATCACAGGATATAAAATAAAGCAATAAACACTCTGTTTTTTTTGCTTCTGAGCCATTTGGTGTTGGTTGTGGTTGCTGATGAATTCATTCTGCTGGTAGAGGCTAAAAGTTCTCTTTGAACAAAGCTCCAAAGTCCTTGTTGTAGAACTAACACTGGATGAGGCCTTCCCAGAGAACTTCCATTCTCAAGATGCATTTGAAGGCTTTGTTTGCTGTAACCACATAGGCTAGAGGACTTATTTTTAACAAAGCATGCTGGGAGGAGGGATCTGCAGTCACACAGCTCTGGGATCTGGGGCTCTTACACTTCAAATGCTGGGAGTAACCTAAAATCAGAGGAGATGGCCACATTGCAACCCACCAGCATTTACAGGGCATCTCCAGAGCAGTGACTGCAGGGGACAAACCGGACACCAGCAGCTACTTTGAACTCGTGGGCTGGGAAATGGCTGGGAAGGTCCCTGCTGAGGACAAGCAGTGCGGAAGTCCTCTGAGCAGCCAGCCCTGATGGCCCTGTGCATTCTTCTCCAAGCACTGTTTCTCTGTTGCTTTCTCCCAGATGACCTAGATGCGGATGATCTCCAGCTTGACCTTGAGGAATCAAAGCTGCACCCCAGTATTCAGTGCACACCCAGCCCCGGTGAGCAGCCAGGAAAACCCTTTCCTTTGACCACAGCTGGGCTCCTTTGAGCATCTCTAAATCCCTGGGTGACACCAGGTATCACTGGTGTCACCACCTCCATCATCCACCAACCTTCCTGCAGTCAGACTCCAGCACTTGAAACACTTCCATTGTCTTGCAAGACTCCGACTTCACTTTATCCCAGCCAGCCCAGAAGGCTGCATGACAAAACCCCATCCTTCATCTTCTTTGGAAGTCCAAATCCCTCCCAGAAGCAACCCTCTCTCATTTCATTGTCCCTCCCTCCTCTCTTCTTTTTCCTTTGGCAAAGAGCATCCACTACCAGTCCCCCTTTCACCCCTGCATGACCTGCCCATCCCCACTCCCTCTTTTCTCCATGTCTACCCTACATCATTCTTTCTCCTGACATCCTCCCACATTCTCTCTGTCCCCTCCCTGTCACCCCAGCTCCCTCCCTCTATTTCTCCCCGCCTGCTGTCTCTCCCTCCCACTCTAACACTTCATCTCATCTTGGCCATCTCTTCAGCACGGAGGTCATTCGTGTAGACACAATAAGACACCACGTAGCCAAAGACAGAGCCAAGAGGCAGCAGTTCTGCAGATCCCGCTGCGGAAGAGGGCAGGCAATGTCGTATGCTCCTTTCCAGCCCTTGGCATTCAATAGGCATGGGGCTGGTGGGGCCAGGAGAGGGCTGGGAGCTGGCCCTCTACTAGAGTAGAGGGGTAATTTGGGGGGGTTTAACTTCAGGCTTTGTTTTCTTTCAGGTCCCTTCAAGCCTTGTGATCACTTGTTTGAGAGCTGGATCATCCGCTTGGGAGTCTGGGTCATCGTTCTGGTCTCAGTGCTCTGCAACGGGCTGGTCATTCTGGCTGTCTTTGCCTCTCCCAGTTACCTCTCTCCAGTTAAGTTCGTCATCGGCTCCATAGCAGGAGCCAACATGCTGACGGGCATTTACTGCAGCATGCTGGCTCTCGTCGACGCCCTGACCTACGGCCAGTTTGCAAAGTTCGGCGCCAGGTGGGAGACGGGCACAGGCTGCAGGGTGACAGGGTTCCTGTCGGTGTTTGCCTCCGAGGCTGCCATCTTCCTGCTGACGTTGGCTGCGGTGCAGTGCAGCATTTCAGTCTCCTGCGTGCGGGGCTACGGGAAGGCACTCTCCCTAGGCAAGGTCAAGGCCGCGGCCCTTTGCTGCCTGTTGCTGTCTTCTGCGGCTGCAGTTCTGCCTCTCTTCTCCATCGGGGAATATGGAGCATCCCCTCTGTGCCTCCCATACCCCATCCCAGATGGGAAAGCTGCCACCCTGGGCTTCACTGTGGCCTTGGTGATGACGAACATGCTCTGCTTCCTGACTATCACGGGCACCTACATCCGACTTTACTGCAACCTGCTGAAGGGGGAGCTCAGCGCTGTCTGGGACTGTGCCATGGTCAAGCACGTGGCCTGGCTGATCTTCACCAACTGCCTCCTCTACTGCCCAGTGGCCTTCCTCATCTTCTCTTCCATGCTCAACCTCTTCCTCATCACCCCAGACGTCATCAAATCCGTCCTCCTCGTGGTCCTGCCCCTGCCTGCCTGCCTGAACCCCTTGCTCTACCTGCTCTTCAACCCCCACTTCAGAGATGATCTCCGCTTGCTGAGGCAGAAGGGCCAGGACAAGGGGAGCTACTCCCAGTCCTGCAGGCTCGACGACACGGAGAAAAGCTCCTATGACTCCACCCAGGCTCTGGTGAGCTTCTCTGACATCGACCACATCTTCGAGACGCCTGATTCTCTGGGAGTGCACCCCATCCTTGACAGCTACAGCTTCCCCTCCATGACGCTTGTTCCCTGCCAGCAAAGGATGGGCACCAGGGGGAAGGAGAGGGGCTACTCCGAGCATTGCCCCTGCCTCAATGACAGCGAGGTACTGATGGCTTCAGAGAGCCGAGATCCCAGCAGCAGCAGCCTCCGGATTGCCTTCTTCCCCTCCCCGCCCACACCACCCTACACATCTCACTTATAAACCTCTGAGCAGCCCCACAGCACGCACTGAGGGCCAGCCCCAGGGCTGGGTGGCCGGCAAGGTGACAGCAGGCTGCTCCACGTAAACCACCAATACAACCCGTCTACCCTCGCCCCCCATCATATACACCTTGGCCACAGGCACCGCACTGCCGCACGCCTGGAAGGGCTCTGGCTGAGCTCCAAATACTCAGGGCTGGCCGTGGGAGGAGAGAAACTGTATTTCCCCTGCTCGGGGCTGTGTGGGAGGGAGGGAGTTCCACCAGCTCAGGAAATGGCTGAGGGAGACCCTTCTCCTTGTCATCCTGAGGCATCACAAGCCAGGAAGAGCCTGCGGCAGAACCAAGCCTGTCTTCTCAAGGCAGTGACATCTTAGCAAAGAAAAGCCAATGCTCTGTGGCAGAAATACGTGTAAATGGCCAACTGCAATGATACGGCCACTTACAGGGGCCTCAGGCCTTGTCCCCCTGGGTCCTCTGCAGGCCCCACAGGCCCCAGGAAATGGGCTTGTGTCTCCCTCACACCATCAACCGGAAAAGCAGAGGAAATGGGTTTCAAGCTGTGTGCTCATTTATGCCCCCGATGTTTGGATGGCTTCCACGTTGGGAGGCTCTGCCCGTGGTTAGACAGGACCCACACTTTCATTCAGCCGGTACCTGGAGATGCTCAGCCCCTCTCAGCCTGGTCCATAGTGTCTAACAACGGGTCTCTGACCCCTAAAGCAGCCAAATCCTAACACCTCCCCAGAGAAACCTACATGCTTTGCCAGAGGTAACCTGGTCAGGGTGCCTAGGGGGACATGCGGCTCCCTCCTCCTGCATCACACCCTCCACCTTCCTATCTCCTGCCTAGAGCTGCCCAATTCCTGCTCAGGCGCAGTGGGAATGGGGTCTGGCTCATTGGCTGCCCCAAACCTCACTCCTGGAACAATTTGTCAGTTCTGAGTGCATGTGCCCCACACAGAACAGCTATTTTGGGGGCTGCATTTGCTCTCCCCTAATCTGAGGACAGCTCGTGTAGAAGGAGGGAACAGAACTCAGCCTCGTGGGATGATGGTGTCAGGAGGACATAGGCCACTGCGAGCAGCCTCAAATTCACTCCCTGCAGCTCAGGGATCTCCCAGATCCACTCTCTCCACCACAATCCCTCCCAGTGCCACCCAGCGCGGCAGGGAGCCCCACGGTCAGAGCTCAGGCCCTGGGCGAAGCTTTGGTTCTGCCAACGTTACTGCAGCTGTGTAAGTCATTCGTTCCTGTGAGATAATAAATGAGCCCCGTTGCTGACCAGTGGCTGGTTTCTGTCCTCTTGCATGTGAAAAGCACCTTGTTGGTTTGTTCAGCAGCTGCCTGCCTCTCCCGGACAAACCAGAGCTGATGGGGCTTGGATGTTGTCTGTGTCGCCTGAGTGACGGAGCCGATGGTGGCACGCTTTGCACGTGCTGCCCACAAAACCCTGAGCGAGCAAGAGGGCACAGAGGTGTTGAGACATGCAGGCAGGGAGGAGAGCATGGCCACGCTGCCTTCCGGGTCACATTCTGGCTGTCACAGTATTCCAGGCCCTCTGGGTAGCCGGACAACATGCGGAGCTGCTCTGGAAGCCATCATCAGGGCTGGGCACCTTTGAGGTCTCCCCTGCACATCAGCAGAATGCTGTCAGGACACCCTGCAGGGCTGAGGCAAATGTTTGAGTGAGGATTTTGGCCCTGAGGGACCCGGAAGCATTGTCTAGCAGGACAATGTAGATGCAATTTGTAGGCAATTTGTCTGTTGACCCTCAGATGTCAGTTTTTCACTCCTCCAGCCCTCATGGCTGTAGATGTGCAACTCCTCTGAAAGACAGACAGTGAGGCAAGCACCCTACGGTATTACTTTTTCAATCATCTTATTGTTTTTTTTTCTACCAACATTGTGATTTCTGGAAGCCCGAGCCATGATTTAGAACTCATGGGATGTCAGCGCTGCTGCAGCCTTGGGAATGCAGATGATGAGGAGCAAGCTCTGCGTGGGATGGCAATATTCAGTGCTTGTGATCATGGATCTCCGCTGGCCATGGTGTAGGCTTCCCTTTGTCATCTCTGTTTGTCAGAGTCTGGGGATGGTGCCATCAAACATGGGCAGACTGGCACAGAGAAAGGTGAGATCTGACGGACAGTCCCACGGACTCTCAGCTGCAAGAGACACACCACAGATGCCCAGTAACCACGGCTGTGCGTGGACTGTTAACTCATTTCTGTTCCAAAGCACTTGAACTTAGCCCAAAGTCCTGCAGCTCCCATCCTAACTTGTGCCTTGTGCATTATCCTGAGAAAGTAAGAAAATTATTCACTACTGCAGGGTGAAGCTAGGCTTACTCACAGCTTTAGTGCAGAACAGCAGCCCAGCAAACAAGCCTTTCCGGCACAGAAGGGAGGAGATTAGGGATTTCTCTACAGCATCTGACACCGATTGTTAGACAGAGGACACAGACCTGGATTTGCATGGCACTCGGGTTCTTTCCAGAGCTGAGGTTCTCACAACCCAAGTCAACCCCTGGCACGTGCCTTTCTTTAGTCAAAATGTTGGGCTTTTTCTGGCATCCATGGCAGTTCAACAAGCCCAGTCCCACTGGCCAAAATCCAGTGGCAGCAATTACTTCCCCTGCAAGTATGCATTTATACGCAGAGGGAGCTACAGGGGGGAACTTCAGTGCTAGGAATCCCTAGGAAACAGAATGGCTTACTTTAAGTTACAGCATCCCGTCCAGATGCACCTGATAGCATTTCTCCTACAGTCCTCACCCTGATTTTCCGTTTGAGACACAAGAGGGCCGTCGATACTCTTGCAGCCTCTGATGTGATGTTTATGGAGGAGCACACACCAAGCTGAGGAACGCATAAAGCTATAGCTGCAGCCGGGAGGTGCCAGTTCTACCACGAGAACACTAACAGGAATCAAGTATATGACAAGAAGTCTCCTTCTAGGCATTTCGGGGGACTTAAGAGTAAAAATTAAGACCTTTGCTCAAAACGCTGAAATAATCTCCCTCTGATTTACGGCTCAGCTATTGATTCCACGGTGTGGCAACGGCTGGGTACAGGCCAGGGCGCAGCAGTGCCCTTCGCTGTATTTTATGCAATGAATGTTACCTACTTTGAACTGCTGCTAACATCACACGATGTCACCGCTCCAAGAAGGGAAACAATGCATGCTTCAGACAGGCCTATTGCTATCTAACACTTGAAGAAGAATGGGACATATTTCCTCATAAAAGAAAAGCAAGCATGCTTTCATTGAACATGTTTCCATCACCCAGAAATAAAAGGACAGAAATGTCAGGCTGCCAAAGTGCTTCCTTTGGCAACGTTAAAAAATGGCTCATTCGCTTATGACTATGATCACGAAAGGACTGCGACAGCCAAGGGACAGTCACATTTCATTTTTGATTTATTCCTCTTCAGAGTGTTCCGAAATAAACAAAACAGCACCACCAACAAAATAAAACAAGACCCACAAGGGGGCATGGGGGAGACATTCTTCACAAGGAATAAAGCTCTGTGTTTAAAAGCAGTGACTGACAGCACATCAAAGGCAGCAGCCTAAAAACTCGGGGCGCTGGTCAACCAGCCAGCACCACCCATAAGCATTACAAGATCTAATTCGTTAAACTAATTAGTGATTTGAAGGAAAATGTAAACCAACTTAACAGCAAAGCCATCTAAATGCTAAATAGGAACTTCCCCCTGCTCCTGATGACAGCATTTCCTTTGTTTGGGGAATGATTGGGTTCTTTGAGGTCTTGTCTCCCTGATCCATCAGCCTGGGACCTCTTCGTGCCCGTAGCACCACTGCCCTCTCCCTGCGTGTCTGGGTTATCCCACCACAGATATCCCCCTGCAGAGGGACAGGGGGTGCACGGCTGGTCTCATCCCAACACAACGCTTGTCAGAGCGAGGACACACTGAGCTTGGGGAACCAGAAACCCTGGAGGGCCTCTTGTTTGGATCCAGCCAAACATATTGTCAAAAACTTACTGCTGTAACTTTCCCAGGCAAGATGTAAGAAGGGAACAAAGGGTTCACTTGGTGAGTTCAGAATAAAATTAGCTGCTCCTCTCAAAAGCATCATCCTACATTCAGGTTTAGACCACTGTGGGAAGAGCTGACCCTGAACTGCTGCCACTTCGGTGACAGAATCCAGCGGCTGCTCCACACCACCTGGGAACTGTCCTGGGCTAGCTCTGAACCCAAGGGTTCATTGTGGGTGATTTCCCGAGCCAAGGGAAGAGAGGAGGATGGAGCTGGGTGGGTTACTTGGCGGCAATGCTTTTCTTTACAAAATCACTCAGGAAAACACAGCCTTCAGCAACACAGCCAAACTGATCTTAAACCTCAGGGAAAAAGCAGACGTGAAGCTGGCTCCAAATTTCCCACGGTGGTTACAGGGGTACACAGGAGCCCGTACTCCTGCACAGCGCTTCTCCGCAGGGCTCGTCCTCGCCTTTCCTGCATGCTTTACTGCCCCGTAGTAACGGAGCCAGTTAACAAACAGAAAAACAATTGCACCAAAATTCTGCTGTGGTTTCAGTTCCAAGCCCTCAGGAAAAGTCTTTTATGCTGTTAACTTTTTGTTTTTCTCCTGCACTTCTTCCCAATTGAATCAATCAATTAAAATAACCAGATTATTTTCCTCTTCCACCTCCTCCAACCTCCTTCCACCTCTTCTTCACATTTAGGTCTTCGTTTTTCCTGCCTCTGCTTTTTTAAAGACTCCCAGTTTGGAAACATTACAGAGCCAAAGTTTCATGCAGCCTTTTGCCACCACATTAAAGACATTGGAGGAACACAGTAAAGTGAATTTCACCCTGGACACACACATACTCAGTTACATTAGGGTCAAAGTGGCTGAGATAGTTCCGTATGCCCTGGACCTTGTCATCAAAACACAGACTGGTTTAGAAAGAATGTTGTAAAGCATTCTGAGTTGCAAAACACAGCCAAAGGAAGTTTCACCTGGCTCTGGTGAACTGCATGAAGATTATGGAACGCTATCCCTACCCAAAAAAGCCTGTAAGCAAAACATGAAGACACATTAGTAAACACAATAGCACCAAAGACAAAATCTCTTAATGACAATTTTTAATTTTGAAACAAGTTATACCTATCCCAGGTACATTATAACAGCAAGGAACACATCCACAAGACACTGGGGAGTTTTTAGACAGAGAAAAATTAAATGGATATAGTAAAAAAAAAAAAAAATGTAGTATACAAAAAAGAAAAGCTGGAGCTTTTACAGCCTTCAATAGGATGTTTAGATTAAACAAGAATACATCCCTGTATGGACAGAGATCAAAGAATCCTAAAATAATTTTGGGCACAGCAGCCCTCTGGAAGGCTCCTGTCTGACTCCCTACACAAAGCAGGACTAACCCCAAAGCAACATTGCATTGCTCATCAACTTCTCCAGCTGAGTTCCAAAACCCTTCAAGAACAAGGATCCCACCAGCTCCCTGGTATCTGCCCCCAGGGCTGCGCCACTCTTATCAAGAAAAAAAAAATTGCAGCAGAGTTCCACCTGCTGAAACGTGTGCCCACAGCCTCTTGCCTTTTCCCCTCATCCTTCAACCTGCAAAATCCCTGTCTGAAGCCTCACAAAAGCACGGGACCTCTGAGTCACCTGCGCTGGGGCCCTCATCACGCTGGCTAACCCTGACGGCAGCAGAAGGAAACTCCGCTCCAGGGGAAGGGGAGCGAAAAGCTGTAGGATCTACATCTTTCCCGTGTGTCCTACATGTGGGGATGGAAATATCCCGGGCAGCGTGCACCAGAGCACTCCTGGGCATGCTGGGGGTGTTCTGTGCGCTGTCCCCGCTCTGGTGCCCTTGCTCTAGCCTTCAGGCACACCAGGTTATGCCTGGGCATTCCAGCCTGGCGAGCAGCTCAGGGACATGGGGCTTGCACAGGACATCCTGTGCAACTAATTAATTGTCCCTGAGCAGAAAGGACGTGGTTCCACAGCCACCTCACCTGGTGAATGGCACAGCTTGTATACTACACATGCTCCCGTGTACAGAGGTGAAAACGATGACAATTCCTTGGATGTTTCAGATCCAGAGTGGATAAAACGTCCTTGTAATCAGACATCGCCCTGCTGGGATGTCAGGGTCAACAGGCAGCTAGGAGGGTCCATGAGGTCCTGCTTGGGTGCTTCAGAAGTACCAGGGGTCTTTCCAGCCTCTGTCACGCATACACACGGGCACACCGTTTGGAAAATCCTGTGTTTGTAGAGCTGCTGCAGCAGCCTTGGAGCCACTCTGCCCTCGCGTGGTGTGCGGCCACGTCTGCAGTAACGCATCTCCCTGCACCCTTGTGACTACCACCACATCACATCCTTACGGCTTATGGCTGCATCATCCTCACGAGGTCTGCAGAAGATCCCAGCTCCCCAACTCTGGAACCTTGAAATCCAAAAGCCATTTAAAACCCTCTCAAAGACCTCACTGAAAGGGCAGAGCCAAGAAGTTGAAGAATCATCCAGGAGCTACTCTGCAGCTCCTCTGAAAGCTGGAACAAAACTCTGAACTGCAGATCCAGCACAGCAGAAACCACAGAACCACAGCCAAAGGCAGTTTTGAAAAATACAGATCTAAGGGCTCCCCATAAGCAATTTATCAAATGCCTCGGTGATCCCATCAAAGGAGTATTTAGAAAATGCTTGTTGGGCACTAATAATAAAACACCAGCCTCCAGACATCTGTGAAGCTGCCCTAGAGTCCAGCCAGATGGATTTGTTGTGAACATCTTGGTGATTCTAGAATTGCCCGGAATGTCACCACGTAGAAGCCATTTTGGGAGCGATCTGTAATGTCAAAGCACAGCCATAAACACCCCATTAAAGGGACCATTAAGGGAAAAAAAAAAAAAAAAAAAAAAGGCAACACAATAAACAAAAAATGCCACAAAGCATCCAGTATTAAAAATCTTTTGTGTGATTTATGGAAGCATTCTCATGGGGGCCTTTTGAAGGGATTTATGAAATGATCCCTCAACTTTTATGGTCCTGTTTACAATGGCTCCTTTGTGGGGATTAAGGCTTACCCTCGACAGTTCCTTGGCAGTGCTTTTGGTCTCTTAGTGGGTTCTCACAACAGCTCCACAACGAAGGTTGGGTATTTTTACAAGAGGCATTTCATCGATTTTTTGAGCCAGTTTACGTAATGGTTATATGGTGGTGTCTTGGGGGAGGGATCAGAGGTTTGATTTAAACTGTCTGATGTCGGATTTGCATGTATTTTCCCTGTTAAATCTACATCCATTGGACCACAGCTCCCATTTTATGCCACGAAGCGCCAAGAGAAGCCAGTCTTAACCACAGGAGTTCCACTGCTGACGCCAGTTTCAGGGACAGGGCTAGGACGCCCATTGCAGACGGAGGGACAGGACACCGCCTGGTCCCTGCCCAAGACTTGGCTTTGTAAGAAGGACCGAGGACGGCCTGCAGACCGCCAGCCCCAGCCTGCTCAAAGCAGAGGCAACAGCAGCGTCACGCTGGGTTGCTCAGAGCCTTGTGTGTGCGGGACATTTTGAATGCAGCGTGCATCTCTGCCATGTAAAGGAACCACACCCCAACAGCCCGTTTGACATGCACACAGTATGGCAGTTCCTTCTGTGTGGTAACTAAGCCTATTTTTCATCCTTTGTGACATAAAGTTTAATTTCAGCGTGTGATTTTCGCTGTGGCTACCTTAGTTCTCCCCAAATGTAAAACATCTTGAAAAAATGAAGTGAAGCCACGGATTTTTTTGTAACAGGTCTTCAATATTGCCAGAGATTGCATATTTATTCTTGGGAAATTACAGGAGGTAGAGGCAGAGACCAATGGGATGCGTCTGTTGGGAAGTGAGGAGCGCAGCGTGGAGGTGAGCAAGGCGCGCAGCAGCACGCAGACAGACGCTGGCTTTTATCTGCATCACTCCCGGCTGCATCTCGCCTGGACGGGCAGGCTGCTCTGACACGGGTTACACATCCCTCTGGGTTTTAAGCTCCAGGAGGATCACTCAGTCTGACACAGAGTCTCACGTACCGGCAGCTGCCTCCAGCACACCAATTTCTCTCTGAACTGGAACTAGGGCAAGGCTGCACGCCGAGCTGCACGCCCTACGCGACAGGGGTGACAGGGCGTCTGCTGGCTCGGGAGGTGGCAGCTTGCTGCTGAAACGCCGGTTCCTTGTCTCCAGCTGCTGGATCTTGCCAACCCTTTTGCTAGATCAGCGAAGTCCTAGCACATTCCCCAGACTCCAGTTCCAGCCTCAGAACAGGGGGGATCCCACCTCCCGAGAAGACAGGCTGTGGATCAGCCGCAGGCTTTAACACCCAACCTCGGGCAGCCAGCAGCGAGAGGCTGGAGACGAATTTGAGGGCCCGAGCGGAGCGGGGGCGGCAGGGGGTTGTCAGCTGCAGATGATCCGCCTGGGATGCTGAGCTGCCTGCGTGGGAAGAGCCCGAAAATAGCACTCTTTTTTAAAAAACCTTGGGAATTTAAACCCATCTCGGAGCCCCCCCGGGGGCCTCGCTCCCCGTTTCTGGTTCAGCTCTGGCAGTCAGAACGCCGGCCCTGGGGCATTCGCCTCCCTGGGGCACACGGGGGGGNCGCGCGCGGGGGGGGGCGGGGGGGGGGGGGGGGGGGGGCGGGGCGCAGGGTGCCGGTGCCCGGTAACATGGATCCCCCCCAGCCCAGGCCCGGGGCCTCCTCGGTTGGCGGAGGCGGGGGGGGACACGGGGACGGGAGGCGACAGGAGCCCGTTGCCAAAGCAACCGCGGAGCACCCAAGGGGCGGGCTGGCAGCTGCGCTGCCGCGCCGCGTCGTGACGCCA